>VZRV01002226.1:83612-216312 GCA_013398115.1 Falcunculus frontatus
CCCCAAACCCAACAAACCTCCATGGTACAGTTCTGATGGTACAGTTCAGTTTTTAAGCAGGTTACTGGATTTCACTGGAAAGGTACCACACATTTGCACAAGGCTTAAAATAAAATTAATACGCTAAACCAAGTATACAGGGTCTATCAGCTTGCGGAAAGATCAGTTTAAGGGCATGTCTACACTTTCAGACAGGACACCTCTCCAAGAAATACAATGGGTACAACCTAGAAAAAAAGAGTTTAAAGATTCAAAGAAATTCAAAGGGAGGCCCTAGCTTCTCCTGGAAATTCCTTTATATAGTGATAGATTTGACTTTTCTGTCAAATTCCCAATGCCAAAAAGATATGGTCTTATTTTTCTGACTCCTACTCATTCAAACCACTTAGTAAATTAACTGGGATTATCTGAAAGCAAAGGAGTACCCTGATTTCATCAGAATCCTGACCATAACAAACTGGATCAGTAAACAATTTTTTGTTCCCTAATGATGAGACTGAAACAAATGTATGGTCATTATTAAAAGAAATCTGCATGTGGTGACGAATTCTAGATTTTAAAAGAGAAAACACAAGTGTTTTAAAATACTTTCCAGCTGGTTGTGGTCTTGCTGCAAAGAATGTCATCTGCTTAAACATTTCACAATACAAAATGGTAGGTTAAATGTAATCTTTTGTGATTTCTTAGAAAAAAAAATTAAAGTACTTTTGTACTTATCCTATGCATTTTCTCATCCTCCTTTTTTTTTTTTTTTTTGGACAGATTCACTTTTGTAATCAGTAATCACTGATCTTTACAACAAGAGTTTTTGCATGGACTTTTTAAAAGCAATATTGTTTTTCAAAACAGTAGAAATCTGAATAGTAATTGAGATCTGTATCCTATTTCCTTCCAGTATTAATTTCTATCAGTGAATATGGTAAATAGAAGTGATACTGCATAGGCTATGATCATAGGACTTAGTAAGAACTGTTTTAATTTCTGTCTTGGTAACCTTAGGAGATTATTTCAGAGTCTGACAAACAAAATTAGAAGTACAAAGAGATTCCAGATATTATCTATTTTTGTATAAATGGAAATCACAATAAAATTTAGAGATATTAATTAACCATCAAGGCCTGCAATCAAGATACTGATGACTCCTTATAAGTTTTACTTTAACAATAATGAAAGTGCAGAAAAAGAAGGTTCTCAATGTATTATTATTAACTATTCTTGAGATGGAATTCTAACTTTTCATCATAGATTGTCAATCCACTAATAGCAGCTAAAAAAAAAATCCTACTAATGTTCACATTTCCATGATTTTTTTCACACTTTCCAGATGTCATTACCATATAAAATAAAATGTTAGTCTTTAATTTCATCTTAGAATTTCTGAACAATTAAACATAGCAGTATTGTTTTATTAATTTGCAATACTTGGTTTTTTATGTCTAAAATATAAAATAAAGAATAACATAACCCTATCAATTCCTCTACTAATTTCAAAAAGATATCCTAAAACTCTCCTTTCTTTCTTCTCTCTTTTTCCAACCCTTAGACAGAGTGGCAACCAGAATTATGATTTGTTTAGAGGCCTGAGAGACTGTAAGAATCTCCTGGGGGAAAAGTGTGTGAATTACTACTAGATAACTAAAGCTGGAAGCTAAGTTTAAATCTACCTCTCCCTTCCCCCCTCCCTCCCCCCCCTTTTATTTTTTTGAGTGATATCAGATGAATTTCTCAGTTAAGATCGACTACATCATTCTATCAGGTAGTCACCCAGGGCTTAATCCTTACAGAGTCATTTTACAATCTGTCTCTTGGCTGAGATAGCAATTCAGCTCACACCCAGATGGCCGGCACACCGAAAATCAGTTGAAAGGTGAATTTCAGAGTTTAGGAAATGAGGAATAAGGCAAAATCTCTAACACACACTGGCTTTAAAGAAAACTCTCTTCATGCAGCACATTTCTAAAACAGAACCTACTAAATTCTCTGCCCAGTTCATCTGTTTTTCTGCACATGTACATGCTTGTTTGAGCCAACATGTAAATGATGGATCATTTGTTTAGTAGTGCAGAGATTAATGCTAATATGCACTGTAGAAAAAGTGATGATAAATAAAATCAAAATGCCACTTGTCTAATTTTTAAAGGAAAAATACCTAGAAGTATCTAGGAATATTTCTAAATCAGACATTACAAACCAGCTAATTTGATATATCAATTCTGATTAGCTAACCAGGAAGAAAAAAAAAAGCCCTATCCAGAAAATGGACTCTATTTTATCTCACTTTGAACTGGAGAGTAAACTGGCATGGAGTACTGCATGTAAAAGCCATTTAGGTACAATCAGAAGTCATTTTCATCAGCACAGATGCCCCAAATTGACCACCATAATGTGGTGGATTAAATGGATCTTGGAATTAATCACATATGAAAGAAGTTCTCTTGAATGGTGTAATCACATGGGACCTCCACCTGCTGAGATGTTATCAATGCGCTATTCGAACAGCTTTCTAAAATGCTGAAAATATATCTTTGTCTTGTAACATTTTTCACTCACAATTTTATGAATGCAGGAAAATATGGCAAGGAATACTAACTGTATGCAGTTAACTATTTTAAAAGGCAAATAACTCTGGCATAGCAGTGTCTGTCCAATCAAAATGAAGAGTTTTTCATTATTTCTAATCTTGGTGGTGAAGGATTTGATTCTACAGCATAGGACAAACAAAAAGAACAACAGAAGGAAGAACCATTGGAAAGAACTGGTAAGGAGTACCGTCATATTTTCCTCGCTGCTTTTCTCAAACTGCAAAATCTATTCAAGCTGGGGGACTGGAAAGCAAATGTCATGTTTGCAAAACAAAAGAGGAAAACATCCCCAGAATCATAGGGCATATGAATAAATTTAAATCTGTTTGATCTTCTGTGCAAATCCATAGTGAGCTAATGTAATTTCCAAGGTGGGTCGAAGAAATACAGCAGTATGGTGAAGTGTCATATGTGAGTCAATACAGAATCCATGAGCATTGGTCCTTAGGGGCAATGGCATGGAGGACACACTTAAAAATATGACCTTGAATACACAGAATTTATTTTAAAAAATTAAATATAAAGGGGAAAAATGCAATCATAATTTTTTAAAAAAGTGTCTGTCTAGATTCCATGTGTGTTAAATATAAGTACATAGAGACAGAAGAAGATTGTACTATTTGCTTTACACATTTAGGATCTTTACAGAAATTAAGCTAAATGGCATACATGACCGCTGCAAAATCTTTGACACCTCTCCTTTTTTCATGAGGCCACTATCATGCCTTCCACAACACACGTGCAGTGACACCCCACAACATTTTCAGAAGATTCAAGAAGTTTCCTCCTCCCCATACATGTTTTCCCAGAGTTAACACTTTTAATCTTAATCAATCCTTTGTAATTTCTTTTTCTCAATAAGTAAGAATAGATCCAAAGTGATTTTTAGTCTTCCTCTAAGTCTTTGAAAACTTCACCGTGCATATGTTGGGAAACAACTCTCACCTATACCAGGAAATCTGACCTGATGCCAATAGAAAATTTCTAGAGAATGGAATTGATTGTCAAAACCATAAAAGAGGACAAAGATTGAGGGAACCATATGGCAAGGACTTAAAGTCCTCTCTCTCTTCTTAAATAAGACCGAACACCTCAACTGAGTGCCACACCCATTGAGGCAATCATTCTTCCCTATTTATCGTGATACTGACTATTTATACAATGTATAACAGTTCCAACATGAACAGAGTGAGAAACCCTATCCCTCAAATAATGGAGAACTGTTATCTCAGGCATTCCCAGTAGGTTTAGATTCATGATTTCATCTTCTGTAATGAGATTTGGAATGTCATTAGACTTAATTCAGAAAGCAAAATGGAAAGCAACAGACTTTGAGATACTGACCATGAAACACAATATAATATCAGGTGCACTATTTTAGACCAACGCTTGACCTAGCTTGAAGTTCTGCTTCCAGTATTGGACATTAATAGGGCAGTTGTACAGAATTACTTTTTCCAGATGACAGGGTTAGCCTCCAGCAATTTACTGGCCAGAGTCTCCCTGAGCATGAGGTGTTGTTTTCTGTGGGCCAAAGCTTTGGCATTCCATGTATGTCTTTAAAGTTGGAAAGTTTTTACTTTTACTATAATGGAAAAAAAATCTGACGTATAAAGGAGGAATAAATTTCTAAAATCATGTTTGAACAAGGTTGAGGCTTTCACATTTGGGAGGTGTTGGCGTCAACATAGCTGGCAATTAGATTCAAAGCTAAATTTAAGAAGCATATATAATCTCCTAATCTTCCATGAATATTTATTTACGGGAGCATAGCTGAGCTCTTCCAACTGTACAACCACTGTCATCTAAGTGAGGGAATCCTGTCTGAATTTTCCTCTTCATTGTAAGTAAAAAATCTCTCCCTACAGTAGAAGAGGACACAATCTAACTGTTTTTTTAATACTGCCTTTTATTAATCTTCTCTGTGATTGAGAATAAGTAAGACCTAACTATATAAATCTACATTATTTAACCTTATGGCAGCACTTCTTTTAAGAGCAGAGAATTCACTGCCATGGTTAACTTCCAGCAAGAAACCCAAGAATATTCATATACACAAAGGCAAACCCTTACTTTACAATCAGAACATTACCATTTTATTAGGAGAAATTAAAGTAAAATAGATTTGTGGAAATTAATTTTATATTCTACTGGTAACTTGGAAATCTCCATAAGGCTTTGAACAATGCTAAATCAGATAAGAAAAGATTACCTGGACCACAGAGGGAAATCACATATTTTAAGAGACTTGGCTTTAATCAACAAATTCAAAGTTAGATTTTTTTAAACCTTGGGGTTTTTTTTCAATCAAATAAGCCTAACAAGGAGAAAAGTGCTATTCTATTTAATGACTGAGTACACTCTAAATGCAACGGAAACAGAATAGGTCTACAGATTGTAAAAAATCTGTATTTCAAGGAATGCTTTCAAAATCTCCAGGGAAAAGATTAGAATTAAACATTAAATTTTTTAACTAATTCGGAGGTATTCTTTTCCTCTAAATGTTCATGACTCACTAACTTAAATGTACCAGAAAAAAAATCAGTTTTTCATGTGATTGTGACTTGTTGATTTAGCTGTTTAAGATGGTGCAAACTCTGAAGGTTTTCTTGCAGTTAGGAGGTTTGTAATGCTTTTTTCTCCGTAAATGGATTCTCCAGTGTCTAACCTGGATTAATCTCCTGTTGCCTATTTTCTGTCTAACAGGGCATTCAGAGGTTATATGTGCTGTTTTTTTCCCAGAGCTTATAAGAACATAAGTATTTTTGAGACCTCTAGCCCCTGTCAAATTTAGTTGAAGCATTAGTGTTTTAAAGTTATTGAGGAGGTGGAAGAGAAATGGAGAGAAATCCACAAATGCATAATGTGACTGCAAGACTTTACGTGCACAGAAAATCAGTTGGAAACATTAAACAAATATATCTGCCCATTTTTTGATTGATAGAATTCAGCTATATTAATAAAATAATATTTTTAAAAATGTGCAAATACAACTCTGCTGACTGCTGACAACTCCCCTTACGGAAGAATTCAGATAATCTGGAGCTGGCACACCCTGCCCACTCACCCCCACCTTCCTGGGATCACACACAGTACGTCAGACATTTCTTGGCAGGGTATTTTGATAATCCTGAACAGACCAACCTTTTGGAGCACTTCCAGGCAAACGTGTTCTGAAATAGCCTCTCTCTAACCTGTTTCCAGAAATTACAAGAACATTGCAAATCCTACCAGGGAATTTGGCTCCATGTCTTTAAGTAACCAGGTTTTGGTTACCATGAACAGCAGAACTCTACCCTGAATGCCTAGAGATATATAACACCAATATAATCCAGACACATTTTCGTTTTGGATTCATTACTTTTAAGTTAAAAGAACTGATACTTTCTTCTACCTTTCAACATTTAATATATTTTAGTACTGCTTTTCAAAGTACTTGATGTTAAATATTTTGATGGTTTATTTTTTAAATGTGATCTCATTAAATATAATATAATATTAGACCTAAGATAATTAGTTTTCCATTTGTCCTTATGCATTATCTAGACAGGTTTAATTAAAGGATTTCAGATTATCACTTTATTCTATTATATACTTTGCACTATGTCTTTCTATTGATATGAACACTTCACTGAAAAAAACTTTCTCATTATCTATTAATTCATCTCCTTACTTGCATGGTGTTTAGGCAAGATAAAATAGAGGCTTCAGAAATAATTTTGTACCTGATCCTCATAAAAGGTATGATTTGGAAGCATGAAGTTAATAGCATCTACAAAAGTGCCAGTATCTAGTGACAAATTGTTATGATTGATGCAAAATAAAGTTAAAAGAACAATAACACTCCAGAGTTTTGATTCAACCAACCAAACATGCAAAATTACAAAGAATCTGCATAAGTGAAATTAGAAATGGAAGCTGTTCCCTTTTCTGTTTCAAGTTTTCTTCCATTCTCTCTGTATTTCTAATATAAAAATCAAGTGTTATAATATGTAATTTCTCTTTTCTGTGCAGGTCCATCTTTTATTTACCATGCATTATAGTAGGCAAGTCATCATTTATTTTCTCATTGAACTATCATCCATAAGAATAATTTAAAACCAGCTAATAAACATTATGGTTTGTTATAACTGCTACTGATTAAATCTTAAGAGTCTGAAACACACAAATATAAACAGAACGCAATTAGAGCTATTTAAAGAATCCATTTTTAACGTAGATTAACCATACTTTCCATTTGCTAGGGATAAACACTCATAAATGAAACCCATTGCTGAACAAGAAGCAATTACTTCAGTTTAAAATATTAATACATATTACCTTTTTAAAAGTCTAGGAAAATCATTTATGTACTGTACAATACAAACTCAATTCATACTGAGAATGAAAATGGGATGGCATTCTGAATCCTAAGTGAGCTGCAACCATCTTTGGAGTACAGTTTGTTCATGTCCATTTATAAGTCCATTAAACTATTTTCTCCAGTTAGTATTGTTCTCAAATAATTATGATAAAATACATATACATGGGTATTGTATTTTTAAGCTAATTAACCCCCCCAAATTTGTCAACTAGCTCTCTTGCAACGGCCCTTATTAATATCTGAGACATTCTAGTAATGCAAACTAATTACTGATGTGCAGCATACTAATTCTAGATCCGGTAGACTCTCAAATGTATTCCCAATTGCTGGTCTAGAAATGTACACATACATGCATATGCATATACATATATACATATATTTATAAGCACATTAATATGCACCAGGACTAAGAGGTATATGTTGGATTTTAATAACTACTTGATTGTGAGACACTTCTCAGTTCTAGAGACAGCTGAATTCTAGAAAATGATTTCTACTATGATGCTAAGATTTTCTTCTGCTTAGACTATTACTGGGTTCTTTCTAAGCATGGTGTTATAAATTGCATTTAAAGGTGTAATTTTGAGCTATATCATACACTCTTATTTCTACTTGCTGATGCACGGAGGAAGTATTAACTGTTTTGCTTTCTCTACAGTCATACAAGATCCCTTTAACAAAAAGGGCAAAACCATGGCTCTGACAGTGCCACAAACCAGTCTTTTATTATCAAGTGTTGTGCCAAAGCTGGGGCCTTCCCTCTTCAGCCTCAGGACAATAAAGACTGTATTTGCAGAGAGGTTAGAATAAGATTATTGATATTTTAAACCAGATTTTTTTGTTTATTCCTCTGATAAGCTGTCACCTCACACACTATAATTTATCTGGTTATGTAGCTTTGAACTACGCTTAAGTGTATAGAAACCAAGAATTGGAATTTATAGAATCAAAGATTCATTAAGATTGTAAAAGGCCTCTAAGATTGAGTCCAACCTTTGACTGAACACCAGTAAACCCTAGAATTTAGTGCCACACCCAGTCATTTCTTGAACACCTCCAGGGATGTTGACTCCGCCACATCCCTTGGCAGCCCATTTCAATGTTTACACCATTTCAGTGAGGAGATTCTTCCTAATGTCCAATCCAAACCTCCCCTGGCACAGCTTGAGGTCATTTCCTCTTGTCCTGTCACTGGTTGCCTGGGTGAAGAGACCAAACCCCACCTTGCTACAACCTTCTTTCAGGTAATTGTAGAGATCAGTAACATGAAGAAGAGGCTCTCCCCTAAGCCTCTTCTTCAGGCTAAACAACCCCAGGTCCTTCAGCTGCTCCACATAAGACCTGTGCTCCAGACCCTTCACCAGCTTTGTTGTCCTTTTCTGGATACACTCCAGCCCCTCAATGTCTTTCTTGTAGTATGGGGTCCAGAACTAGACACAGCACTCAAGGTGCAGATGCCAGTGCCAAGTACATGGGGAAAATCACTACCCTGTTCCTTCTGGCCACACTATTTTTGATAAAGGCCAGGATGCCATTGGCCTTCTTGGCCACCTGGGCACACACTGGCTCATGTTCAGCTGGCTGTTGACCAGCACCCCCAGATCCTTTTCCACTGTACTGCTTTCCAGCCACTCTTCCTTCAGTGTGCAGCACTGCAGGAGGTTATTGCGACCCAAGTGTAAGACCCAGCACTTCCCGTTACTGAAATTAATAAAATTGACCTTGGCCCATCAGTCCAGTCTTTCCAGATCCCTCTGCAGAGCCTTCCTGCTCTCCAGCAGATCAACACTCCCACCCAACTTAGTGTTGTCTGTGAACTTGCTGAGGTTTCACTCGATCCCCTCATTCAAAACATGGATAAAGATATTAAACAGGACTGGCTCCAAAACTGAGCTCTGGGAAACACCACTAGTGACCAGCCTCCAGACTGATGCAACTCCATTCACCACCACTCTTTGGGCCTAGCCATCCAGATAGTTTTTAACCCAGTGAGCCATGCAGCTGTCCAAGTTGTGGACTGCCAGCTTCTCCAGAAGAGTGCCATGAGAGGCAGTATCAAGGGCTTTACTGAAGTCCAGGTAGATAACATCCACAGTCTTTCCCTCATCCAAAAAGTGAACCTGGTCATAAAGGGAGATCAGGTTGGTCTATCAGGACCTGCCTTTCCTAAAGTCATGCTGGCTAGCCTTGAAAGATCCCCTGGATACCCTGCACATACCATGTGATTGCACTATGATCTGTTCCGTAGCCTTCCCTGGCATTGGAGGCAGGCTAACAGGCTTGTAATTCCCTGGATCCTCCTTACAACCATTCTTGTAGATGGGCATCACACTGGCCAACTTCTGGTCATCTGGGACCTCCCCAATGAACCAGGACTAATGACCAATGATTGAGAGTGTTTTGGCAGCTCTTCCACCAGCTCTGTAAGTACCCTTGGGTGAATCCCATCTGGCCCCATGGACTTGAGAGTGTCTAAGTGACACAGCAGGTCACTAGCCACTTCCTCCTGCCTTGCAGGGGGTCTATTCTGCTCCCTGACCCCATTCCCTGACCAGCTCAGGGAACTGATTGCCCTGGTCTCTCCGTTAAAGACTCAGGCAAAGTAGGCACTACCTCGGCCTTTTTCCTCACCCTTGCAGACAGTGTTCACCTCCATGTCCAACAAGGGCCTCATAATTTACTGAGTCATGATCTACTGTTTTAACACTTTTACCAATCCCTCAATCTATGAAACCACAATTACAACAGATATGAAAAGTTTAACAAATTATGTTTCTATTCTCTTTGAAGTGGTATTTTTATGTTTATATTTAAGTGTATGTTAAAAGGCAATTAGCAATTGAGCAAAGTGAATAATTAATTATGTGCAATTAGAGTGGAACTGTAGACAAATAGTACCATATTACTGGCAAATTTAAACAATGTGATAAATTATGGCAATTATAGGCAAAGTAATAATGATTTTCAATCAAAGAATATAAATGAGAATATGTTCTGTATTCACAACAATGAAAGTTCAATCTGTTTGCCTATGTTTAAACTGGCTGCAATTCATACACACCCAAATCATTATTATGATTCTTTTGATAAAACATGTTTATTTTCAGCATTCCTTTTTATTACATATTTTTGCATACCTAGAAACACTTCCCTCCCGAAATGCTCAAAAGGCTTTTAGGATTGTCCTCAGTTCAGTCTTCTGAGACATTTCAGGACATAAAATCCCTTACCTGACTGCCTCATGTCTCTGCAGTGTCTCGTATAATATGATGGACTGCTGAGGGGAACCCATAGCTGAAAGAAGCATTTCAGACTTTCCAGTTGGTACCCTCCTGTACCAGAGCAAGTCTCCTCTCATTAGTAATTTAACTTAACATGCCAAGCTCTCTACTGCAAAAATTGAGGAAATATTACCTGCAGTTGTCTCTTCTGCTCTGTCAGTAACCTTGAGGAGAAACGTGGGACTGAGTAATGTAGTTGCCAGAGTACAAAGTTTTTGCAGGAATTTGAGCAATCCTGTCTATAAAAGCCCAGCAGTCATGTGAATTTTGGATAGGGAAAGGTAACCTGGTATTTGAAAGTGTGAGCAAGCACCCATGATTTCAGAACAATGCAAGGAGGCAAACACACTCCAGGAGACAATAACACCCACAAAGGGCTTCGGACGCAGGGGCCAGGCCAGGACCGACATGCGGCTGCGGGGGCCATCGAAGGGATCCAGGTGCCGGTGCGCCGAAGGGATCCCAGGTGTGGGTGACGCCGTTCTCCCCTCTCTTGCTGGGAAAACATCTGGACTTTAACAGCCAGAGGGATGTCCGGAGCCATGCCACGGGCGAGTGGTCGGGCCGGAGCCTCCCATTTTCTTTCCCGAGGTGCGGCTGCGGGGCAGCTGTGCCACGCGGGACCGTGCCGCACAGGTAGCTGGAGAGGCCGCCTCACGGCAGCCGCGGCCCCGGGACCGGCCGGGATTCCGCTCGGGCCCCGCCGCTGCCCCGGGACCGGCCGGGATTCCGCTCGGGCCCCGCCGCTGCCCCGCCTGCGGCACCCCCGGTGCCAAAGCCCCGAGGGTGCGCGGCCGCGGCTCTGCCTCGGAGAGAAAACAGAACGCTCCCTTTTCCAGCAACGCGTTAGTCGTACTACATCCACCTTTGAGCACCGTTTGTGTCCTGGTCCATCATTCAAAGCAAGTTTAAATAATATTTAAAAGCAGTTCCAGTCAGTGCTATAACTGCCCAGTATAATTTATCAGCATTATAGGAAAAAAAAAAAATCCCTAAATAAAAAGAGAACTATGCAATATGAATATAAGCATTCACTCCAACAATATTACTAGTAAAGTCAGTTTAAGGACATGTACAGGAAACATAAGGATAATTTTCTACATATTCATAGAATTTACCTTATTTTAATTTCCTGCATTGTATAAAGAATATATAAACCATACTTCAGATAATTTCTAAAATACAAGTCTATTAGTTACTGTCTTATTTCAGCTACATGACACCTATGAAGCTAGAAAGCTGGGAATGCAATATATTAGAGTTTCTTTTTTAAATGAAAAGTAAGAATTCTAAGTGAAATATTTGCGGTAAACACAATATGCACAGGACAGACATAGTTCAAGCTCCAGTCAGCATGCAGTCTGTTTTTTTCCATTAAGTAAACAGGAACTATATAAATGTGCCCAAAATATACACCCCCCCTTCCCCCCCTTTCTTTTAAATCTTCTCTTTTCTTTATGGCGACATTATTTTTTTTTTACCTACAAAAATGACTAAACGAATTCCAGAAAATTAGGTTTTTTGGATTGTACTGCCTTTATACTTGTCTTGTAGCATCCACAAAGGAACATTTTAACTTCTTGGCTACTCTTAACCAGTTTGATGAGAAGATAAAGTTTTCAAAATAAGACACTACTAAATGTCTCGTGAACTCAGACACTAGGACAGACGAGATGCTATCCATGCCCTCTCAAGAAGATGTACCATGATTGTGTCACACATAGAATCCAGAGAGCAGAAATATTTTTGGATAATCCTTAACCCATTGTCATGCTTTAAGGTTTAGTCCCACTTATAATGTTGTTCCTAGAAACTCTTTCTGCATGTCCAGTGAAAATTGGACATTATGGACTAATAAAACCTTAATACAAACCAATCAAAATTAAATTTTCTGTAGGAAACTGGTGTGCAAGTCATGGAATTACTTCACTGAATGAAAGATGTAGTTACATCTGCATTTTGAGTTTACCTCCTGGATTAAATTTTTCAAGAGAAATTCTTATTCAAGAATTCTGTATTTCTAACCTGCCTGTTGAACTTGAACATTCTGAAGTAGTCTCAGAATAAATCTGAGATAAAATTATATAATTTTATCCTTATTTCTTGCATGATCCATTATTCCCTAAGTAGTATTTTTCTCTCTATGTTTTTGTTTGCCGACTTTTCCCCCCTAGGAAAAGAAGTCTTACCTCTGCCCTACTTGCTTCATAAATAATTGTTGCTGCTCTTAAAGCTATCTGAGCTTTTCATTTTTAGGGCATTCCCTCATAATATACTGTTACTTTCCTTTCTCTATGAAATCAGCCTCATAGGAAAATTGTTTTTATCTTGCTAGAGAAACCAACAGACAGCAATGTGTTACTTGTATCTAGGCCATTTAAATGCTGCCTTTTCCTGGGTTTTGTGCTGTGCTTGTTGGTGACAGCACTTCCTTTCTTTATTTTATGGCTTTTTCTCATTTTCTTTCACCACTCCTTTGCTGCATCACAGGCTTCCACTTTCTGTCGTCTTCATATCAAATGTTTTGCTCTCCACTCCCCATTTCTTTCCTGGTAACTTGCTTTGGTTTGCTTTTTTTTTTTTCCTGGCAAGATCTGCATACCTCAGTTATTTGCAGCACAGGCTAGCTCAGATACCAGATATTTAAAATGCAAAAATATTATAGTTCTTTTAATACATTGCCCCCTTTGTATGTTAGATGCCAGTTTTATTTACCAGAAAATACCTAATTCTAATGTTCCACTCCATTAAATCATCTCTATATATCTTCTCAAAAGTATTTGAATCAGCAAATTTACATTGTGCAGATTTCTATACATCTGTCTAAAGCAGAAAAATTTATTTGTCTTTCACTTTTAACCAGAGCACCGATTGCATCTCTCAGACTTGCTTTCGGAGCCCAGTCACAGCCCACCAGCTGTTCCACATCCATCAGGCTTCCACGGCCTGAAAACAGGCTTTATGTTTCATCATTTCAGTCAGGAGGCCAAAACAAAAAATCTTTTTATATAACCTTTATATCACAAGAGGAAAGCTCAGCTAAATCAGTGGAGGTCAGCCAGGGAAAATATAAAAAACACAGTGGGTATCTATTTGTGTTTACCTCTTCATGAGGATCAAGGCCACCCTCCATCCCACTTTAAATACATTTACTTCCACAAGGTACAATCTCCACTGACACAGGCTATTGTTTCCTGACATTATATGTGAACTCCGATGAAAAGGACTAACATCTGAAAAGCTGGTTTTGTAAATCCAACAGTCCTGAACAGAACAATTTTATTGGGCAACTGTTTTTAAGAAACTTATTTGTACTGCAGAAGATTCATTTCACCCACTTGGCATTGGACAGACACAGATGCTGGGATGAAAATTTAAGGACAATGCCATGCTCCACCTCACAGAATAGAGATCCCCCACATCAGTTAAGGCCAACACAAAAGAGTGAGAAGAATCCTGGCTGCTCCTCCTCCTCCAGTGTCAGAAAAAGTGGGTCAATAGAGAAAGGTGTAAACCGGGTCCAAATGGGACCTTTGGATTCTGTGTATGCAGAGCAGCACCATTGACGTCCATCAGAGTTGTGCGAGTTATAAAAAATAGTGGTGTGTATATATCGAACACTTACATTCTTTCAGTATATGTATTTTTGTTATTAACTTCCTTGAAACTGTGCCATTAATAATCCTGTATGTGTTACTTTCCTTCTAGTTCTCACTGCAGCCGATTGCAAATGTTATTCTACTCTTTTAAGGTTATTTTACTATTTTAACTGGAATACAGCCTTGAAAGTGCAAGCACTATTCATAATGCAGTGTTGAGATTATTAAAGCTAGAGATACACAAACATAGTAAAATATGAAAAAAATGTATTTGCATTAATTTGTGGGCTTCTTTTCTGTAAAAATAAACTTTGGAAGTCTCTTAAAAACCTCTTGTGTATTCTCAGAAACATCCTTAACTCATTATAAGCTAAACTGTCACTTTTATTATTGTACGTATTAGACATTGCTTAAAATTAAAAACATTAATCAGAAAACTGCTGTCCTAACCAAAGAAAATATTGCCCAGTCTAAAATTCAAATATTAAATTATTTAATTTACAATCTGTGGGGTTCACAAGATCTGGATACAGTGTGCAGTGCCTTTGTGTCACTGAATGCATGTGCACATGTATCACAAGCTTTATACTGGAAATTGCAGAATTCTAAAACTGAAATGATGCCAAATCTGTGACACATACTATTAAAAAGTATCTTTGCCACGTCCATGAATGGAGAATATTTCTGACCAAAATCCAGAAGCTGTGGTATAAATCTGGGCATGTGGGTACAGAAATCCATTCACATACAAAGGACTTTGGGGGCAGGGGCTTCACTCACATATATAAATAATGCAAAATTATTTTTCTTTCAGAAGGCAGAAAGTCCTTATGGGGACAACGTTGGTTACGAGACAGTTACAAGACATAATAAAAATTGTTAATTAAATAAAAACAATGGCATTTCCTTGGGATTACTGCCTGGCTTCTGTGAGTATCTGTGAGACAGATAACCCCATCCACACAGTAATCAGTGACGCATAACTTCAGACATGAATATTCCTTACTGAATATAAAAGGATGTCAACAAAGTCACACTTCTGTAGACTTTCTAAAATCTGTTACAGCTTCAATGAAACCTTCCACTGCTCTAAATTGAATGGCGCTGCTGGAAGGGATTCTCAGTCTCTCAGTTTATTCATCTTCAGGTAACTGACAGGACTGGGTGCAGAGTTAGTTTCACCTCTTCACTTTTAATATGGGATAGATAGGCACTGTGTCCTCTTGTCAGACATTACCAGAATGTAACAGAATTTAACGCTAACTATGTCCCTTTTAAAATTTGACCTCTTTTTCCTCTTTTGCAAAAAGGTGTTACAGGTATGTGTGTATATGTGTGCCTTTTAATTATTATAAGTTAAAAAAAAAAGTTGTATCCATCTTGAAAACCTTCTGCCTTCCTGGAAAGAACTGCATATAGAGATAGGGAAATCAGTCAATAGTTATTCCTGGTGGGAAAAAATTTGGCTTTTTTCCTGAAATACTTTAGAAGATATTATTTAGAAAAAGAAGACTCATATAGACTTTTATATGTATTCTACTTGTTAAATAGATAGAGAACAAACTGAACAAATGCAACAGTGACATTTATCTGTGTTTATTTCCCCCCACTTTTCTATCTGTCCATAAAATAAAACACTGTTTGAAACTTCAAGTGCATAAGGAATCATCTTAAGTCCTTGTGGCACACAACATAACAGAGAGCAGAGTAAAGCCATGATCACTGATATAAGGACTGTAGAAAGATTGGAGACAGAGAGGTGAAAGGATCTTATAAAGTTTGCATAAAGAGTCCAATTACGCTTTTAAGCTTTTGATGTTCAGTCACATGTCATTAAACACTTTATGTTGCTGTCCAGACCTCTCCTAGGTAACTAGAAAGAAAGTAACTTGAAAGAAAGGTTCCTATTTTGCAGGAAATTGTTCCTTTCTTTTTTTGTAACTTCTCTAACTGAATTTTTTCATCCATATTACAGTTACCATGAAGAACACCAAAACTACAGCTTTGATAATGCTTAATTTATGCATAAATATTATCTTTCTGTATAAGATATATAGCTTCAGAATGTAATCAGACCTGTCTCTCACAGCTCTACTTTTTTTTTCTCTGTAGTATTACATATAATAATACACACTCTCTCTATATAATGCTATTTATATACATAACACTGTATATAACTTTATAGATACTATATAAACATGTATGTATAGTATGTAAGTGCTTTCATATTAAATGAAAGCATAATCTACTGTCTTCTGGAAGCCAATGAGAAATATGTTTTTATTGGAACGAGATGATTTAATAATCCAACCTCTGCCAGTATTTGCTGCTTTGTAACTTGTTATCTTGGTTTTGTAAGACAACTGCATTACAGGTACAAATCAAGTAGTACAAGTCTTCAGCTTCATGGCATTTCAGAACAGAAGTGCTACTTCTAAAGAAGTAGAGTGGAGGCATCAAAACCAGGCCCTTTACAATAAATTGCACTCAGTTTTCTTAAGCAACCTGGCCTTACTTTTCTAAAATGTGTTTCTTGTGAGCACATGAAGGCTTTGGTAATTCATTACAATAAAATTCTTACAGAGTGTATCAAGATAAGTTAAGATCTGATTATTATGATTTTAGAGAGATGCCATTGCCTGAATTAAGGTGCAAATGAGACCATATGCTGAAGTCAATAGAATGGATTTTATTTAACAGTAAATGTGAGGTTGAGAGAGAGATAGAAGAAAATGGGAAAAAGAGGGAAGGGAAGGGAAGAGAGAGTGAGAACAAGACAGATTGTAGGGGCAATATCTACAACACCAAGAGCCAGAACCTCTCAGCACAAATCAAACATAGCTTTCACTGAAACCACCACCCAAACCACTAGCAGAGGCTGGCCCACATTGGTATCTCTTACTACCAATTCCTCAAATATAATGCACTCTAACTTATATCTCTACAGTAGCGATTCCTGAATTGTTTCTGTAAGAAACATGTGAGATTCTATGAATATAACTTTGGTTACAGAGATATTAGAAGTCATGTTCTGTACCAAGTTTTACATGGATACTTTTGTTGTTTACTCCTGTCTCAGCTGGCAGATCTTAGAAGGGCCCATGAATATAATTTTATATGAATATAACTTCATGTGCATACACCCTCCCCCCACATGACACTAAAGTCTGTACAAACAGAAAGAGACAGTGGGACTCAATGATTAACAAAAAAAAAAAAGAAAATTCTGAAAAGGCAGAAAGAGATGGAATTTCTAAAGCCGTGTTCTTACGCTTAAGGCAAATCAGTTATATACCTTGCCTACAAAGATGGCTTGAGTATCAGAGACTACCATGACAACACTTGATCTGCAGTTTGAAGAGAAATACAGGTATGCTACAAATAGAGTAATGAATATTTGTCACTTAAAGCCAATGTACAAGGAACATGAGAATGTGGTCAAAAATAGGCATCGGGATCATAATGACTTCACAACAAAACACTGCTAGGCTTCTCATTGGGAAAAGGCAAGATATGTGAATCCCAAGTATAGAGTGAGAAAATTGTCCTGTGAGAAGCCCAATATAAGACTTGCTTTGGTCCCTGGGGAAAGGGAGGTTGGGATGGAGGTGGGGTGGAGGGTGTTTAGCCCATTTTACTGACAGAGAAATCTTTGGGGAAATGTTAAATAGGTAATTAAATACTTTTTGAAACTGTCTGGATAAAAAGCTATCAGACTATTTAAAACTGAATGTAAGAAAAAAAACCCTTGAAAATTATCCACATCTTTAGTTAGCTGTTATTTCTAAAACTTTGGTTTTACTTTTTTGTATTATTATCCTGTACATTTAAACTGATCACCTCCCATAGTATATAGGCAAAAATGTTTGGAACATAAAATAAAACACATTGAAAAAAGAGGAAAAAATAAATTGCTTGTCTTAAGTACATGCATGCTATATATATGGTTATGTACATATGCATGTATATCCATTGTCTTGCAGGGGAAGGGCAAGGAGAGCAAAGCCACCATCTATTTGTGACTGCAAATACTGACGTTATTGGAAATGGGAGAGAAAAAGAATTTCCAGTCTCCTAGTTTCATGTCACTGGTGTGAGGCAGATAACTTGGTAAAATGTTTTACCATATTCTTGATAAAACCTGCCCTTTATAAAAAGTCAAATTCCCTGTTGCAGCTCCAGATTAAAGAGATGACCTTAAAAAGAGGATTTTTAAAAATATACTTCCAAACAGTCATCATCTTTGCAAATATGACAAACTCTTGGTTATTTGCTCATACTTCCTGACAGAAATAGGATAACATTACTCTTCAAATAGTTCTTATTTTGTTTGTTACACCTATTGATGGGTTTATCTCCTGTCATCCAATAATGGACAACTTTTCTGGTGAAATCAGTCATGTCAGGCCTGTAAATGAGAGCATGATTATGGGTAATCTATGCAGCAAGATAAGGAGTGCTCTGGTGTTAAAAGGAGGTTTTAGAACTTTGCAAAATTGTCTCTCTAAGCCATAGTTAGAATGAATGGAATTGGTTTTTATTTTCCTTCTGATTTCTAATTAATGTGTTTAGTTTAAGACATTTTGTTGCACTGAGAATCTCCTGTAGATGAAATATAAATTCAGTTATCTGTGTATATACATATAGTACAGCTGTGTCCCAACATAATTAGCATTTTATTCCAACTGACTTGATTACCTATAATAATCTCAGAATATATACCTATACATATGCAACAGCGCACTAGGAATACAAAGCAAATCTTAACTTAAAAAATTATTCTAAAACATCTGAGCAGGTTCAAAATGTGTATTCAGGATTAAGGAATTTTTACATTAAAGTAAGCTATATAGTCTTTCAAAGATTCAGCTCAATCCAACTGGCCTTTATCTGCAATCAATATTCTACAAAGAATTTTCCGCAATGTTTGGTTGCACAAACTCCAGTTCTGCAAAGAGAGCCACTGCGAGCATAGTTCTCTCATCTAGGCTTGTTCTTTGCTGCACTGAAATTCAATTTACTTTATCCCAATTAATTTATTTATATGCCAGCAAACTTGGTACCAAAAACTGGCTTCTAGATTCACTGTGAAACGAGTGGAAGAGTATCAGAAACTGGAATTTCTTGCATAAGAAGAAGGAGGAAAAAATAAGAAGAAGGAGGAAAAAAATATAGGGACCATTTTTAGTCAGCTTGAAGCCTGTGGTTAAAATGAAGAAAAAGGGATTGACGGAGTTTTTTGCAGGAACCTGTCATTCTTGGAGACAATGTCCCTGCAACCAGCAAGGGTGACGAACTACCACTGAGTGAGGAACTCAGCAACATCTGGGAACTGTAAAGAGCTGCCTTAGCAAATCTTGTTTGCTATATTTTTGATGGGTTTATCACCTGCCAGTTGGTAATGTGTAACTCTTGCTCATTTATCATCTCTCTGATAATAGAAGACTTTGCCCCTGAAAGACTGGAATCTTTTCAGGACTCTCATCTCAAACTGAGGGCAGAATTATGTCTGAGAGCCAGATTATAAACCTGAGTGAGTGGGAAGTATATTAGAGCGATGTTTACATTTTTGGAGGCAAAGAATGAATGACTGGAACAAAAGAGAGGAGTTGTGCTTTTGGAAATTTCAGGGTGATAGAGAAATGGGGCAGAAAAAAAGCACAACTAGCCAAAGCTGAATGGAAGAGTAAGGTTTGTGAATCTCTGTCACTAAAACAGATTGGGGCAGATAATGAGAAGGGGGAAAGGTACAATCTTGGGCTCCTGTGAAAGATGGGTGAAGAATAGACCATTGAGTGAGGCACTGACAAAAGGTAAGAGTGTGAAGGGAAGAGTCAAAAGGACACTGTGTGAGACAGAAGACCCTGACAAAAGTTGCTGAGTTTTTACTCTGGTTTTGCTGAGACTGTTATTATAATGTGTGGAAAAGAAAGACAAAGAAACTGAAGAGAGAGAAAAAGCTTCAGCTGGAACTAAGATATGTTAGGTGGCAACAGTACATGAAATTACTGAGGCAAGTGGTGTCTTTAAGAATAAAAGAGAGATTTTGATATAGGTGGCTGAATGAAGGAGAGGTAGAGCAGAAAGTATTAGGGTCACAGGGATATGTTGGTTTTGATATCCTCTTTGAAATAGTTGGCAGAGAAGGAAGTGAGAGGAATTATAAGTAACAAACAGCCAGCAAGAATTGCTAACATATTTTACTGTAAGGAAAATTCCACAACTGAATCCTACAGATGAATAAAATGGAATTTTAAAAGGTCATACTCACTAATCTTTCCTGTGAGAAGGTGACTTGTTAGCCTGCACATCTTTTTTCAAGGAGTTCTATATAAATATTTCCAAATTCTTTTACGTTCCTACTGTAGACTGACATGTAAAAAAATAGAATGAAAACATGAGCAGAAAAGTGGTTACAATTTTGTTCATACGGTAACTTTGCAAATTGCATTTCTTTCTATGAATATTTTGGAAGGTATTTATGAAGGATTCCACTTGGCATCTTAGTCAATTTTTTTGTTTCCTTACTGTGCAAGAGATGATGTAAAAAGGAAGCTAACATGATGATGTTGGAAAGAAGTTCATTGTTTTGCATTCATTTTACAGAAAGTAATTTACAAGGCTCCAAAGACTTTTAAATACAAATTGACAGTGAAATCCATATGAAGTTGTGGGTATTATTTTCATCCGGAATCTGATTTAAACCAAGGAATAAGGAAAAAGACACACATGAACAAAAAATGTGGACTTTATCTAAATAATGAAAATAGCTACAGGTAGACACAGTAATGACAGCAACATGTTTACAGAGCTAAGTTTGATTTGCCTCACTCCAGTCGTGATGGACAAAAGCTGGTTCTGATTTGCAGAACTGCTGCTGAAATCTCTGTACTAACACATCTATGTGGTTTCCTGACTATAGCTGGCTCATGTCCCATCAGTTTAAGGCTGGGCAAAGTAAGCTTGCACCTGTCAGGTTATATCCATGTAGGCGGTTTCCCGGTCTGTATTGCAGCAGCTTGTTATTACTGCATGCCTTTAACATTAGGATGTGTCAAGTTACATTATGCCTACAACATGATGTAATATAGAACTTCACACACTGCTATTGATAGGCAGCAGCAAAACTACAGACTGAACATAAACCATTCAAGCCCAGTTTATTGCAGCAGACTGTAAGAGAATGTGCAGTAAGGTATTAGAAGAGTACTCAGCATGCTGACTAGTCAAAAGTACTTTTGGATAGTTCCATATATTTCTAGTTTTCAGATTTCATTTGTGCTGGCTCAAGGGAGCAATCTCTCTATCACTGAAAAACACATTCAGCATAAGTCAGTTCCTGAGAGGAATGTCAAATATGAAACCAAAAAACAAAGCAAAAAAGCCCCTTCAATACAGCAAAGCAGGAATGTCTTGGTGAATTAAACAAGAATCAAAAATAATTAAATTACTGCAATATGAATGCTAGTATGGTTTACCTTGTATTTTTTGACATAAAGGTTGCAAATGGATTGTCGCAGTAGAATGTAAGTGTTACAACACACTGTAGAACATATGTTAATTTTAGACCTGTGAAATTCAGTTTGTGAAACGGGCATGTACAATGTATGAACCTTGATGGGGTTAAATTAGCTGCTATACATATTCCTAAATTAACAAAAGACACCAGCTATGAAAAATATGTAAATGGAAAATGTATGTATCATAGAGTATTTTGGACTACTTATTAATTACTTTTCATGTTGTGTTGACATAAGTTTACCGATTAAAAGCAGGGAATTATTTTTTCTTTTTATTTGAAAGCTCTCTGCTTTCAGATGTTCATTGGAAGGGTGAGCCTAAAGCAATAACCATAGGAAGGAAATGGTATAGGGAAGCCCTGCAGCATATTGTTGCAGGCAATGGGACTGCATAATTCTATATTTTGTAGCAAAATTTCCCCCCGCCACGTTATGTTTATACCCTCAGCATTTTAAAAGCAACACAATTTACCTAGAATTTTTAAATCTTGTACTTAACCATTAATAATATTTTGTGCTTAGGTCCAATCATAAGTACTTTGCACTTGCTGAACAAACTATGGTAATCATTACAGTTCAAAAAACACACTATTTTTAACTCCTTGCAGTAAATCTGAATAAAACTATCTTCTTCACTATTTTCCAAAGAGTAAATACTTCTTATTTTTCAATATAAATAGTACACATCTCGTGGCAAGAATCTCTGGGAACAAGTCACAGTAAGAAAAAAAGTTAGTTGCAACTATATTGAATTAATTTATTCCCTGTCAAATTTTAAAGGAATAATTACTTGATGAGTTCATATCTGGAGTTTAGAATATATTTCCTGTGTATGAATTACAACTGAACAGATGCCCACCATGAAGGGTTTTCCTAATGTTGCAGTACCACAACCTGGGAAATCAGAATACACCAGCTTACCTTGCAAGGGAAACAGCATGACTGAGGAAGTCCTTGAAAACAGATGTTGTTTCAACTAAAGTTTTTGTGCTGATGGTTTGTGTTTTTGTGGTTGTTGTGGGTTTTTTTATTTTTTTTTAATTCAGAATTTGTCCAAGGACATTGCTTCAGGCAATAGCTCTCTTTTGGGGTTACAGGAAGCAGATCATTTCTACTGATGCTTTCAGTTCTTGTATTAAAAATATTAAAACCAAGAAATTATAAACTCAAATATAAAAGGGTAAAATTTTCATGAAACACTTATCACTTAACCTGAATTGCCAGAGCAGAATAACAGAGGTCTTTAACACAGGGTTTATAACAAGCAAAGCTTGAAAAATAGGTTTAGCAATTACTACCTGAAAGATGAAGCCTTATCAAGAGTAAATACTTTGGTCCCTTGTGCTCTAAGGCCACACCTGCCCCTGCAGCTCATGTTCTGCCATTCTTGGGCCTTGGCCTTTTGCTGACTAATATCTAACTGACCATATTTCTCTTCCATACCAGATACAAAACTAGATGTGTTTCCCTCAGCAATGCCTTGCCATCATACAAGAGAAATTAATGTTGTTTAGATCCTTTTCCAATTATAATCAAAGAAAACAAACATAAAATATAGATGTCCTAGTTCAAGCCATTACTTTTTGCTAGCTAACTTAGAACCCATGTCCAGAGTAGTTTGCGTGGAACAAGATTTCAGAAGTTTGAACTGGAGCATAGTTGGTGTTGGACTGTAAAGAATAATAGCGGTGGGAAACTTGACTTCCATGACAGCAGAAAAAGAGAGGGCCAGGGTGGTGTGCTGGTGTCAGGAGAATGCTCTCCTGCAACTTTTGGGAGTTTCTATATTCGAGAAGCATGTGCTGGCCAGCAGCTGTGGAACTGACCCTCCACCTGGTGTGGTACAAGCTCTTTACATACATTAATGACACGATATCCTCATTTGGAAAATTGGTAGTGGTGTACTGTGAATTTTCAGTTTGGACATACACTTATCCACTCAGAGGGAAGTTTTACTTTCACTTATTTTCTGCATTTTAATATAGCACAAGTTAGCAGACTTCAGCTGTGGTGAGAAAGACCTGTCTCTGGGTGTAATTTTGGCCTGAATAGAATAAGACAGAGCCTTCAGATGGAGATTCTTAGGATGAATTTGGATGTTCACTCTCAAATATGCATCTTGGAAGAAAGAAAGGTGAGGACAGATACACTTGTCAGTAGTATTAGAAATGAAGGATGATTGCCTACCTCCAGTGAAGTTTTTATACCTGTCTGAACCAGCAATGGACAATGAGTAGAGAATGAAATGCCTGCACAACAGTCTTACGGGGAAACCTCTCAAACTTTTTCTGGGGAATTGGAACACTTGGGCGTGGATAACATTCCTCTGCAATGCTTGTACACTGATGTGTGCAGCATGGGGAACAAACCAGAAGTCAGTGTGCAGCCACTGGGCTATGACCTTGCTGGGATCATGAAGACAGGGTGGGATGGCTCACATGACTGGAGTGCAACAGTGGAGAGTTCTTAGGAAGGCTCATCAGGAAGGGCAGTGAAGGAAGGAAATGAGGGAGGGTTGTCTTCCCTGTGATGGAGAGCAGCTGGAACGCGTGGAGCTCTGCCTTGGGATGGGTCAGGAATCAGAAGAGAGACGATGGAGGAAGATTAGTGGGCAGACCGATACAGTCTGCTCTTGTAGTTGGTATCTGCTATAGACCCCCTGACAAGAAAAAGAAAGTAGATGAGGTCTTCTTCAAACACCTGGAAGAAGCCTCATATTCACAGACACTAGGGAAAGTCCCTCAAGGGGCACTTTAACCTTCTTGATGCTTGCAACTTGTAGAAGTACAGAGGAACTTTTAGAAAAATACAGAAAAAGGTTTTTGAGTTTAAGAACAACTTTAAAAGGCTTGCAGCTGAGAAAAAAGTATCTTATTTAGCTTAATCCATTGTATTCTGGATCACATTGCTTCTAAGGAAAAGATTGTAGCAGAATTACCTGACCAAAAATACAATCATCACCTTCTCCCGGTGACCTATACAGGTAGTCTGAAATGTTTTACCAATCCACTTCCCCTTGTATTTATCACATGAATTATTTGATGATCGAATGTTTGTAACGGAGAAACAAAGGATGAAAGGCCCACATTTTCTTATAATTAAACTCAGAACTTGCAACTTAAATAACATTCCCACAAAATACTTGCTTAGATCTGTATTTCTGCAAATATAAATGTATAGTAATTTTTTAACAATTTAAAGTTTCTTGCAAAATATTTTGGGCATCATAAGAAAGAACAAATGAAAAATGCATAAATAATAAATATTAATGATTTACTAATTGAAAAATACGCTTTATATTTCTATTCAGCTTACTTATTAGACTACTATTCACAACTGAGAAGTACTTTTGAACCTATTAACTAATGAAAAACCCAAATAATTAAAAACTAGATGGCACCTTGTTAAAACAGCAGCTTTAAGAACAAAACATTTTCACACTAAGAGAAATTTTAAACAGTCATTTGCAACTAGTGTTACTGGATAGAGAGAACTGGAGGCAGCCCATTTGTTATCAATATTACCATTAGTTGTCACATTTGCTTTTTTGTCAGTAGAGTCTAAGGTGAGAACCATATTGCAGTCAAGCTTCTAACCTTTGTCCTTCTCTGTAATCCTCTTTACATGACATAGCCACTTCCTCAAAATCTCAGGAAAAAAACCCCAAAAGATTGCTAGATCTTAAAAATTCTAATTAGGTCCTACCTTATAAGAGTGAGTTGTAAGGACTTAAAATGTTTGTTTGACATGGTTTTGAACAACTAATTTTGTACATTTTGTTAATTTTGTTGTGTCAAAGAAAAGTTCTTTTGGAAGTTCAAAACATGACAAAGCACACAAGTTTGTTTGTTGGCTTGTTTTTTTTCTGTCAAAAAAAAGTATTGTCTTATTTAGCTGGAATATTTTTAAGAACACATGGCTGAGGGGAGAAATGCTTTTTTGTTATACCTAGAAACTTGGGGTCAGTATTTGGGTAGTTCTAAATTTCCACCCAGCAAAAGTAAAAAATAAAAACCCCAAATCCGTAATTTTTTGCATATTTAGAAAAATTCTTTACTTTCTGTATTGTTCATCTGTTTTCACTTGGCTGAGTTACTAGAGTTTTATAAACATTGTTCTTTCTTGCACAGTATTTCTTTTATAGCAAGTGATTTTTACAAATTACCACTTGAAGTTTTACTGGCACTGTACACATGCACTTAGCTGAAACAGAATGGAACTTTAGATGATCTGATTTAAAGAATAAAAAGTAGGGAGACTCTCTAGATTTTCAAATGAATTTATTAATTTTGCTTTCATCTGGAATTATTTCAGCTAGATTTATGATTCCACTTCTAGATATAATGACCTGAAATATAGTAAAGTAGGTTTCCCTGTAATCTTAAGCGTCAGCTGCAATTTCATTTCTTTTGCTTTTCTGCTGCCTAAACAGAAAAGCAAAAGCCTGTCTTTGCTCCTCCCTTCTCAGAAGGAAACATAATTTGCCAGCTCTGGAGCAGGAAAAAATGTCACTGAAAGCATCTCCCAGAGCTCCCCAGGGCCTCTTGCAAAGCCTGGAAGCTCTTTGCTATCCCCATGGCAGGCATCTGTCTCCAGTTCAAGGCAGTACCGTGCCCCTCCACTGCGGACTAGTGTGCCTGAAAAGAGCAGGGGAAGGACGCTGCAGGGACACCTTCCTAACTCACAGCAGAGTCACGGGGTAGAAAGAGCTGAGAATGTGGAAGTAAATGAACTTTTAGTATGTATGTAATTGCACAGTTCTCACAAAATCTCAGAAAAAGATCCTTTGAGAGGCTTGTTATTTTTTCCCCTGCACATGTGCCCCTGCATGCCAGTTTTTATCAACTCACGTCCTGGGAAAGAATATTATTTTGCAAATGACTTCTTAGCTGTTAAAAGAAAATATTAGAAAAAATGGTGCTGTTGCACTCCAGCAGTGAACAAATTGGTAACACAGGTCAATTTAATTTTACTGCAGATAATAATATCATTTAGACATTTCTTTCCTATGAAACCCTTGCATATCATCTTGAACCTTATTTTCATGACTGAAGTTTAGATTTTAAAATGTTTTTGTAAAAGTGTTCTGTTCTTTACTGAGACGCCCAGGCCTAGTAATTAAATATGAAACTCTTGATGCAATTGTGAAGTCCCCTGTCAGTAGAATAGGCTGCTTTTTGGTGCTCGACTTGATCTTCAGTGTCACTCCAGAGCACGACCTCCTCTGTCAGTAAACTGGGTTTGAACATTCTACATTAGAAGTAATTGTACTTTCTGGCCAACATGCTCTTAAGGTTGGATTAAAATTTAGTGTTAAATTATGATTTTAAGAAGCTTATCACTAATGAAAGCCAGCTAAGAGTTTGACACACAAAAGGCTTTGTAAAGGAGATTTGTATTTCTGAAATCCACATGGAAAATAATCAAGTTACTTCAAAAAGCTATGATATTGCATTCATTAATAATTCATCTACTGTTAAAAGTTAAACTTTACACACAATGGCTAGTGAATATTCACTTTTAATACTTCAGAGAAGAGCGCCTTTAAAAGAAAAGTCCTGGGATGAGGTTTCTTAGGTAGTAGAACAAAAACTGCTGTCCTAATATGTCAGTCTCAGAAGAGGAAATTTTGGATCAAAGGATCAAGAATAGGACAGTTTTGAGCCACCATTAAGATGTAATTTTGGAGCAAATTTTTGACTGAAACTTAGAAGAAGGTTCTAACTGTCAGCACCATCTGGCCTTGAAACAATCTTTCAACAAGAAGAACAGGAGCAAGTAATTTAATGACGTTCAGATACCACTGGGATGGCTACACAAAATGACTGTAAGACACCATTGTCTGTGGTGGCCTGGAATTGGTAATTGAGAAGACCTCTTCCTGTTCTGTGTTTCTATATGGTTTTACCACCCCTCCTTATTCTGAAAATTTTTTTATTAGGAATTTACATTTATGTAAAGCAAATCCAAGGAAAATTTTGGTTTGCTGCTCAATGAAGAGGATAATCTATAGATTTGTGATATAGTAAAACAATTTAATACCTATTTTGCATTAGCCTTCACGAAAAGATCAACTGCAAGCAGACACAATCAATACCAGCAAAAAGGGACAAGATCTCACTATGTTAAAAGAAGAGGAAAGGTTACATAGTGCTTAAATAACATAGATATTCGCAGATCATCCATGCCGATAAACTTAATTCATCTTAGGGGACTTAACTGATTAAAATAAGACTCAGAGGGCTTAGTGGTCTTTGAAAAATTATGGAGGATGGATGAGATGCTGGAGGAGTGAAAAAGAGCAAGTGGATCGCTATTTTTAAAAGGCGGGGAAGCGTACAGTTTGGTCTACTTAGTTTCACTCTCCCTGTGCTAAATCCAACATTTCAAAAATAAAAAGGAGGTGTATTTCTTAAATTTGCACATGTCACAAACTTGGTGAGACTGTAAATACCTTGAGGAGTGGGATTAAAATTCAGTTATGTCTCATATAGACTGAAGGGTGGTCTGGGAAAGAAAGATGACTTTGCAATAGGGTCAGGTGAAAGGTATCACAGACAGGCAGATATACCCAACTGCACCAGTATGGAAGGGGATCAATTAATTGGGTAGTAATTACTCAGAGAAAGATCTCAGGGCTAAAGTGGAAAGTGATGAGTTAGCAATGAATATGCCAACAACCTTACACTGTAAAAAAAGGCAAATGAGAGAACTGGGATATATGAACAACAGTACAACTGACAAGACAGCAAGCACTTTCCCTATGTTCTTTTCAGAATCAGTGGCAGCTCAAGCAAGGCTGTGTGTTTGGATTTGAGTGCCATACAGGAAGGCAAAAGGATATATTTGGAAATATTTCAGAATACAGAGACCAATCTAGAAAACATGATCTTTGAGAAAAGACTGAAAAGACTGGGATTGTTTAACTGAAAAAAAGAAAAAGAGAGAGTGAGAGGGACTGAAGAAGTGTTTTATAAACAAAAAACTCTGTTGCAAATAGGAGAAAAGAAACTCTATTCTTCATTTCATATGGTGAATACAAGCAGAAATAATTCAGTTAAACTGCAGTAAGAACTATTTTGTTCCGGCATGAAGGAAAAAACAATTTGATTGGAAAGGATGAGGAACAGACTAGATTCTGAAGTCTGAAGTATTGGAAGTCAACTATGAAGTCCTTAATCAAGAATGACAAGGATATGGCTGATTCTGTTTTGGACAACTGGGATGGACTAGATGACCTACTAAGGTCCCTTTAAACTACCTTTCTGTGATTAATAAAAAAAATATGAATATGGGTTGATAATGTACAGGGAAATACTGTGAAGCTTCAAGAATTAGAAAATTATTAAAACACTTCATTATTTTTAATTTTTTCATTTATAGAGTCCAACCAAATCTAATTAGTTTTGTTCTTCCAATGAGCCTAAAAAGAAAATATTTCACAATATATTTCCCAGTGATTATACTACACATATAAGATGATCCAATACTCCTGTTTTACCTGAAGAAAAGGTGATTTTACTCAGACAGTAACGTTGAGACTAATTCAGTGTGGACAGAAAAGTTGACATGAGTATGAATTTGGAAGACGAAAAAATCAGTCTATGCTGACCTAATAATAGGCCTTTGTGTTGTCTGGCCTGAAGAAATGTCTACTTTCTTAAACAAGTAAACTTTCACACTTAGTGAAATGCCTAAAACAGTATTTCAGTCTCCCTGCAGTACTTTTTACATTTTTTTTCTTGTCTCAGAACATTTCATTTCCAAAGAAATAAAATGGATTAGTTCTTAGTATCCTGAAATCAAAAGGCTTATATAGACTTAGAGGATATGTATGAGCTTTCTTCTGTAGAAGTCAGTCAGTTCTGCCTTTGAGAAAACTTTCAGTGATCTGGAGGCTCCCAGAGGCAGAACAGATACCAGGCCTGTCCACACGGGGAACTTACCTTTAATAAAGAAAAGGGCAAGTTTACAGTGCATTAGGCTCACCAAAGTACTCCCATGTGTGAACACTGCTAAGTGCATGGGACCATCTTCTGCTTTGAGCCTACACTGACAGATGGATGGACAAATGGAATGCACTGAGATGAATCTAATTTCATTAGACAGCCAAGCTAAAAACAACTGAAAGGAAAATACAGTGACTAGATCCTGGAGCTGCCAAAGATTAAGGGCAATATGCAGGAATCATGAACCACTTCTCTTAAGATAGAAAGAAAATAGTTATTTTTTCTGGTGTTAAAAGACTTAATGAACCACTGATCAGTGTCACTCCTTGTTAAATCAATAAGGAAAATACTGAATCATTTTACTATTGTTCACTTGTATAAGACAATTGTGCATTCAGGCATTCATGGACTAGAGATGAAACACTAAAGAGATTGTCTGAGACTTTTTTAATCAGCACAAAATAAAACACACGTATAGTTAGCAAAGCTCAGTTATCTTTTAAGTGTCTTTCTTATTTCCCATAAGGGACGAGAGCCTCAAAAGTACTGCTTTTTGCTTCCTAACAAAAAAACTCCAATTACTTATTCACTAGGTTCAACAGAAGCAGTGTTTAAAAGAGTTTTAGGTATTGAAGTACCAGATATTAGCAAAGCTATTAATTTCATTTAAATTCACCACAGATATTAATACTTTTCCAATGAATTAGTTACACCATGTAGCTTCAATTAACCAAGCACAGGTTTGGGGTTGNCAAGACGGGTTTTGGGGTTGTTTTTTTTTTTTTTTTTTTTTTTTTTTGTTTTTTTTTGTTTGCTTGATGGGGTATTAGGGTTACAGTCACAAATAGCTGTTCTGGGTTTTCAAATATCATGAAGGAAAATTATCCTAGCAGGAAAGCAGTAAAACCATAAATTGCTAGAAGTTACCACACAGCATTGCTTCAGCAGGTTGGGCATTATGCCCAATGAGACTGAGTGGCACAGAAATCTACTGCCTGTGATATGTGCTGGCAGCTGAGGGATTTAAGAGAGGCTTTTGAATGCAGCAAGGGGGAAGGCTTGTGTAGGGAGAGGGGACCAACCAAGGATACTGATGCAGGGTATGTAATGAATTACAGATACGCTTCAACTCCTTGTCTCAGGGTGACTTTTCCACCTGCTTACTCAGTATTCTGCCCCTTAGTTTTCTCCTGCCACAATAGAAATTCACACTTGCCTCAAAGGAAAACCTTTTTCTGTCAAAGTCCTTGCAGAAAATTGTTCCTGCCACACATGCCTTCTTTCAGAGTCAGCTTCTTTAAACTCCAATTTAAATTAATATATTCTGTAATCAGCAAAATCCACTTCAGATAAACATCTTCCTTAGATCCTAGATGTCTCTACAGCTGGATTTTGTCTGCTTGATGCATACAGTCTAGATACTTAATAGAGCTTTTGGTACCTTCCTGGTCATGCCAAGACTCATAATCAGCCTCTGCATCCCATTCTTTCTGTACTATACCTTTCCAGGCAGTTCTTTCTCCGTATCGTTTTTCAAGTCCTTTCTTTCCCAGCTGGCAAAGTTCTTACCTTCCATGAAGAAAATGCCTTTTCTTCTTCCCATCTGCATCACTACATGATCATTTTGAATCAATTATTTCAGATCTTCTAATTCTCAATTAAATGAAATAATCACTAGCTTTAAGAACGCTCTCTGAAAGTTAAGAAACGATTAGGCAAAGTATATTGAGATTCTCATGTTACCTGCAGACAAACAGGTATGCTGTGAAATAAGCTTAAGACTTGTCTTTGTCATGCTCATGAAATAGCTTTGTTCCTCTGTGTTTTCTTGCTTTCAGGCGCTAGAAAAATGTAAGAAGCTTTACTGACTTTAGATGATAAATCTGCATTTAGGAAAAATGTAGATTTAGAAATTTGAATGTGTCACATTTTCCACATGTATATAATTTCCCATAGACATGATTTCAGTGGTTCATTTTTCATGATAATTTTCTCTAAATAAACATATTCCAGCATTCTTTCTACACTTATTTCCAATTTTTCATGTTTCTGTATCAATGTATTAGCAATGATAAATCACTAATATAGTGGAATGAATAATATTTATGTTGAAAATGCATTTCTTTTGCCACTATGAAGAAATTTCATATTTCAAAGAATGTGAATAGTCCTTAAAAAGACATTAAAATACCATTTAAAGTGTAGACCTCGGAGTACAGCAGAGAATCCAACCTTTCTTTTCTTTTTGAAAAACTAATGCATTTAATCAAAGGTTTAATTCTTTTTAAAGCTTCAATTTTCCCAACTTTTCAGCATGGTGTTAGAGCTGAAACGCTGTGAGCTAGTGCTTTATGCAATTCCATTGACACAGCAGACAGTTAAAATAATGTCCTTTCACTTAACCACATTTAACTGAGATAAAGCAACACAAGATTTAATAGCTTCCAGCAGTGCCCAGTGATGGAGTGGCTCGCCCAGATTGCAGCAGCAGGTCACAGGTTCATTCAAAGGGCATGGTGCACATAAACCCCCTCACATGGTAGCAGGCCAAAAGTAGATTTAATATGACTTGATGCAACTCCATCAAGTAGTTACGGTTGATTAAATGAGCCTTGGATTTGGCTGAAAGGTAGGGTAACAAGAAGAGATCATGTAGGATCTACTCTAGCAGTTTTCAGCAGTTCTACTTTAACCCATGAAAGAAGACCAGGATGCAATTGACATCAGCAATATTCCTCTTGCAGAGAAACACAGGAAGCAGAAGTCATTTACCAAATATTAATTATGAGTGGAAGTAACCTTAAAAACATATTATGTACACATGATTTCACTCAATAGCATGTCCGAAATGAAGGAAGCAATATGATAAAACATGTAAGATCATAATGCTAAATACCATCACTGATTGTCAAGATACATCATGTAACCAAAATATCGTGACTAGCCACACTCTTCACTGTTCAGGGCCAATGATGAGGGGGTAAGAGCAAACAGCTAAGTTGTGATTACAGGGCTCAGCAGTTCCTTACAACGCTCAGATTTTTGCCTATGTGATGAATATTTCAGATACATCCTGCAATCTTTACATTCTTCACTGACAAGGAGACAAGATACATTTTGCATCTGCTAAAGATTTCTGATTGGCACATATGTTGAAAGACTAGCCCAACACTGAAAGACAGAGTGTTCTTCAAAAGCTGTAGCCATGAAATATTTATTCTGTTCTCTTTCATAGAAATGCATTTGATGACTATATGACATAAAGTGCCACTAATAGCTCTGGACAAAATTATATGGCTCTAAAGACTATTAAACTATTATTCTTGGAGAGTGGAAAAGGTTCTATTTGACACATATGATCACAATAGTATTAGCAAGGCTTTGTTTACAACCCACCATGAAAAGATGTTGTACATTATCAAGTGCATTTTGCACTGGTAAATTAAAATCTGACAATCACAAATAGCAACAATGATATTTGTGATACATTTAGTAGGTATTTTATCTCACAATACTTTGAATGGGATGTTTATCAATTTTTAAAATCTTTAAGTATGCAACTAAGGGCAAGGGAATATTAATGACATTGTTCAAAATATGTTTTGTTTGTATCCAAGAGTATAGATTTTATAGAGCACAGGCAAATGAATCCCCAAATGTTATTTAAATCTCTGAAGTCAGCTGAAAAGCAAAGACACTCATACATACATAATGCCTAGCATGACAACCTGAAAATTATGTGAAAACAAAAAGGCTCCTTTGTAAAAGTCTAACTAAAATTTTTTGATAAAAAGACCTAGAAAGCACTGCTGGAGCATAGAAATCATATTATGAATTTTACATGAAAATTTGTAGGACTGTTGTATCTGCAAACATTATAAAATACTAAAAACCTTAGAAAAACTTAGAAGCCTGATAAAATACTAAAATATTAACAAGCTAAATGAATACAGTTATCATCCTGTAGACCACATTATCTCAGTGTCCATTTACAATCATACGTGTTTCATAAACTTCCTGCTACTGCAAATCCCTCAGTTGTATTTGCTATTGAATTGCTTGTTTCTCATTATTAGTGGATGAAGATGCAGTATAGTCATGCATCACTTTCTAAAATGGTCTAAAAATTAATTCCTCAAAACACAGTTTATCTTTCTCTTACAAAGGGATAAGTGCTGTTAAATACTTTCTTTTGCCAGAACAACCAGGAGAAGGGTAAAAAATCAAGCCAAAGTAAATTATCCGGTGGCATCATGACCAAATCAATCACAGACATCACCTTTAAATCGTGAGCTGAAACCTGCAGACTATATTTTAATACTCATGAAGAATTTCTGTTTTGGAAAGTCACTTTGCTTAAAAGACCTTTTAATATACTTAGGCAGTCATTCAAATCTTGCATGTTGAGTGAAGTATACTGCTAATTATGCATCTATTCATCTCTTGAAAAAAAGTAGAGGGCTGCATGAGTCTGCAGTTTAAAAACGGCATGCAATGAGGAAAGGCTATGTTACCACATGAACTCACAGAAAATACTGCTTCCTCTTGCTGTCCTCTGAATAGGCTGCTAGATTTGCTGTATTTTGTGAAAGGCCAACATTGACTACTGGAATTTTCCATATACTTCCCTTCTTTCAAAATACCAGGCATCTGTTTTAGGTTACTAAGATTTGTACATGCTTTAATATTCATATTTGAGGAGTAAACATGGATTTTTATTTGGTTCTATAGACTGGAACTGTATTTTGATGAGCAGTGCAATCACAAAATTTCATATATATATTTATATGTATATATGTCTTGAGTTGCTTTACTATTCTAATGTAAATTAAATGGCATATTTCAACCACCATCATATTTTTACGCAGAATTATAAAAGCAGCTATTTTCATCTTGCGAGGGTCTTGCAACAGTGCTTGAACATCTTGAACAACTAAACCTTGTGTGCCTGCAACCTTGAAGGGAAGGGCAAAAGACATGGTGAAAAGGATGGACATGAGAGTCTGTTCAGGAAGTTCCGTGTGAATGAGTGATAGGGAATGTGTGCTGATCCTTACGTTTATTTCTTTTTGGTTGTTTTTTTTTGATTTTTGTTTTGGTTTTTTTGGTTTTTTTTTTGGGTTTTTTTTTTGTTTGTTTGTTTGTTTGTTTTGTTTTGTTTTGTTTTTTTGTTTTTTTTTGTTTTAGGAGCAAAAATGAATTAACAGAATCTGTTAGCAAGCTAAAACAGTGCAGCTAGATGGGAGACCAAGCCATGAAACTGGAGAATCACAAACTGCCAGAGAGGTTTTACTGCATGAGGTAGGAAGCGGCCAGCTGGCCTAGCACTTGCTTCACCAAGAAACCAAACAGAAGAGTAAACAGTTATGGTTCCGTGGTGGGGATGGAGTAATTAGATATTGTACGTTTCCCTGCTGTTCTTTTTGTTTCTGCTTTCAATAAAGCACTCTTGGCCAAGCCATCTGATTCATATTTGCAAGGAGAGAAAATTAGCTGACTGAGCAACAGAAAAACTATTTTAATTTCCCCAATTTTCTGTGTGGGAGTTTGAGTTGCTGTTTATTACTCCTGAAATTTGAGAGTAGCTGTTGCTGCTGCTAATCATGCAGCTAAGTGGATGACAGGGCTGGTCCGAACGCTGGTTGTAAGGGATTGCTCATAAACAACCAGGTGAAATTCAGGTAGCTATATCAACTATAAATCCACACAAGTACATGAAAATACCTAGGTAATATGTAATGTCTTTTGAGGACAGCATGACTTCCAGCGACTGGTTGCTTTTTTTTTTAAAAAAAAAAAAAAAAAATCCATGCTACAATGTCTCATTTGATAATTATCTCATGGAGTTTAAGTATGTATACTGTAACGTTTGTTCAATCACATCATTTATTTACTATTTTAACAAATGGCATTCTCTGACAAATATCAAAGTTTGTAAACCTCTATAATGCTCTTAAATCTACTTGTATCTCCTATTATTTAGTTAGTTGGTGACTGTTTTGTGATGTTACAGAACTTGCATATGAAAGTCACAGTATATCTACATAAATTATGAAAATCTAAATACATGTACTACTAATAAATGGTTATCAATAACACATAGTATCTAATCTACTGATTCTGGAAATTGCTATGATATGTAGCATATACTTTAATACACTTCTCTTTGGATTTTTGGGGGCATGTTCAGGACTTCATCTATTTTTGTAAATTTGATTTCTTATATTGCTTCAGTTCTGCTATTTACTCTGGCAGAGGAGTAATGTGGGTGACATTGCAAAGACTCCAAACTAAATGGAAGATTTTTCATTCCCATTGGCATAACATCAAACATTGCTACATTTCACAGATGACTCATTTCTGTGATAACTTCAAGATTCACAGGTGGCAGCAGAACCACAATACTGATGAAACATCTGGATTAACAAAAAGGAAAAGGAAGAAATTCTATTTCATGGTGCCATGCTTTAGGCTATAGCAGTTTTACAAAATTACTCTTATCTTGGATAGGGAACTTTATGCTTCCTACTCCTATTGAACATTCTATGCATTGCTTGACTCACACACTCCTCTAGAAATCTTTCCTGATGTTTGTTTTGGACTGTGTGTTGGATGAAAACCACATGGCAAAAACTTGATCCAGGGAAGTAGACATTGTGCTCACTGATGTAGGAAGCACTTAATAGGAGCCAAAGAAATCTAGTACTCTGTGTATATTAAGGGGACATTGCTTCAGCTGTTGTCAAGGGCTCTGAGTATCACCAGCAATTAAAACAGCCCAGCAGAAGGAAAACTGCATACTCAAATTATTGGTGCTTATGTCCTAAAGTCCACATTAGGCATTCCATGAAAAGGCAATTCTAGGCAAGCTAGTTCCATGGACTGAATGTCCAATTCAGTTGGAGTGCCTCAGGTGCATTTTGGTGCATCTTCTAGCCTAGTTTTAATTCATTTCAGGCATACTGAATAGATACTGAATATGAACCAAATTTGAAGAGTGTGGGGGACTGATCAGGAGACTTAATTCAAAAGCACACATCCAGATCTCAACAAAAACATTAATATAGACACCCTCAAAGAAGGGCCTCTATAACTATCTCCCTTAATTTTCACTGCTTTCTCTCACTTTGTTTATAAGATTAATAATACTTTTCTTCTTTATGATATTATGCCTAAAAATCTCTATATAGTTTTTGCTTGAATAATCTATCCATTATTACCTCTGGACTGCATGAATGAAAATTTTTACTGGGTCTAGATAGAATACGAGACTGAACATACTATTCAAGTGAAGCTGCTTGATTTCTGAGTAGCTTGATGGAGACTGGCCAGAATGCAGGAAACCACTGATTACTTCCAGGTGAATTTAATTTTTCAAGGCCTTGTTCACATTTCATTGAGATCAAAAAAAGGTGTCCAGAAAGACTTAAATAGGGATATTTGTTTATCAAAAATTTTCATTTTTCACTTAGTTCATCTCTTTGGCTCACTCAAAACAGTAGACCAAGCTCTGTAGGAGAGGAGTGCCTGCCTCATATTTTCTGCAAATTCCATCTGACATGCCAGAACAGTGAGATCCACAGCTCATTCTTGGGCATCCTCCTTCCTGAGGTCTTCCAACCATAGTCAGTGAGAGGGATCATGTGTTTTTCACAACCATCTTACATTTAATTTCTTTTTATGTGACAAAACTCAGATTTACCACATAACTGTCTTACAAGATACGTGTACCAGAGCACACAATGTCAGCAGACAGGATTTTGACTAAGCAAAGTTGGTCTGTACCAGGAGATAAACAGCACAGAATAGCAAGGTGAAAGTCTTGCAGTTAGTAACCTATTTCTGTGACTTATCTAAAAAAATTCTATTTTTGATTCACAGTTGTCTTACAAGAAAATTGTATTGTTCTTTGATTCTTTTTCTTGCTGTGCTCACAAACCCAGAAATACTCTGCCAGTAGCCAAACTTTTGTCTTCTTCTTCCATAATGAAGGACTTCCTTTCTTTTCTTCTTTTGCCTTTACTTTTTTAATACCAATAAATAACATGATACTGGCCACAAGAAAGGCATATGCAAATTGGCAGGGATGCATCCAATGGTATGATTATACACACTTTTTGCTTTGGGAAAAATCTATTATTGCTTACTTTGCAAAGGGCATGTTTTTAACAATATCTAACTAACATTTCCTCCTTTCATAGAGGAATAATGGGTTATAATTTAAGTCTCAGTTAATATTTATTGTGACTGATACCATATTAGTGATAAAATCGGTAAGTCACTGCTTTTAAAGACAGCTACCCTTACTGAAATATTTGAGCTCCTTCTACATGAAATGAATGGTGACAACCAAGTCCCCAGTGGATTGCAAAGAGCCTCCATAATTTCCTCCAGTCTCTTAAAGACTTCTTATTTTCCTTTCTTTTCTTTTTGGCAGGGATTTATTAGGTGAAAAGAGCTGTCACGATATCACAGTTTTGTTTATGATGGAAATGTCTTTTCAAAGATGTTCATAAAGCTCTAGACACATCTGCTGTTACCTAGATTTTTGCTCTTTCTATAGACAGATGCACTTGATTTTGGACCTTTTATTTTTACTTTCGATTTAATAATCTGTTTTACTTTGCAGAACAAGAAGAATGGGTTATGTAAATCAAAATTAATTTTCATAATTTATCCAAGAATAAATCTGTTAATTGCATTGAAGATTATTTTGAACATCAAAGCCCCAGAGTGGTATGGAAGCTTACTGAAAGCAAGCATTCACTTGATATGCAAAGAAGCAATAGTGAAAGTGCTCAAATATCTTCTGTATCTGTGTATGAGTGTAGACTATGCCTCTGATATAGTGAGATTCTTTATTCCAATTCAAGAATAGTAGATGTATGGCTCAGAATGCCGAATTCTTCACCCAGAAACGGGAAAGACATTTTCTAGCGAGTTGGAAGGGAAAAGAATAATTCTGAGATCTTTATGAACCTCATTATTAAAGTGTAGTAAAAGTAAAATTAAACCTTGAAATGAATAAGATTTTGACCTAATTTTAAAAGCATTTCCCTTCTGATCAGCAAACATTTTTCATGATTTAAACTTGTGATCGTGATTTTTATACAACAGCTGATTTTTTCCTAAGTGTACTGGTATTTTGGGCTTCTTCATGGACAATGAACTGAGTTTCAGAACAACTCCCTCCCCCAAACAAGACCAAACCCAAACTAACCAACCAACCAACCAACCAAAATCAACATAAAACTCCACCAAACCAAAATAAGCTTTTCCTCCATGCTCTGTCCTCAAATTTGTTCTCAGAAACCTCCAAAAATGCAAAACTTGGAACTCAGTATATATAATTTTTGATGATTACAGATTTTATGTACCCAATACAATGAACTACATATCTCACGACTGTTTATACTGCTGAACACTATAATGAACTGTTTCATTGCATTTTTCCTCTCTGTCAGATAGCAGGTTAACCATGGAGCCAAAGGAGAGTTCAAACAAAGGTGAGAACATACACGAAGAATAGAATCTACGACTCTCTAACTACGAAGGAAGATTACACTGAGCTTTTTAGAAAAGAGCTACACCCTAAGAAGGTTTGTGAAGGAGATATTTCTATTTAAATTTTTCCTTCATTTATATTTTTGAATTTTGAAAACAAATTCATTTGGTAAAAAAGGTAAAATTTTCCTATCATCTGTGTAAAAATGTTAGCTATAGAGATCAAAACTGAAGCTATGTATGAAAAAAAAATTCATTATTAAGGACAAAATATGAATATTTTGTAGGGAAAAAGGATTCATAAACTCCTAACAGATTAGCATCTTTCTCTCTTGTGCATTTTCTGGACTTTTGTACCTTTTCCCTAGTACAAACTGCTAAAGTGAAAGAAATTTTGGTATCTGTTAAAGTGAAATAGAATCATCTTCCTTAAAATATATAAAAAAAAAAAAAGAGGTTTTCTCCAAAACTAATTCTGAAGATCAGCTGGAAAGGGTCCACAGCAGCTGAATTCAAGTAGCAAGTAAGAAGAAAATGAGGCCTTAAGGCCCCCTAACCTCCATTTAAAAGAAAATCTTTCCATGGGGTATTTATTCATTGTTTCATATGTAGATAATCCTTTGCAAATGGCAAAGAACTAGAAATTAGAAAAATAGTAAGCAATAATACCACTGGGAGTCATTTACTTGAGGTTCACTTACCTAAAATTACTACAATTATTAAATATGTTGGAAAGAAATAATGAAACACTACATTGCCTTCACAAAAATGTACAAATCACATTTCCTGTTATAGAAATTGTTTGAGAGATATAAAAGACCATTATGTCACAATTCAGCAACAACATACTTGCAATTTAATAGCAAATTAGATTCACACACTATCATTTATTGCCAAATGGACAAAAAAAAAAAATTCTCTGTGTCCGGAGAGAGACTTTTCCTTTGGCACATTTGCTGGTTTTTAAATTCACGTGTTTTGCCAATAGTTTTCCTATGAGTATGTGATAGCCCAGTGATCTTCTGACTACTCTGGACTGCCCGAGGCCATGTTGCTTTGCAATGTTTCCATCACAGCAGTGATGCCCAACAAGGTAGTCTACTCTTCAGAAAAAGTGTTTTAGGAAGAGCTGTGCCATACTGATTGATGCTGCAAACTGGGGACATCGATATGAAATAAACTGTGACTGATGATCAGTCAATGACCATTTCCATAACCATTATGCCATCAGTAATTTATCAAGGTAGTATCCCTGATGTTACACAGCTTGGATAACCAAGGGACAGAAATACATGCTGTGATTTTAAAATGCATTTCTAAGGATATTCCTTATGCATAATCTGCATAAGGATTCATAAGTAAAATAATCTATACCATACTCTGAGTAAATAAAAATCAGCCAGGACTGTAATAAACTTTTGACAAAAATTTTCCCTAGAAAAAGGTGATATTTTCATTGGAACATTTAAATGAATATTTTCTCATCAGATGGTTCATCATAATTTGCCAGTACGGTCTGAAATGAAATAACTTGCTGTGTAAAGCAATCTGTCAAGGAAACTCATACTAACTCCACTAGACACTTTGAAAATATGTCTATTTCCTCTTTCTGTGTTATTAAATATCAACCATAGCTCAGTGATTTTTGGTTTCCTTTCTCTTTTGTTAGCACAAGAGAAAGATGCCATATATAAAAGCATCCAATATTTGAAAAACGTTCTCTAATGACATGCATCTTTCTATACAAAAACACTAATGACAAAATCATCTCTAGATCTCCACATTTTACCTTTATGTTGGGCATACGTAAAAGACTAAAATACATACATATACAATACGGATATGAACTAAGTCAGAAAGTATTCTTTTTGGTATTCGCATCATCTAATTTATGCATTTAACTTCAGGTCTCTAAACTGGGAGCCAAGTTCTGCAGGCAGCATAGAAAGAGACAGGCTGTGCCATTGCACGTTGTAGCAATGGAATCAGCTCCTAGAGCAGCCTCCCTCTCTGCACTGACTTTGGAGAGCTTAGTGAGACTAACTTACACACACACACCTTAAATTAGATACCTAAAGCAGATGGACTGAACACCTGTCTTTGTTTTCCACAGAATTTTTATTATATTTGGCTTTGCAGAAGGTCTTTTGCAATAGCAGAGGATTTTGCTGACCTGAACAAAGTACTAAAAATATTGTAACAGTGACCTGGTATAGCTAAGCTCATCCCTAGAACTGTCTTTCTCTCCTTTTCATTTTCAGTATCCAAACGGCAGGTTTACATTTAATACAAAAAAGAATATCTTGCTTTGATCTGTAGTTTCTGAGCTGTCCCATTTCCACAAAATACATACCATTCTGTGGGTACAACTTCAATGCACTGTTCCAAAAACTTTGTCATAAAATCTAAATTAAAGAAAAATGACTGTTTTCTTCTAGACTTAAAGCAATGGGAAAATAGATACTACAAAGCAATTTTCTTCAATGTTTTCTGGCTAAAATGAGGAAAACTCTTCTATGACTTTACTTAGGAGTTGCAAGGTTTTAAATAAATATTTACAAGTATAAATAGATTTTTAATATTCCTTACAGTTGCTGATAACACATTTACTATAACTCTGTACACAGACTCACATTATAGCCTACTTTTTCTCATGTCTTTTTCACACTGTATAAATTGAATTCCATTTTTTGGCTCACTCATATAAGTATCTTAAGAAACCCAAATGATAAGAAAAAGGAAATGGAAATTTGGAAGGGACAGCACATAACAAGACTCAATGGCTAAAAATTTGTAAAAGATAAACAAGTTATAAAGGAGTAGATAAAAGTTGTATTATTTTGTTCTGCCTGTCTCCAGAGAACAAAAGGAAGAAGTGGTTTCCAGGTCATGGGTAGAAGTAGGTAGGTAACCCCCCTGGTGCAGGGAGGCAGCCTGCACTCCAGTAACAGAATTTAACTGCATAAAAGAAAGCTTTTAACGATTTGAATTTTGTTCAGGATTCACACATGCTAAAATTCTACAGAAAATTCAGCAAATTTTCCAGCAATTTAAAGAGTGAACCAGCCACCATGCAATTTGAGGATTTGACAATTTGGAAAGCATTTAGGCAGTGAAGGGTTGTACACTCACGATGATGGGTGCAGTAGGGGTCAACTACATTTCGTAGAGGGGGAAGTGTTATAGAGTTTAACAAGAATACAAAGATGAGCTCTCCAAGCAATTAATAGAAAATTTCAAAATTGCTGTAATAAAAATAGATAATGCTCTGTGTAAAGGAAACAGAACTGTCCAATACTGTTAAGAGCAGCACCAATCTTCGCTGGATGTTTTAATTGGTGAGGGTGGAGATTTTTTAATGAAAAAAATACAGATTAACGTACTTCACATATGCCTGAAATGGGCAGGCAGCTAGGTGAGATAATCATTGTAGATCCCTTCCAACTGAAATAAAATATTCTATTCTATTCTCTCATATTTTTGTAAAATTGAAGGAGCTCCAATGTTCTGCAAATGACTTCAGTGCTGCCGCTGGTGAAGTGCTCTTCATTGGACATTCTGTAGTATTCCAGGAGTTTTAGTGCATTTCCTCTTTTTAAGCTCTTAGACAGCCTTCATAAAGCTCTATTTAAACTGGTTGACCTTTTTACTAGAGCTCCAGATAATGACCTGCATAAGCAAAAGGTCCCAGATGTTCACAACAACCTGCCTCTCTTTCAGGGGCTATTTATTTCACACAATCCTTCCTGGGAATCTTTTACTTATTTATTTCAGTTGGCCTTTAGATTACTCACCCCCTTCTTGGATGAGGTTATCAACAACAAAATTTAACACACCCTTTTTTTAAAAAAGGAAGGTATTGTTTCTATTAAAGTTCCTCTGTCAATGATTTTGTACTGCTTGGAAATTAAAAAGACATTTAATGCTGACTATTAAAGTAAAGAAGCCTATGATTTCATAAAGACATAACAAATGTCTTTCTCTTCTTTATGATGGAAAAAAAATTTCTTCTCTAATGTCTTGTGACGTCTTTGGGCTGGAACCAAATTTCTGTGACAAATACACACTCATTATCTGCAGAGATTAGAGACCTATTTAAAAGAAATCAAAAACACTCGATGTCTACACACTGGTTTTCATACCAGTGTGTTGACCCCTCTAAGAGATTGAAAGGTTTTGAACTTCAGCACTGTCACTTGAACAATAATTTAAGATTCCAATAATGTCAAGCATATGAGATGAACATGAAAAGCTTGATGTGAGCCCTTGGATAAGGTGAATAATAGGGACATGAAACTGTTGAAGGAGAAGAGCTTCAAGCTACAAGGAGAACAGATAAATAAACGTGTTTGTTTGGGGAACAAAAAAATCAGCCAGGCCTGGTGCGGAATTTTGAAAAAGAACAAACTAAAATATAGATGCTAAGTCAGTCTTGTAAACTCTGGGTGCACTTTTCAACGATAAATAGGATAAACCCCTACACAAAAGTATAACAATGCTCTTTTACTCAACTGGCCTACCAAACCTTTTTTTAAGGTAATCCTAAAAAATGTTCGATTTGCTCCTGTTTCACATGCAGTTCTACTGAAGAGAGGACTTAAGAGAAGGTATTCCAAACTAATTGCCAAACACTTATTTTTTAAAAAACACAACACTGATAAACTGAAACTCCAACAGAAAAAAATTCAAAAGCATCCTGTCTGTAACTTTGCTTTAAAATTAACAATATATACTTGAAATGTCAGAAGTCAAACCTTCTCCTGAGAAAAAGACTAAAATATCAGCTGTTTGTGAGAAAATGCAAGTGTTAATAAAATGTCGAGACAAATTGCAACTTTTGTATATAGAACCAAGAAAAATTGTGGGTGCTTTCCTAAAGTTTCAGGTTTGGAAGTCTGTTTTTTTTAAAAAGCCATGCAAAACTGCAGAAATAATGTTCTACATCCATCAACTGGTTTGATTAATCTCATAGAAAAATCTCAATAATGATCCAAAGGCAATTCAGACAATATCTGTGTAATATCATACAGGAAGGTCTGGAAGAATAGAGTATACGTTACTTTCAAGGATGACACTATGTTCCATTAGTCTGAATTTGGCTTGACTTTTAAAGTGGCTTTTAGAAATATTTTTGAATTTTTAAACACATTAGAGAAAAACCACAATGCTTTTCAGATGATAAGTATGTAAAGCATATTTTTCTGGAGCATAATTGAAACCTAATTAATCTTTTTCCCTGGAGATCTTTTAGAGTTGAGGGTAGTGACTATCATAGAGAGAGGACTCAGTAAGAAGAGGCATTTCCATTTACAAATATTTCCTCTGGAGCATCAAAGGAATGTTTGGAAATATGTTGCAACAATATTGTAAAAATATTTTTGACTAAAATATTTTGATTATGCATTATACATGCCATTTAACCTTGCTCTACCTCAATTTCTGCATATATGAGAAAAAGAAAATAATATTTGCTTAATATGCTCACATGGCTCTTGCAAAAATATATTAATTAGTACTTGAGCTATACTTGAGAAATATTATATACTATCTCAACTGAAACTTTCATGAAATCCTGAACACTGCCTTGGGAAATAATGTCAATGTTTTTTTTCATTGGCTCTTAATAAGATGTCACATTCATATGAAAATGATATGTGAACATATTTTACTGGGGAGAAGGGAATTAAACCATCTTTTTATTTGTCTCTAGCCCTTAATAATATTACAATATGAGAATAATATATGAAGAAATGTTATTTGAGAGCAGAAATTAAAGCATAAGAGTATCTTTCAGAGAACGAATGAAAAGCCATAATTATCCATCAGCAAAACCTGTGGATAGGACAAGCAGTGTATTTAGATACTACTAATGCATTTACTTTGCTATCAGTTCATTCATATTACACATTATTAGTTAAAATAGCAACAGAGATTAAACTCTCTCTGTCATAACTAACTCGTTCCTGCTTCAGTTTGTTCTGTTCTGCATTTGAATTTTCTAGTCACACAGACAAGGATTAAGAAATGTACTTCAAACTTGGTTTTGGATGTGTTACACAAAACCCCAATACCAGTGGCTGTGAACACCTTTTCTTCAAGCCCAAAAAGGCACTGCTTTTAGATTCATATTGAATCTAAGAATAGATTTCTACTGGAAGAAGTGGAAAGGAGGTTATCCTACTGTCATGCTTTATGAAATGAAGACCAGTATGTGCTCTGTACATCTATACCTGCAAACATGGCCATAATTTTATCAACAGAATGTAAATATGGGAGGTTGTATCTGCCAAACATTTTGTCACATTATCACAAATAAATAAGCCAGCAAAACTGAAGATGAAAGGATTAAATGCATCTTACCTTTCACAGTATTTTTCTAATAACATATAAAATGTATAATAACGAAGGTTAAGTCAGTGCTGAAGAAATAGAAAAATGATATTTCCATCTAAGACAGAAAATAATGTCTCTTAGAAAATTGAAAAGAAATTATTTTCTACGTAGATTTTTCCACTAAGATTTTCACATTCATCTTTCAAAATTTTCAATTTGCCTGACAACGGGATTTGATTTAAAGTTTAGAAATGAATTTTGGACTCTAAAATGATTTCTTTTGGTATTGTGGCAATACTTGCCAGTACTACTTGTGGCCTACTTTTTCACGCTTTAATCTTTCCACCTCCAGAGAACATATTTTGTACCTCTTCATTTCATTTATTTATTGTTTTGATGTGTGGGGTTGGTTTTTTGGGGGGTGTCTTTTGGGTTTTTTTCTTTGCTTGTTTTTACATTTCAGCATTAAATTATTATTGTGAATAAGCATTCAGTTACCTTAACTTTGTAAAAAAATAGTCTAAATTACTTTTATTTTCAATCTATTTTTAGCCACAAGAACGGATTTGGATCACTCAGATGTTGTTCTCCAAACACAAAAGAAAATTGGAAAAATTTCATCATAGTTGCTTTTGTACCCCTATTAGTTGAAGATCAGTGTTCAATACCACTGGTCCATACAGGCATTCATATATATTTTAAATAAACACAGAAACACATAAAAAGCATTTTGCATAGATTGCAAATAATTTCATTAAAACAGACATGTATTTCTTTTAGCATGGCAAGGAGCACTTGTTAATTCACAGGTACTTAATTTTCATACCTCTCTAGGTACTCAAGAACACCAAATTATCAAAATTACTCTTCTCACATCACGTACAACACTTCCTGCCTCAGTGCTTCCACCCGGTAAGCTTCTGCTCTCGGGTAACACTCAAGTAGTAAAGTCTGCTATCAGAGAAATACTGCACATCTCAGAGGCTTTCCCTGTTTATGAAGCTATTTTTACTCATTTCTGCCTTCAATAGTCTTCTGCACTTGCTCTACAAACCAGCAAGTACTGGTGTCTCAAAAACATATCTTAATCACTATAGCTTTAAGTATCTATTAATATCAAAATATTACCTCAATAACTAAGAAAGAAATGATTGTAGAACTCTTCCTACAAATGAAATGTCTAAGTGAGGAAAAGTTAAGTATTTTTAAGCTCACAGGCCATCTCATTACAGATGCTATTCAACTCACAATGAAGTCAATGAAGTAAATAGAAGTCTTCTGAATTATTCTGAAATAAATAAATGGCATTTGATATGGCCATTTTTTTCCTGAAATATACTCAAATATCCATGTATTTATCTCTAAACAAATTATTTAGATAAAAACACCTAATTACAGGGCACTGATCTTTCATTTATATCTTATTTAACTTGCCATTTTGCATAACATAATAAAGCTTTTCTGTGTAGTTTTGTGTTGAATGTGTTGTTAAAGTTAAAAGAAAAACTAATGAGACTGCCTAGGACCAACAAGTGAAGCTCTAAGAAGACTGGTTTAGTCTTTTATCTACCTGAGATGCATAACCAGAAATATAAGGCACTTTACTGCATGATGGGGATTTTTTTCCCCATGTTTTTTCAGACGTCATCCTGAAATAAACATGCCAAAACTCTGCTTTGCTGACTGCGTCATCAGAGCTTGCAAATGCTAGCACTTCTCTGACAGGCATTGTGAATCACAGTTATTTTTTCTCCCGATGTCTGCGAGGTCTGCCACCTGAATTGGCATAGTCTGTAAGTGCCATCAACTTCTCCTCAGGGCTTACAAGCTATATTTGCTCTTTCAAAAGAATCTGAAAATGTTGTGAACCATAACTATGTTTCTGAGAGAACTTACAAGTTCTGCCATCTGTGCCTGCAGTGCTTCAGAGCATCATAATATGGATATGGAGATATTTTCATCATGGGGTTTACGATCTCTACCAGCTGCATCAGCAGAGATTGTTAGTGCTGTGAACCACAACCATTTATCTCTCAGCACAGATGCCTGCTTTACTTTTTCATTAATGGTCTATATCTGTTTGAGCACTGTTATATATAGGTGTATATTTTTCAGCAAAAAGGAAAGCAAACAACCAAAATAATCCTTTAAAGCAGATCTTTAATCACTGCAGAGCTGGAGAAATCTCTAAATACTTACATTAAGTTTAACTATGCCTTGTTTAGACCAGGAATTTATTGCAAATGCAATTATTGTGATAGCCGTATCATTTGTAACCCTTTCTGTAGCCTGACAAAGCTGCAGCTCTTGCTGTTATTCATAGATTTTGAGAAAGTATTTCCTTTTATAAATATGATGTTAATTCTCTTTATGCTGTCCTGGCATCTTCTGACTATCTTTGATTTAGACCATGACATGAAAAAACCTGTCCTTATGAAGGAAACTTTTGCTCTCGTTAGCTGTCATGAAGGAGTTTTGGCATACGGCGATACATCACTACTTTCCCTACACTGGGCCTGGGAAAGAAATGTGCTAGGTGTCTATGAGGAGTAACAGCAAATCCAGATGGGTGCAACGAGGGCTGCATGTGTCAGAGGGGAATGTAGAAAGGAGCTCTACCTTCTCCATATGTTGACAGAGAAAGAAGCCATTGACATGCCAAGAAGCTCTTGATTGGCTGTCTAAATGGGGAAGGCAGGGATATATAGGAAAGTACTTTGAGATTTTACTACTGATGTCATTGTGTACCTGTTGCATTTCAATATACCAGCATTGGAAACATACAGATCTGGAAAGTCTAGTAGTAAAATTCCTATAAATTAACAACTAATGAACTTTCAAATTATGGCTTTGAAGATACTAGGCTTATAGATCTATACTTCTGTGCCTGTGTGTGTACACAAGCCTGACCTGACGCATTTAGACTGAGTTTCATTTGACTGTGATGAAGTGCCAAACCAGAAATACTTTGTGGATACCTGGAGTTTTGAGGAAAAGGCCTTATTTGTTGTCAGTCCTGTGGAGACTTGTTTGGTACTTGGAGCTTTGCAGATCTTGCCCCTGGGGCTGCGTGGCTGTGTTGGTTGCCCATAGTGGAAGACACAAAGGACACCAAAGCCCCCAAGTAGAGAATCTGGCACTTGGTGGTTCCAAAAAGCAATTAAAATCTGCCTCCTGCTAACCCTAGGCCTTCAGACCAACCCTAAGTTGCCTTTATAATATGGGTTCTGGAAATCAACGAACAGACTGATTTTGGGAAAACATTTGCTTACATTGAAGGTAAGCATGTTTGATTTCCATTATAAATGCAGAGATTTCCAAAATGAAAATAGTCAAGTCAGTTTTCATTATTTAAAAAATTTTATTCAAAAATTACTTACAGGTTATGCTGTTGCTGAAACTATGGAGGAAATGCAGTTTCTATATGAAACTAGGTCTTCATTTTTTTCTTTGCTGAATCTGAATAAAAAATCCTAGAATTTTTAGTATTTGAGATGTAATATCTAAATCATGGAAAGCAACAGAACTTGTAAGGTTAACTACTGCTTATCAACACCTATCGCGCCTTTTAAAAAAACTCCCGTAGCTTTGGATTAGTGTTGAAAAAATACATATGCTGAATTTTATACAAAAGGCAAATGTTCAAAGGGAAAATAGGAGTATCAATACTTTATAACTCTCTTATATGCTGATTCTGCTATAACATTTACTGAGTAGTCATTAGTGCCTTGATCCACATCCTCCGGAGCATTCAAAATTTAAGTTCTATTCCCTATTTTCAATGTACCAGTAAGATATTTGACACTTTGTTCCTTGCTGGCATTAATATTTTAGCAAACCTGACATAGGTTTACATACATATTTTCCCTGTCAAATCACTTTATTAATACTTTCAAAAGTCTGTTTTTGTAGCTGTACTGCTTTCTGCATTTTTTGTGCATTTTAAGAAAAGGAATTTCAAAAGTTTTGAAGTAAACTAATTTGAAAATTTGAATTGGTGCTTGTTGATTTTTCGTGCTTTTCTACTATGTATGTCAACTGAGCACACAAAATTTTTAAGTTTTAAAAAGATTTGGAGGAAGGAGTATACTAAATATTCCTTTTTCTGAATCAGTGCACAGCCCTGGGAAGGACAAAATCAAGATCAAAATAAATGTGGAACTGCACCTGCTTCTTGGAAGTAGGTGGTATTTAAGCTGAATTTAATCTTGGTATTTACATACAGAGGGACAGCACACTGGCAAAGAATCCACATGAACATGGTCCAGGTATCTACAATTAGGGGATCATTACTAAACCAAATTATTTTCATGAATAAGCGCATCTGGCCGCTATGCCATTGTTTGGAAACCGGCAGTCAAATCTGTAATCAAACTGGAGGGAAACCTGTAAATTGCTAAAAAAAGCCCAACTTCATCCTAATTGACTATGTATTGGGCTGCCTGCATGATTTTCCCTTTTTTCCTAATATGAATATGACAACATTTAGAGGGCTTATTGATCTCCAATACTCAACTGTTAGGTCATATGAATAGCAAATGACATATGATATAAAATATGCAAAATAATAGTACATTAGCCTAAACAACACTAATAAATTGCAAAGCTTAGCATGAAATTGAAAATCACTAATGGAGCACTGTGCAGTTTGTTGAAGCAATGAGCAGCCAAAGAATCATACATAATGTAACAGTACAATTGCTAACAGCAGGTTCATAGAAGACAATTTAAACTTATTTTTTATGGACAAGAGGAATTGATCTTTGAAGCGGTTCCTAAGGAGACTCCACTTAGCCCGAACAGCATCTTGGGATTGAGTTCTGGTCCATCCCTTGCATCGAATATATATTTATGAACTTCAAGAAAACACTGATTTAAATTACACATGAGATTATGGTTTACAAACTTAAACCAGAAGAGGTAAAAATATTAGACATGTGGAACTAATACCTGAAACTGGTATTAAATTCAATGGTTGTGACAGTCCTGCAGGTTCCACTGAAAGATAGGTCATATGTAATGAGCCTCACTTTTAAAATTCTTGGGACTTACAAATACTTAAAGCTATGGATACAAAGGGTGAATATGTTTCAGAATCATAATATGTTAGATGATATTCTATCTTCTCAAGGCCATCTACATGACAAATCAACTTATGTTTAATGTAGTTGGCATCAAATGAATTTTTTCAAGGAGCAAGACTGCTTGAAAAAATGCAAGTCTTTACTATGCACTGATAGGAAAAGTTCTCACATTTGTGAACATTCAGGGGGAAATTTATATCATATTCAACTTTTCTTTTAGCAGCATTTTCCCAATGAAATATTAAGTTTTATGTTGTCTTGCAAAATAAGTCAAAAAGGTCTTATAAAATTTATCAGTGCCATAAGATCTGATGTATTTTAAGTACATATAAATTAAGAACTGAAAAGACAAATGTGAAATTCTTATGAGATCATACGCAGAAAATATTTTCATCTCCTAAAAAGTATTGTAGTTTTAGCACAGTAACTGTTCATTTTAAGTTACAGGCAGCCAACATTCTCCTTGATGAGCATGGCTCTTTTCTCCCATTTGATTTCAACTCAGATTATGAATCTAGGCCCTTTTAATGCTGTTATTATGCACTTGGTGGTTGTGTAGGCCAAATCTCTGGCCTCATTAGCCTATAGGTCTTATAGAAACTCTGAAAAAATCCGCAGAAAAATTATGTATTTTAAAAATAGAGAGGTGGCACAGATGGGTCTTTTGTTTACTAAAATGTAAAGTATTGAATGGCATAGGCTTTTTTTACTAATAAAGTTTTTTGGACTGATTGTTACTGCTTAAGCCTAGTCATATAGTTAATAAACCTAAAGCCACAATTAATTGAACAGCAAGTAGGTTGCCAAAGAGCAACAGTTCGTGTACTCACTGGGCAAACAATACTGTAAGTTCTATGTGTTGAGATCTGAGGAATTGTTTACAAATGTAGCAAATAAAAAACTGAGCAGTAGAAACGCCATCATCCTGAGGTGTTCACTGATGTAAAGGTGGGATGACTGAGGGAATGCATAGTCATCACCATGTTATATTGTTTGATCACTCTTAAAAATCCAAATGCCATATCCTATGTACTTCCAAGATTTACATGGATACTCTTTCTTCTGAACATCCTAGAGTCACCTTACTGAAGATACAGTGTGTTAAAGTTTTATAGTAGAACTCAGCAAGTAGCTTGTGACTTCAGGGAAGCAAATGAAGAACTACAACTTTATAGCCCTATCCCTGTTAAAGAAATAGACTCCAGTTCAAAACAAACCTCCCATCACAATAATTTAGGTAAAGGTGTTCTTCCACACATTTGTTTTTGCCAAAATGAGATACAGGACATGCAACTTGCAGTTTTGAACTTGAAATGCAGATATAATACTTCAACAACTTATGCATCAAAAAGCGTTGAAGTAATTTAACAAATATTCAAGTTTAGGGTTTACTTTGTTCAGCTCTGATCTCTCTACCAGCCAAAATAAACCCATCATTTTATAGTCTAACTGCAATCAGCATTCATGCTCCACAAACCCCATAGTATAAGAACTTTATGGTCAGATAGCTATTAATATGGCTATTTTTTTTTTTTTTACATGGCTTATTCTTATTTTTAGATGATTCAAGTATTTTCACAACCAAAACTGTCTTTTATTTTTTTTTTAAGCTTCATTTTCTGTGAGCAAAGCACAATTTCATAACTTTCTTGTCTCCTAGCTTTTATATCAAACAACTATGAATTGATGAAAAGTATCCCATTTCCATAGTATTCCTCTCTGATGCTAGTATTCAGGGTTTTTTCCTCTGGGATAAACTTTCTATCACACTGTGCAATATGTGTTACAAGGATGCTAACATTTTCAGAAGGGGCTACATTAGAAATTGGCCTCTTAGTTAATGATATTTGAATGAAAAGAAACTCCCTCTAGATCTAAGAAAAAGAAAGTATTCCCTATTTCTCTCATCAAAAAATGAAAATCATAAAAACGAGAGAGCTGACACTGAGACTGGAATACAGCAGTTGGAGAGTGAAAGTAAGCGGGATGATGCTTGCTTGAGGACACTAATACAGTGGAATCAGAAATTGAGGAGCTGAAGTGATATAGAGGATCCATGATGGGGCATGGCATGATACCAGGGAAGAAGAAACCAGAGTAGTCCTGGCACATAACATATCAATTACATTATCTTAGGCAATCTTGCTTGTCCCTGTTAAGTAGAGGAAAGTAGTGAGAGAAGACAAGTGAGTTAACAGCAACTTGACATGGTCACTGTTGTCCATTTCCTGTCTCATGACCCATTGGAAAGAACAGCAAAATGCCAACCAGGAAGGCTCAAGCTGTGCCTTAACTGCTTTACTCAGAAAGAGCACAGACCCATTAGAAGTACTGCTGAAGTCACCACCCTGGCAGGAATTGGGGTCAGGAGAGAGGTGGGGGTCGGTGTGTCTGTGCGCACGGGTGTCTTTGATCTTCAGGGAGTATTAAGAATCTGTGCTCAGACTGGACCAACATTGCAAGCCCCAATATTTGGAAATGCTATGTATATCTACTTTTGGAATATTTGCATCCAATTCTGTCTTAAAATATAAATGAGGCAGGCAAAATTAGAGTTAATCTAGATCTTCCAGCTCATTGCCACTTCCTCCCACAAATCTTAAAAATGGTCATCAAAATACGTATTAAACAAGTTTTAAGACAAAAAGTTAGAAATAGTTCTTAAATCACAAATGAAAATATACCTAAACAAGGACCATGGCTCCTCTTCAAAAAAAGGGCATGGGAATTTGTCCAGTTCATCATCAGCATCTAAAAACCATCACTTACTCACTTCTGAGAGCTGAGCAAAACAAAAATTTTGATCCAAAAATTTTCATAGTCTACAAAACCTTGAATTCTCAGTAGCTCAAATATGAGAGAGAGGAACACTTTCATGAGAGGAGCATGCTTATTAGAACCTGTACCATAACCTAGAATATTTGCAATAGCAAAAGAATAGAATACTGGAAGATCTGTATCTCCTGTTACTGCTAGGCTTAGGATAAGAAGAAAACACCAAAAAAGTGCAATAAAGTCACATATGCATTATGTGACTTCAGATTTTCTGTATGTTTTAGTATAATTTCATGGCCCTCTGAAAATATCCAGTAACTAAATACAAAATATTGCTATTTAGGTATCTCTAATCGATATTTTGCTTTGTTCTCCTTGCAGTTTTCATGGTAAAGACATGAGCCATCAATAGCTTACTGGTTTGGGATAGACACAAATACCAGATAATGCAATAAATCTGGCAAGCAGTAAAAGAGAACTTATGGGGGTAAAACCCCCAAAACCTAAGTCCAAACCTCAATTTGTTGTTTAGGAAGGACAGGACCCTGAGGCTATTTTAAATGTGAAAGAGTCTCCCTCCCTTCCTTTCTTCCATACTTCCTTCCTTCTTCCCTCTCTCTCTGCTCCACTCCCTCTGAGTCTTAGTCTTGCTCTGTTCCCTTCCCCTGTGTTTTTGGCCAAAATTGTCAGGATCCACCAACAAAAAGAATTACTAGCATATGAAGAATCCCACTCCCATGTAACTGCCTTTTTTATTCACTTTGTACTGGTGCTGTATAGGTTTACTGATAACAGTCCCCTCCTTAACAAAAGACAGATCCCCAAATTTGTGTCACATTTTAGTATACAAGATATTCTGCTTGAGCTGCAATATATATTGAGAGAGCAGTACAAGTAATAAAAAGTTTATTTCATATATTAGTATATGTAAACACAATAAATGTATGCTATATTATTTTGTACTCAGAAGCCCTCTTGACCACTGAGAAAGCTCTGAAGATCATAAAAAATAGATAGAGGAAATATTATCCTTTAGAGAACTCTGAGAATATTTACTTGGTACACCCAAACATATGGTGATTCAGTATGACAAATCATACTTCTAACAGATTTTTCTTTCCTTTTGAAATGTATTTTTCTCCTGTGAAAGGTGCCAAATGGACATCCCTCAAATCCCGAGCCTTGCATTATTCTCATTAGAACAAAGCTACCCCAATTTCCCACTAGCATATATAATTGCTGCCATTGAACTACTATTTGTGACAGTAAGACAACAGCGTAGTCTATATACGCCATTCAGTGCTCACTGTTTCTACCTATAGTGCAAGCTAGAGTTCCATTTGTGGCATTAGATTTAGTGGATATAACAACCTGTCAATTAGGAAGTGAATTAAGTAATTCACACAATAATCATCACGTAACAAGCCTTAGTCCCTGCTAAGCTGAGCTATTTTCAAACTGGCAAATCAGAGCCTCTGATCTAGAGCTGGGTGCCATGTAGATATCCCAAATGTGTTCATCTGCTGATGCATTTGTACTTACTGCAGCACTAAAACAGGATAGATCCAGATCTTGTTTTTACTTTACCATTTCACTGGTGTGACACTCATGATTGCAGATAACGAACAAACACAATACACAAAAAGGGCAACCATCAAGATATCACTTTTCTTCATTAAAAACCTTGAAAAAGATTAATTAGTTTGCATTAAACTTGCCAATTTTAGCTGGATATAAAAATATACAGAATAGCACTTTTAAACTTGTAACAAACAACCAGAAACTGTCTTGGTTATTAGAAGTAGCTGACTTTGACCATCCTTAGAGTAGTTTTTCAATAGTATGCTGGACCCACATTATTACCATAACTACTGTAATCATCATGACAATAATGATTTTGCTGAAACCTAAATGTGAAATTAAGCCCTTAACAACTGTAAATCTATCCAGGAACAAAGTCAATGAAAGGTCATTACACTATGTAAAGAAGGATGTTGCAGTCAGATGGTACATGATTGTATTGCATCTGTACACTGGCTTCTTTGGTGATTTCATAAAGAATGAATGATCGTAATAAAGTGTAATACCAAATGTTCTCTAAGCTCAAGTTATTATACTGTAGGAAAAAAAACGACACCACGTTTTAGTTACAATCAAACTACTGAGCTTATTCACTCTTTTACGGAAAGGTGATATTACAGACAATTTGGTAAGTCACTCCACTATGACAAGCGCAAATATGTTTATATGTTAATTTAATCCACTTGGATCCTCATACACAATCAGAACGGGATATTTTATTAAAATGTCAGCACTTCCAAATCCGAAAAAAGTAAACTCTGGAGGTAGTGAGGCTGCCTTTCAGCCTGTAACTGTTGATCTACATTGGATACAATTTTGCTTTTGGTTCTAAATAAAGCCAAAAAGTACAAAGAAAAATCAAATACCATACAAGTAAGAAGAAATGGCATTCTAAGCACTACGTAAATTTCAGGACTAGCTGAGATAATGCTACAGAGAATACTAATCTGTTTTTGTTTTACCATTACAGTCTTTCCTTCTTTGGGAGAGACAGGGTGATATATGCAGAATATGCTCTATTAAACATAAAATACCATAAGAATGTGGGGTACAAATAGAAATGACTCGGCCCTCCTTACCCTAGCATTTACAATCCTATTAGTCAAAGACATCATACTGAGAACCTTAAGTCTGACTTAAGAAGATGTTGGTGAGACCATCCTGACAAAGTATGAGAAAAGAGAAAGGAGAAACCATTACAGAATATAGATGTAGTATACAAAGCTCAGATATAAAGAAAATATATACAAAAAAAGAGCAACGTGGAATTAGAGGAGAAAGGAAAGAAATTTTCTGTAATGAGAGCTGAAATATTCCAAATAATAGAAAATACAGAAAATAATTTGAATGACAGAGACAAGGCAAACAAAGGTTATTGAAGTTGGCCAAGGTTAGCATGAACAACATTGTACTGGGTTTTATGACTGTGGCAAGCACCCAGTTTGTTCCTGCAGTAGTTGGAAGTTTCTGTACCTCGCTTGCAGAACCAAACCCACCTGCGATGGTCTTGGGAGTAATGCATTTACATCCCCGCAACACAGGCTCAGCCCTTAATAAGCTCTGCTGATCCTGAACCAGCTGTGCAAGGAGACAACTCTATGTCTCTCTTATGGTCAATCTGGCACTCAGATAAATAATTGGGAGTTGACTGAACTTCAACGTCAAATATAAGATGTCTAGATATAGATAGAAATAAATAAGAAGCTAGTGAAGCATGCAAAGGAGAAAGGTAATAGAAAGTGAAAAGGAAGAGAACCTACTGACAGAAGCAACATTTTGGGCATATGGGAAGAGCTGATTTGATGGAATTTTTGAATGCTTAAATACCATACATTATATTCCTAAGGTTATAAAGAATGAGATCTGAATTCATATTTTCATAATAAAGATATATAACAGAAGTGTACCAATGCTGCAGTCTGGTTGAAACATCTTTTTGCAATAATTTACTTTTAAGCAAATAACTTAAGGGTAAAATAAACACTACTGCAGGCCACCATTCAATGGCAATGGCTAATCATTCAACTAGCTTAACTGAAAGAAAGTGTGTATCATACACTGAAATACATTACAGTGTGAATCAGTCTGCTAAGGGTAAAGATCTCTTAGAATGGAAGATTTCAAATCAGATTACAAAAATGATATAAAAGTTTACAATGAAAAATAATGCTGTAAAAGCACCTGTATCATCCAGAATTCAACGGTGAATAATAATAGAGTATTTAATTTATATTTCTAGTAAGCTAAGCCTTCACTTCTGACAAAATGCAAACTTAAATTAAGACACGTTTTTTCTGTTCTATAGAAGAGGTATCATATAAGCCTGTATGTATTGCTTCTTCATCCATGGAAAAGCAACTTATACATGTGGTTGCAATTTTCTTTTATATTCTTTTTTTTTGATTCCTCACTATCACAGTGAGGACTATTCTGAATATCAGAGAAATTTAAACAGTTTTAGACAGAGATACTGAAATCTTGTGCCTAGGACTTTCACCTCTGGTACCATCTGATGACACAGAAATCTTAAAGTTTACTATTAAAAAAAAAAAATTAAAATCAGTCTTCATTGTCACAATTGAACCCCCCCCCCCAAGAAATGTAACTAATATAAATGAAAGTCATGCTGGAGGGCTAGATGCAACCCTTACTATAACTCTTACTTCCATGATTATACATGTTTCTGTGTTACCCTAACTATAACTTACAGAAGTAAATATCTCATTTGTCTTAAAGAGTAGAGTTTGAATTTTATTCTTTTCCTTTAAAGAGGAAGGTGCTTGATGATACTTCAGTATGTAACACCCCCACTTCTTGCTCAGACTCATGGCTGTCACAGTACTACAAATTCCGCTAGGAATACATATCCTGCACTTAAGTAGGTTGATGCTGAAATCTCCTTCTGGAGGAATTTCAGTTCCCTTGACTATATATGAACACACACCTTTAAAGCCATCTTAATAGAGGCAAAGAGGGTTGGGAAGATGTTCTCCAACCTACAATATGGAAGAATCTTTCTATTCTTGTTTCAAACATGAGACATATCACAGGTTTCAACGTATTTTAGAGAGGATTCACTGGGAGCTGGAAAAAAAATTAAAGGAAGGGGATAGAAAAAGTAAAACAAGTGACATCTCTTGAGGGTGAGAAGGAATAAAGTAATTGCATATTTGAACCCTTAAACACTCGCCCTGTTTTTTCCACTACCTTTAATAAAATGGATGCTGGAACCAAGATATAATTGCCATTGACACTTGCTCACTGCTTACTCTGTCTTGCTCTTTTTCTGTCTGACTGTTTAATTTTTACCATTGTCAGCTCTGACACTGAGCAGTAATTAGCAAAATTCACTCTGATCTGACCTCCAGCAAGGGAGAATGTAACCAATTCTCCTCAGTAGGAGGGAAAATGGATTCGCAGATAACCCGGTAAGGGCAGTGTTCGGTAGTACTAGAATAGACACTGCATTTTGACTTATCTGCAGAGATTTGGAATTATTCTAATGACATCAGCAGAGAGACTAGGTCAACTGTAGGTTAAGGTTTTTGCAAATTAGAGGCATTTCAAAGAGGGAAAAAAATATTCCAGCACTGGAGAATTGAAATCTAATTGTGTATACTATACAAGTATATATTTTAATTTCAACTTGTAATTTACACTAAGGCAGCCACCCAGGGAAGTCTTAGTCCAGTCTTCCATGACACATATCTTCAGCAAAGATTCTCAAAAATAAGGATATCTAAGAAAAAGCATAGGAAACACTACAGCCTTCATCATGTGGACTATGTGGACTGAGGAGTGGCTGAAAAGGCAGCAAGCAAGACTGTGAATTTTTCCGCCTCTAGTGAACAAATGAGAAGCAAGGGGCTAGTACAAGGGGAACATATGAAAGTGGGTTGTGTGTTGTACAGGCCATAATACATCAGGGACTCCAGAAGGAAGGAAATTTAGGGAAAAGAAGTAATTCCTCTCTTTGGGATTCAGTTTCTAATTACTCCCTACATAAATTTCCTGAAGAGAAACAGACATGTTTAACTAGAAGGCACTTTAGAGGGGATACTTCTAAACGCAGTGATATGGAATTGACTAAATGCTACAGACAAAGAAAAGGAAAATGATGCTAATGGCAGTCTGTGTTGGTTGGGTGGACAGTAGCATCTCATCCTACCTCAAGGAGGCTGATTGCAGAAGAAGGTATCACACAAGCAGGAGTTTTTTCCGACGAGATTATGCTACATCACCTGAGACATTTAATAGCTACGCTAGACTAAACATTGAAGACATATTTATACCATTTTGCTACAGAAGAAAGAAGACAATGCAAACCAAATTTTCCATCATGACTCACTGTGCATAATACAAACTTCAGACACTAAGTGCATTACATGTAAATATTAGCAGCTCAAGCTGATAGACTTATGGAAAAGAATTAATGTAAGTGATGGCTAATCATATTGCCCTTATTTTATGAGGAGCTACATATGTCACCCTCCAGGCAATGAAAAAGGATGTTCAATAAATTTATCTCTCAAGAAGTAGCTGAGAGGAACCCCTTCTTTTCTTACATGCTTTATGTTGTAGCTATCAAAGGGTATGTACTGTCTACACTCTGTTTATCTATCTTTATCTATCTGTCTATAAGCAGAAGCTTTGATCAAAACAAAGTGGAGAACAAATATTTCATTAAATACATTAACATTAAACCTCTTTAATAATAGAATTCTCCCTGTATAATTTGTGACTTTTAAAATACATTCCCAGTCTCTATTTAACTGTCATTTAAGCCAATTATATTTTAGTCACTATAACAGAATTTGTGCTGAGGATCTCCAGATCTGACTAAGAATTAATCTGGTTATAATAAGATGGTAATTCTAAGCAATAGATACATTTTTTAAAAAACAGCAAAGACTCATACTGTCATAACAAAGAACTAACCTAATCATTGCCCCTGTGTTACTGAAGAGAGAAGTAGATAGTTCCCAGTAGGGTTTCATTGAGGCAATACAGGTCTTGCTGGAATACCTTTATTTTAAAATGTCTTGATATATCAGTTTTTAGAATGCATCATTCCTCAAAACCACACAAAAGCCATCACTTCAAAAGCCTCTGATTAGTCTGAACACAATCAAGGGCATGTGAGATAGCTGCCATTTAGTTCAGCCAAAGCAATCCATGCCAACTGCAATAAACCCATCAAACTGTCATAGAGTCAAGCTGTGAGAAAAAGACGACGGTGATTACATGCAATAGTTTCCTTCGGTGGTTTTATAATTTCAATTTTTCAAACATTTCAAGATTTTCAATACTTACAGTAGCAATCCTTTAGTATAGAATATTTTCCCTGGGAGTTACTATCGACAACTTAGCCTATCGGTTTTTTTCCCCATCATTGAATCAAGCATATAAGCTCATCAGACAAGAAACATTGTGATTACAGTTATATATAAATTATTTAAAGAGATCCAGCCAATCAAAACAGATATTTAAGTACCTATTTTCTTTGATATGTGCGTATAACTCCCATTAAAAGGACAGAGTCACAGTTGAGAAACCTGAAATGGAACCTATACCTAAAATTAAAACAACATTCTTTCCTTCACCCTGGAAGCCAATGACCCTGTGGAAAACAAAAAAAAAAAAAAAAAAAGGAGACTTAGTGAACATATCCCAAGACACAAGATATAAACCGAGAAATGCATTGTGCTCATTATGACAATCACAAAGCCTAGAGAAGAATGATACTCAAGATTAAGGAAATTTAAGACAAACTATTTAAATTGTTCTTTCAAAACCACTACATTATTTATAAGAGTCCTTCAGGCAGATGGGATATTGGAACCTCAAGGTGTATTTTCCCCTCCACAGATGTATTTTATGCAGCACAAATGCTGTTGAGAACTTTGCAGCATACTGCAAAGAGCATACTGCTAGCGAAGGACAGAGGGGCATAACATTGTGATTCTCGGCTCTACAAAGCTCTTGGATTAGCACTATGTTTAAACAAGCCACTGTCAGATTTCAGAGCAAGAAAAAGACAGTAATGAGGACAGAATTTATGAGCTTTGCCAAGACTGCATCTTGCTGGGCTTATTACTTAGCTGACTAAAATAAGTTGTCTCAACCTTGAATACATACTGGCTATGTCAGAACACTGACCTATGTTTGTGGTATTAGCCCACCCATGTAGACTTAAAAATGCCATATTCCCTTTCCACCAGACACCACTCTTAACCTACCTTTAATATTGTTTACTAGGATGTGATCTATAAGCTGTGGTAAGATCTATGAATGGTCATGTAACAAAAAAAGCAAATTTTTTCTGCGTGATTTTTCACAGAAAAAAATATTTTCTGATCAGTTTGAGGGGAAAAAGAAGTTTCTAATGATTAAGGCTGTGTGACTTTAAGAAGGTAGGACTCTGGCCTGCTAGAATGTAAAGAGACACAGATGTAGCCGATCTCTTCCTTCTGCTAAGCATTCTTGTGCTGATGAGAGTTTTCACAGAATGAAAATTGTAAAAAAATTACCCAAAGGTATTATGGAGAGTAAGGATAGTTATACTCTACAAACATTTAAGTATCAATTTAATTCTAATTAGTATGGTTTCAACCATATTCCTGAACTACCATCATAGAGGAAGAAAGCTGTTGTTCCAAATTTAGTTCTGGGTAGGTGAGGGTAGGGATGGTAAAAAACTTGTCTCAGAAGTTCAGACGTTCATGACTATAAAAAAGAGAAACAGCATAAGACAAATCCACCACTTTCAGATATTTCATAATGACCCGTGCTATTATTTAATGAAAGCAGTAACTTCTCAGAATCATACAACATTACCATGCAACCAACAATTAGCTGAAAACACAGCAAGTGCTATATGGACGTCCCATTGTAAAAAAGGGTGAGACAGAAGTGAGAAATTAAAACACATATCTAAGTACTTGCATATAAGCAAGGTTAATAATTTCTCTGTCTGAATTATCTGCCTCTTTCTGGACCCTGGTCAGTACTAAATCAGAGCTTTGATTTGCATATACCATGTCTTTCTATTTCACTTTTTTTTTTCCTCCTTGCTATTCTTTTCACAGAATCACAGAATGATTGAGTTGTAAGGGATACACAAGTATCACTGAGTCCAACTCCTGGCCCTGAACAGAACAGCCCCGAGAATCACAGCATGTGCCCAAGAGCGTTGTCCAAATGCTTCTTGAACTCTGTCAGGCTTGGGGCTGTGACCACTTCCCTGGGGAGCCTGTTCCAGTGCCCAATCACCCTCTGGATGAAAAACTTTTTCAGCTGTCCAACCTAAACCTCCCCTGACACAGCTTCATGCCGTTCCCTCAGGTCCTGTTACTGGTCACCACAGAGGAGAGATCAGTGCCTGCCCCTCCTCTTTCCCATCACAAGGAAATTGTAGAGTGCAATGAGGTCTCCCCTTAGTTTCCTCTTCTGTAGGCTGAACAGACCAAGTGACCTCAGCCACTCCTTATATAGCTTCCCCTCAAGACCCTCCAACATCTCTGTTGGCCTCCTTTGGACACTCTCCAACAGTTTAATATCTTTCTTATATTCTGGTGCCCAAAACTGCATGCAGGACTCAAGACGAGGACGACTAGGTGCAGAGCAGAGTGGGACGATCCCCTCCCTTGCCTGGCTGTGCCTGATGCACTCCAGGACACACTTGGCCCTCCCAGCTGAAAGGGCACTGCTGCCTCAGGTTCAACTTGCTGTTGACCTGGGTCCCTGTGTCCTTTTCTGTGGCACTGCTTTCCAGCATCACTTTCCCAAGTCTGTATGTACCTTCAGGATGGCTCCATCGCAGGTGCAGAATCTGGCACTTTCCCTTGTTGACTTTCATTTGGTTGGTGATTACTCAGTCCTCTAACTTGTCAAGGTCTCTCTGCAGAGCCTACATGCCTTTGAGGGAGTCAAAGGCTCCCCGCAGTTTTGTATCATCTGTGGACTTGCTTAGTATCCTTTCTAGTCCTGCATCCAAGTCTTTTATGAAGATGTTGAAGAGCATAGGGCTGAGGATGGAGTCCTGCAGAACCCCACTAGTCACAGGTTGCCAGTCTGATGTCACCCCATTCACTGTAACCCTTTGTGCCTGACCCATGAGCCAGTTGCTCGCTTATCATCACATGTTGTGTTTATTCAGTTGTGGTGGTCATTTTGTCCAGAAGGATACAGAAAGTGACAATATTGAAAGCTTCACTGGAATCCAGGAAGATGACATTGACTGGCTTCCTTTGATCAACTGGTGGGTTACCTTGTCATAGAAGGAAACCAGGTTTGATAAGCAGGACTTTGCCCTCATGAAGCTGTGCTGGCTATGACCAGTGACTGCGTTGTCTTTCAGGTGTTTTTCAATACCTCCCAGAACGATCTTCTTCATAACTTTACCAGGCACTAAACAAGACTGACAGGTCTGTATTTTCTGGGGTTGCCTTTCTTGCCCTTCTTGAAAATCAAGACAATGTCAGCCAGCTTCCAGTCAGCTGGGATCTCTCTGGATTCCCCAAACCACTTGAAAGTCATCAAGAGAGGTTTTGCAATTACATTAGGCAGCTGCTTGAGGATTCTTGGATGAATCCCATGGAGCCTCATGGATCTGTAGGGATCCAGCTGGAGCAGCAGATCCCACACAGTTTCAGGGTCAACTGAGAGTTTAACATTCTCATAGTCATGATCCTCCAGCTCAGGGCACTGAAACCCCCTTGGTCCATCATTGGTGTTGAAGAGAGAGGCAAAGAACGTGTTAAAAACCTCTGCCTTGTCCCTGTTTGAGAGGTGACCATCCTCAACCTATAACAGGCCGATGTTATTTTTACACTGCCTATTGCCATTAATATATTTGAAAACCTCTTTTTATTGCTGCCCACATTTCTAGCCAATTTTCCTGCTTATAAAAGAATAACCAGATTATGACATTTCTACTAGAAATTAGAATTATGTGTAAAGAATTAGAAAAAGAACCTGTAAATGAATTATTTTTGTGGGGGATAAGGAATATGATAAAGAGCTCCTTAAAAATATGCTTTAAATCAACCTTTGAATCTTGTTTAAGTCTCTGTCTTGTATTTTTAATTCATGATAACTGTTTACTCTTTTTCTATTTATCAGCTTTCATAAAGGTTTCACACATTCAAGACATTAATCTCTGATTCTGTTATTGCTGTTGTATTTTTTCATGTCATTATACAATATTATTTAACATTTACATTGATTGAAGAAAAACACATTGAGTAATAATTTAAAGAAGGCTCTTTAGAATTTGCATACTCTTTTTCTTCCCTTTCCCACTTTCCATTATATTCCATTTTATTGATGATCTACAATCAGTGCCTTCTACTAAGTAACACAAAAATGAAATTATTACCTTTACTTGCCAAAGGATGAATAAAACAAGAGAGAACTGGCATCTGGGTCCTTCTATTATTTGGCAAATAAGCTTTGATGAGAAGAATTCTGTATGATGGAGATACAACTTTTTCTAGTTTCTCAACATTTTAAAGCAATTACACTCCACTCTGGCTATGTACAAAAACATTTATTTTAAACTATTTTACGAAATTAGAATTTAAGAGGAATGAATGAAAAAATAGAACATTACCTGATTTCTCCTTCATTATATCAGTATGATTTGATAGTCAGTTTCCCACTTTGAGTTCTGATCTTACAATGTAAATAATTTTTAAAATTATGTAGCTATTTTAGTTCTCGTTGCTTTTCATCTAGAATAAGCATTTTTAACATCTTTACATTTTTTTGAAATAAAAACACATACCCTTTATATGTGTTGCAAATGAATAAACAGCACTTAACATTAATTGAAAATACCTAACCCGAGATACTTAACATATAAGCATTGTTGACAACTGCTATAAAAACTGACCAAAATAAGATTTTACTAATTTTCCAGTTCTCAATATAGAAATTCTGGAATCTTAGATTAAAAAAAGAACAAAGATTAATTAACTGGAATAACATACACATATATTTCATATGTAAAAAAATAATATCTAATACTTTATATAAAGACCTCTTGAGTTGGCTTTGGTTGCACTATGTCTCTTCATGTGGTTTGGATTTTTCATTTCACTGTGAAAGCTCATTCCATCTCCTACACTGAAAAGGCCAAGATGAAGGAAAAATGAAGATCTAGGATTTGAATAGACTAAAGTATCCAAAAGAACATATACATCCTTAGAACAGGCTTTCAATCTAGCAAAGAAATTTTTTTTCTGTTTTTGGGTCTCACAAAATTTCACAGTGGCATGAGTTTAACACAGCTGAAGCTGTATTAAAGCATTTGTTAAGTCTGTTCAGAATATCCTTGTGTGTGTTTATATATATATATATGATGTACATTTTATCACACTTCAGAAGGGGCAGGCAAGGAAGGAGAGGTGATGGGGTAGCTATGTACATTGAGAGTGTTTTGATTGTCTAGAGCTTGATGATGGTCTAGGGATCAAGTGTTTATGGTCAAGTGTTAATCAGGGGGAACGCCAGTAAGGCAGGTGTCCTGGTGGTTGTGTGCTACAGACCACTCAACCAGGGTGAAGGTGCAGATGAAACATTCTATAAGTAGCTGGGAGAAGTCTCACAATTCCTAGCCCTTGTTCTCATGGGAGACTTCAACTTACCCGATGTCTGCTGGAAATACAACATAGCAGAGAGAAAATGATCTAGGAGGTTCCTGGAGTGTGTGGAAGAGAACTGCCTGACACAGCTGGTGAGGGAGCCAACTAGGGAAGACTCTGTTTGTGACCAGAGAAGGACTTGTGGGTGATGTGGGGGTTGAAGGCCCTCTTGGTCACAGTGACCATGGAATGATACAGCTATCAATCCTTGGAGAAGGAGGGGGCTCAGATGAACTGCTACTTTGGACTTTCAGGGGGCAGATTTTGGCCTGTTTAAGACACGGATTGACAGAGTCTCTTGGGAAGCAGTCCTGAAGGGCAAGGGAAGGCTGGACATTTTTCAAGAAGGAAATTTAAAGGTGCAGGAGCAAGCTGTCTCCATGTAGCAAAAGAGAAGCCAGTGGGGAAGAAGACTGTTTTAACTGAAGAGAGGGCTTTGGCTGGAACTTGGGAAAAAAAGAAGTTTGTGACCTCTGGAAGATAGGGTGGGTAACTCAGGAGGACTACGAGGATGTCATGAGGTTATGCAGGGAAAACAGGGGAAGGGCCAAAGCCCAGCTAGAACTTAATCTGGCTACTTCCGTAAAAAACAACAAAAAAATTTACCATAAATTAATTAGAAACAAAAGAAGAGCTAAGGAGAATCTCCATCTTTATTGGATGGGGAGGGAAACACAGTAACAAAGAAAGAGGAAAAGGCAGAGGTACTTCACGTCTTTGCCTCAGTATTTAATAGTAAGACCAGCTGTTCTCAGGGTACCCAGCCCCCTGAACGAGAAAACAGGGACAACGGGCAGAATGAAGCCCACATAATTCAAGGGGCAATGATGGCAACCTGCTACTTAAACATACACAAGTCTATGGGTCTAGAGGGCACCATACAAGGGTACTGAGGGAGCTGGCTGAAATGGTCACTGTTTTCCAACCTAGCTAATTCTATAACTTTGCAATAAGAATAGTATTTTGTATGTGACTATCTGAACAAAATAAGTATTCTGTGTCTCATGTAAATAATTTTTTTTAAAAAACCCCTTTTTCAGGAACAACAAATGCAAGAAATTTTCAAACAGCTATTTGAAAAAAAAAAAGTCAGACACAAATATGCTAAATTTTGTTTATGGATTATATGCTGATGTCAAGAAAACCCTTCCAGTTTAGTATCACCACAGATTTATGAAAGTTCACACACTGGTTTGTTTTAGCGAGTTTCCACACTACCTGCTCGGAAATTGCCAACAGAAATACATGTTGGAAAATATGAAGTGCAAGTCTCTAAAGTCTTTCACATTCCTTAATCATTAAACTTTGCACTGAGAAAATGGAAATAGGGTGCATTTCACCAAATCATCAATGCTGAATTTTTAAACAGAGGGCACTCTTCACGCTATAAGTATGGATGACTGTCAGCAGTGCAAGGGCAGTGACGAATAAGCCCCTCGGTCTCAGAAGAGGGGACTAGCAAAATGCCAGCAGTTAGAATCGTGTCTGGCAAGTATTTCCTTAAGTTCAATTTCATAGAATAGGCATATCTAACACATTTTTAAAAATTAGAAAAGAAAAAAAAGAGGATGCCAAATTACAGGTAATTCTGCAGCAAAACCAACTGTCTTCCTCCAAACGAAATGCAGGTGATTGTTACACCTTCTTAACTGATCAGGAGGTCCATCAGTTTCAAAATAGCTTGAGAAATTCCAGTAATAAATAGCACAAGTCTTTTCACAGAGTATCTTCCATTCTCTTCACTAGAAGCACAGTTTGGCTCAGGAAAACTGGATGAGCAATATGAGCAAAGAGAAAGTTGTCTTTTTATGGAACACATTTTAATACACACAGTACAGTGCGTTGGGTTGCTAGAAGTGCTCCTGCAGGGGGTGGCCGCAGTGGGCTGCACTGGCTAACCTCTCTGGAGCCTGGATAAGAAGGTACAAATTAGACCACTTCTACCCCCGGCTGTTCTAATCGAGGATGGTGCTGGTGCAGAACTGACCTCAGAATTAGGGATCTGTGACTAGCTTTCTGTACTGATGAAAGGGATTATGTGACATGGATGCTCATGATAGCAGGGGACTGTGGTTAATGGCAGGAAGCTAAAAATCCAGCCACTCAATGGGGCCTGTGCCTGTCTGTCTTTAGGCTGCAAGAGAGGACATGTAAAGAAAACCTGTGAAAATATTTTGTACACGCACAGTATGATTATGATTTAAAGATGATTATATCTACTGTCCTACAAGGTTATCCATTGGTCTCTGAGAAATCTTTGCCCATAGAAAGATGTCTTTTTTTTTATCAATGTCACTTCAAAATTCAGGCCTAACTTCATAAAATTCTAATAACGCCAACTTGAAAGTATTTTAAATTTTTAATTAAAGCATCTTAATATTAATTTTCACTATAATGAGTGTGCTGTGTTTACCTTTGTTAAAGAGGATTTGTGCTCCTTTAATAACATACTGTGAAAACCTGTGGTCTACTTTATCTCTGGATACAAATTCTCTGACTGCAGATAGGATTATATTTCCTACCATGCACATATTCAAGACATCAAGAGTGACAGTGTTTTTAAGAAACAAAAAAAATCACAGAAAACATGGGTCATCTGGTTAAATTGTTCATACTGCCACTGGAATAGAAGCACAATAAACACAAACACTTTTGATAAAATTTTACAGCCTGGAACCCTTCATATAGAAAGGAAGTAAGTTCAAAACACTATTTCTATTAATAAATACATGTATATTTTCTTTATTTCTTCCTTGCATTCTTGTATTTTCTTTGAAAAAAACCAGGGCTTCCAGTTTTGGAACAGAATAGGGAAAGAAAACTACATTTAGAGGCAGTTTATGCGGCGGATGGAGCACCTGGTCTCATGACTGAGAGGAAATACTCCTGCCCCAGGAATGAACATTACCCTGCCCCTCATTCCTTGCCACCTTCCCAATTGTTCCCCCCAACACCAAGGGACCTGCTCAGATGGCTCCAATTAGCTGCATCTGCTCAGTGCCCACCATCAGTAGCCCCACTCTGCTCACCATGACAAGGACCACTATTTTTCTATTAGTAAAAGAGCGTGGAAATAGCATAAAATTCGTATATTGCAGTCAGCTTAGTAGTGGTGTCAGCCCCGCAATATTAGAAAAACTTTCCCTTAAGTTGAAGTGGATCCTCCCCAGTGCAGCCTTCATGATGTATGACAACAAAAACCTGTTCCTGTTGTGTGCAAGTTGAATTTACCTTTAGGCACAGCAGGCTTACCAAGATTTAGTAATACTGCTAGCAAAGGTAGACAGGTGCTGCACAGGAAGTCAAAATCAAATAGGTCTAAAAGATCTACTATTCCTTCTCAGCATGAAATGATAATCAGGATGTATCATGCCTGCACCCTTCTTAGTTTCTGTGAAGAAAATGATTTGCCTACATGAGCAGAGAGAGAAAGAATAGGTCCACACAGCTATGAATATATTGTCCTCCAAGGCAATAACTGGACTGCCACAATGCTTAGCAAAAAACAAAATACAGTTTGGGAGTTTTAGACCCTCTGAAAGCTTTCCCTGGAACACTGATTTTTTTTACCTCACAACTCTTCCAGCTCTGTGTTATAGAGCAAAACAGTTGTTCAAGCTTCCCTCTGCACCATTATTTCCCAGTAATAATTCCGGCTGCTAACAAGAGGGTGGAATAGAGATTACAGTCCTTCCTGTTAACATAAATCTAGCAAAACATATCTTTCCCTGGCAAAAATTTTAATACAGCACAAAAATAACCCCATATAATTAAAACACACCCATATAGCTTTGTGCAAAGAGCAAAACCAGGAGTTTTTCTTTAGCTAAGAAATAAGAAATGAATAGTAATTACAAATATATATTAAAAAAAAAATTAGGTTTTGTTTCAAGAATTTGTTTACTACAGGTTAAGCAACAGTGGCTTTCCAAACTATTGCTAAAAATCTTAATGAAATTGCTTGTGTTAATCGGGATTTGCTGCTTTTTAAAATATCTTATATATTAAAATGAAAAGTATTTTAGTGGGCACCTAGTAAGACCTACTTAAATAAAATCAGTACATCTTCTTTGAAAATTCACTTTGTAAAAGAATTTACTTCATCATCATTCTCACAATGCAGAGACACAATTATAGAACAGATCTCCTATAGTCAATAGATTCGGTCTTAAACGTTTATATACCTTGTATTATGCTGATTATACAACTTGGAGGAATTGCGTTAATTATGATTATATACTATGTAGGCTCTGACAGTAGATGGATATTTCAGATACTGAATACTGCTTTTACTCATGCCCATAGTGAAAGAGAACTACTGAGTACTGCTACAATGACATAATATACCGAGTGTAATAAACTCTTTGGTCCAACCAAGGAACTTTTAATTTCCTCTTGTTACCTCTAGAAAACATCTCTAGAAAACATAATGGATTATTAGAAGACAAAAATAAAATAGATGATTCAGGTAGGAGAAAAGAATGCACAGCTTTTAATTGATACCACTGAATATTAAGATTCCTATGGCGGTGTTATTCTATTATTTCTAATAAACAAAGGAAAGACATCTGATTTCTCACAGATGCATTGTTAACCAGTTAAAATGAGATTAAAGATCATCTGGAGCTATTCAATTGTAATATGATGGGTCTTATATATGTTTGTTTCATATTTAGAGCAGTATATAATATTTTCTTAATATTGCTACAAATATCTTTTGAGGTGTTTTAATTTTGGAGCATAATTATCTTTGATCAGCAGTTCTGCAAGACCTTTTTTTTTTAACTGAGAACACAAAAAAATATGTTTCTCCAGATGGCAGATCTCAAAGATCCATTCACAATATTAAAAAGTTTTCAGAAACACATTTAAAACATCATATGGTATGTATTTGAATTGCCTCATTTAAGAGCAATTCATTCTTGGATATTTATGGAGGAATAAAAAAATGCTTTCCATCTGAACTGGAAGAAAAGGAAGTGTGTCTGTACGTACTGTGAACCTTTTAATCTTACAATGCTAAAACATCATTGATACGAGCTTTGAACTGATTGAGGTTTTTAAATATTGACTGATCAATTGATCAACTGGTTTATTTTTAGCAAAAATATCACACTACTCCTTTGGGCAGGCATCTCCCCTCAATCATTTGCTATAAAAGTGCAAAATAATGACAACTTCATGCTGTATCTCCAAATGCATATAGTTCAACGTTTCTTTTGCACCATATCTGATATGGTGTGCAGGTCCTTCAGGTTCTCTCATTGTGAGATTCTACAGAGAAAGTAATCATTTGAGCCACTCATGTGATAAACCAGCACTTGAAACACTCAAATGTCAAGTTGTTTTCATCACATCGACAGCAGGTCTTAGACTTAATCTTTCCTTAGTTTATGCCACTACTTTGCCTTTACTTTGCTGCAAAATGTGAAACCACCGTGTATATGCTAATGGAACTGTCTTGCCCATTAGTTCTCCAATTTCATCTATATTACCCTTCACCTGTTAGTGAACAAGGCAATGGTGCATATTATTCTCCCCTCGATGCACATCCCATTAGATTTCAGTGGAGAATACACCCCCCTTGTGTGTAACCAAGATGAGATTCATAGAGATTTTCATTTGTGTTTACAAGAGCATTGTTTCTTTAGTATACAATCTGTGCTTTTTATATTCATACGAGACCCAGAGACCGAGAGCTTGGATCTGATTCCAGCTTCTCCTCAGCTCAAAGACCTGTGCATCTATAGTTATGGCTACCTTCCACCACCTCCAGAATCTGCAGCATTCCTTCTGACAACATAGATGAATTTTCAAGTAGTACCTATTACTTATCTCAAAGTCCTTTGCTACAAATTGACACCGGGTGAACACATGCTTTTAACAGTCAATATATTTTCAAATGCAAGATTGCATAAAAAAATTTCTGAATCGTAGACATTTCCTAGTCCATATTTATAATTTAAGCATTCTCTACAGATAGAACAATATATATTTTTGTTCATATAATTACGTGTGAACTTTTGAACTAAGTTACCAGTCTGATGAGTTCAATTAAAGTTGACGATACTGCACGATAGTTTAAATACTGCTGTGAATTAGCACTGTCTGCTTTCCAAAGCAACATGATATAGTACGATCAAAAAACCAATTATGCTTTAAAATGGATAGAGAGCAATTGACAATGACATTATGTTTAAGTTCTGTTCTTTGGTGATAGCAGGTAGTACAAATAATCTGTTCTATACTTTAGGATTTGAAAGTCAGTTCTTTGAAGAGATACCTTACCTTTATTTTGAACTTCCTCTAAAATCTAAGTCACTGTAGCAAGAGCTTAAATTTTCAATGCCATGCTGAAATTCAGAAATATAAATTGTTACCTACCAACCTTTGAAACCAAGGCAAGTGTAATCAATTTATTTTACCTGTGGTTGGGCACTCGAGGACATGTTAGATTTTCAGTCCTCTTTCTATAACTCTCTTGTTAAAATATTCAGGTGACTCCCAGGGGAAGTGCTACACTATGGCTAATTTGAACCTGTTTACATTAGAAAGAGAAAGAACTTTTTGTATCCTGTTAGTCACAAACATTTCCTAGTCTCATCCTGTCACTTCCCCATGGGGGTTCCTGGTGCCATTCTTGAGTGTACAATACCCAGTTCTGTTGAATGGCTATGCTGATTGCTTGCTTCATCCTTTTCATCTTTGGTTAAAGTCTGAATACAGAAAATTTTTTACACGGAGTAGTTTCAATTCTTTAGGGACTATACAAATTCAGAAGATAATCTAAATTCCCAATTTATTATTCAGCAAGTGCAACCATGAAGGAAATTCCCCCATAAATTACAGCATATTCATAACAGTATATTTTTGGTGACCAAAGAAGCATAAATTTGCTATGTATTCTGAAAAGTGTTTATAATTTGGATTTGGAATCTAATGTGTTTGACTGAAAGCTGACTTCCGAATGTGCCCTTAGCAAGGATGAAATTTACTGAAATTAACTTTAGAAAGGGTATTATAAATTAATAAAACAACTTCAAAATAAACTGTAATTTACAATGTAAGAGTATATTAATTTTGAATTGCACTATTCTGGTTCCAATCTTTCTAAAATGTCATAATCTGGGGATTTCATTTTTTTATTAAAGCCATAAACATTCTGGCTAGCCTTTTTATTCCAGATTTACAGATATAATGATGTCTAATGAAAAATAACAGCAAACCACAAGCCATTTGAATGAAGCTTAAAGATTGTTTCTCAGCATTTGGACAGAATACTTACTTCAGGCTTACAAGTATTAGGAATCTGCAAACACAGCTCTGAAATACCTAATGAGGTCTCAGTGACCTAGAAAATGCAGTGTATGGAAAGCAGCCTGAAATAGTGAGGTCTGTTCAGAGAGCAGCAAATAACCGTTTCCACAGAATGATAATATGGATATATTTGTCTATGTGAAAGAATGAAATACTCGCTCTTTCAATTAACATTGAGTTCATAGGAATTAGGAAAGCAAAGTGAGAAACTGAGTCTCATAACAATTTTTATATTTGTAAATTCCCGGTACTCTTTTTCAAGTGAGCAAGGAAGAATTTCACGCTTCATTAAAAAAAGAGTGTATAGCCTGATCTTCAAAGAGAGGGAAAGAAGGATAGTAGGAGATGGAGGAAAGACAAGCTGAGGGCATATCTGCACGAATGCCTGCAGACAGGCCTCGGGTGTACGTGGCCTAAAGATCAAGGTGACCGGATGTGAGAAAACTCTGAGAAACTGTGTAGTAATGTAGCGCAAAGCTCTGAGCTCATAAGACCAACTGAGATTCATTTTTAAAAGTTGGACAAGTTCTTTTTAGCTACACACATTTTTCTGTTAATGCGGTTTTAACAGAAAACTGTTCAGCATCCCCAAATAAGAAACTGCATAAACTTTTTTCTATTTTTTTTCTGGATTAAGACTAATGATTTTTTCAAGAACTAGTCATCTAGACCAAGTGAATTAGCTTATGTAAATAGTGAATTGCCTAAAAGTTGGAAAATAGATCTGAATTAAATGCAGAAATAGAGCAATTTAATGTCTACCTTTGAGAAGTTATTTATGACTTATTAGATTTCCTTGGACTTTTTAGGCTGACATAATTATTTTTAGTGCAGTAATATGTTTAGAAAAGTAATATTTGGAGAGAAAAATACTTAAAGTAACCTGGAAGCAAACACAGAATTTCATTAAATCAGTCATTATGCATGAATATGCTAAATAAAAAAATAGATTAAATATTTCCTTGATAGAGAATGAGATCATTACATTCAGATCTCAAAGGAATGGGTAAAAAGTAGATTTTTTTAATCAGCGGGACAGAGGCCAAGAAGGCAACACCAGTAAATAAAACAGACTGCTTGGAACAAAGTATATATATGAAAAACTGAACACCACAAACATCTTACTGTTTCTACCTAATAGAAGAGGTAACCTATCAACAGCAATTCTTCTGGGAGTTTATGAAGAATAATTATAGCTCAGAATATTCATTTTCCCACCTGCTTTTACAGGTAGACATGAGTTTTCTTTGGAGAATAAAGGAGAATTAGAAGATAAAGAGCTTTATTAAATTGCCTAGAAATAAGGTTGAAGATCCCTTGCTAGTTTTAGGAAAGCAAACTAGATCCAAACAAGCTCAAAAACTGGAACTTCAAGCAGATTTGGTCTCCATTCAGTTCAGGGAATACACACAAATAGTAACAACAAGCTTTTTCTCCGACAGGAGTATGTTTGCTAGAGGTTTTACAAGGGGAGATAGCTATTGGCCAAGGGAGAATGATTTTAAAGTGAAAGAGGAGAGATTTAGATCAGATGTTAGGAAGAAATGCTTTACTCAGAAGCTAGTGAGACACTGGAACAGGCTGCCCAGACAAGTTTTGAACATGCCATCTGTGTTCAAGACCACGTTGGATGGAGCCCTGATACAGTGGGTGGTGTCCCTGCCTGCCCATGGTGGCGTGTGGGAGGGTCTGCAACTAGATGATTTTTAAAGTCTGTGCCAACACAAACCATTCTATGCTTCTAGGTTAATTATTTCCCATTTTGACCAGAATTAAATTCTACACTTTCCGAGAAGGCTTAAGCAAAGCTAAAACAGGCACAATATATAATCTGCTCTGGCAGAAGCACCTGAGAGTCCTTATGACTACCTGTTCTTGTATTCTACTGCATAGGACTGGGGAATTAAAGGTGAAACACACAGGCAGCACAGAAAAGCTACTTTCCAGAAAATTTCAAGCTTATTTAACAAAGATATTTCATTTTGGTCATGAATTAATTTGTGCTTGTCAAATACTCAGAAACATAAAAATACAGGTCATCAGTTTAGACAACTGACTTGAGTATTCAGTTACTACCATTTGGTATTTATAAATTTTACCAAATTTAAAGTTTCATTAGCAAGGCCACAGCACAAGTTCTTCTAGCCAATGATTTCATCTTTGATGGTGGCCAACAGTATATGCAGATTGCAAAGGTATAAGAACAAGGAAGTACTAGGAAACTATGGTTTCATGATATATAGTGAATCACTAGTAAGGGCTGCCATTTTCATGACAAATCACTCTTCATTTTTCATGGGTGACATCTTGAATTCTGTCAATACCAGTGTCTAACTCGAATATCTCTAAACAGATAATAATTGACAGCAAAATTGAGAAGGTTAGGAGAAAAGCTGCCTGTAGTTTATAAAATCCTGAAAGAGATAAATATGATTTTAATATTGCTATGCCAATACTACTTGTAGCAACACAAGTAGTTGCTCCAAAAGGGATTTCTGAAACTTTCAGTTCCCCAAAATTTTGTGTCCTAATATACAATCTAAGTATGTACAATATGTGAAATACAAAGGATGATAAATCACACAAAAGAGGTATCCTCTAAACATAGAGGTACACTCCATTAATTTCAATTTTTCAGGCAAAAAGCACCTAATTGAAAAATCACACTTAAAAAAACTATAATCACAGAAAAAGGCACTTTAGCTCTTGATTTCAAACCATCAGAGGATGATTATTTACTTCCATAAACTCAAGAAGCCTGATGCAAAGCTCCTCTTTACACAGCCTATTTCTTGAAATTAAGTATTAACCATAGAGTAGTGGCGCAAATACGCAATCTTTTAAAAATTGGTATATTTTCATAGCCTGCGTGGAACAGGGAAAACAGCACACTCTACACCTTGGGATTTCACAGAGATCCCTCAGCAATACTCAGGACTGCAGACACTTGTCTCGGCTTCAGCAGAGCTGTAGGTCCACCTCACAGGAACACAATGACCATAATAGTACCCATCACAGAAGCTATTCTCCTCAATTGTACAGGCACAGTGAAACCATGGGGCCAAACCTGAGCTTTCAAATGGCTCTAAAATTGCAATCGATGAGAAATGTTTGTGCCATAATTTAAAAGGCAAGGAAGGAATGGCTGCCCTGGTGTCAAGACAGCATGTATACACTATTAAAACTAAAACATCTCACCTGGAAAACTGAATTGCTTTCTTTGTTAGACAACAGGCTGCACTAACAACTCTGATATTTTCCTGTTATCAGGGATCTTTTATGGAAGTACCAGATCAAACTTGAAAACTTTCTAATGAAGGTCAGAAAACTGGGAATGTTTTTTTGTAGGAAGTGTTTAATAATATCTTTCTGATACATGCTGATATAATTCTTCTGTTAGAGAATTGAAAAATAAAAATAACATTGTCATTATAACCCCAGTCAGCATAAATTATGGAAAATTATGCTGCAATATGTCCGGTATAAGCTTCTCACTGTGAAATAGTATCCTTCTTCATCTTGAAGATTTCAGGAACCATGTTTTTCAGGCTTTTTAAGAATAAATTTAAGGACGCTTATTGAAAATAAGCTACAGAGGGCACCTAAGAGAAGTAAATCTTTACAGACACTGTGGGAATTATAGTATGGAAATTATTTAAAGATACCACATTAGAAAAAAAATCACAGGTGCATATTGCTAATCAAAAAAAGGTTAAGGAGGTTATGACAAAGAAGGAATTACACTTCAAATACTTTAGATCTTATTAAAATGAATAGAATAAAAAGAACAATGAACTCTGGCAGATTAAATGTAAAAGCATAACCAAACAATCTAAAAACGGAGGTTGAGGAACAACGAGTAGGAAAGATAAGGAATAATAATAATCCTTTCTCAAAATGTATCAGGAGAAAGACACATTCCAGGGATTCTGTAGCACCAGTTGATGAGGATGGTACAAAAAAATTGCCAGACAACCTAAGGTCATTCCAGAAAAACTGAGTTAATTCCCTGTATTCATTGTGGAAGAAACTGGGAACAATCTCTGGATAGCCACTGTCTGACAGAGCCTCATCAGAGCATCTGACATCACAGAGATTGTAGAATTTATTAGAGAACACAGTGACAAAAAACAAAAGACAATAAACACCTCAGACCAGATGGTATTCACTCAGATTTTCTAAGAGAGCCTAGAGGTGAAATATATGTACTACTAAAGTTAGTATAAAATCTCTTCCTTAAATCTTCCTGGATTTCAAAGAAAATGAAGGAAGGTAGGAGAAATCTGAGGAACTGCATCCTTATATTTCATCCTGATGTCTGTGCCAGGTAAATGAATATTCTCATTAATGATCACACAAATAGACATATTCTACTTGAGAAGCATAACTGGCAAATCTTGAAGCTCTTTTGAAGAATCATGGAGCATGTGTATGACCCACTTGAGGTACAGAGTGGTCCAGCTGAGATAACAGTAATCTCCAAATGACTTCTAAAACAAAGGGTGAGTTAAGGTTAGCAGCAGAAAGTGATCCAAGTATTAGGAATAGATCATGATGAAACACAATGAGCATCACTGTACTATTTGCATTGCACCCAAAATTATTATTCTGCCATGGCTTGAATACCATGTGTCTCCCCCATCTCAGAAATCTCATAAAGGTTCAGAAGGGAGTTCAGTAGCTATAAAAATTGTGGGAGCACGATTTTGTGAAGAAGAACAGCATAGATTAGGGTCCATTTATCTGTTAAAAGATGTATTTATATGGGTTTCAGAAATTTACATCAAAAGTCTTATTGAGATGGTGGATAGGGACTGGTCATCTCTTACAAGAACTAGGGACCAGTAATGAAACTAGAAGATACACTTGAAAGAAAAGGAGAGGATACTTATACAAGTCATTGCTAAGAAAGGCTACACATATACAAAGTCTTCATGGGCTTGAGGGGAGGCTGGAAAAGAGACAAAAGAAAGAGGCACAAATAACAAGACACACATGTGGCCAAATCTGCCTCTATACAATTTTAAGCTTAAAAGAGTTGGTAATTGGAAGAATATTAGGGAAGGAATGACATGCCTTCCATAGCTCTCCTCCCTTGTGTATCCACTCGTGGCCACTCCTAGTGACAGACTCAGAGGTTAGATAGAACTGCTGCCTGATTTGCCATGGCCATTGTTATATTCTGAAGGGTTAAAGCACTTCCAGAAATGTGCCACCCTGGAAAGAAATAACTGTATTATCCCATGCAATTTACATGGCTACCAGCTTCTCTGTTCCTTGAAAGCTAATTCTCAGGTTTGAGATATCAAACAGCAATCTCTGCTTTCTTTAATATGCAAGTAATTCCATTAGCAGTAAGTGCTTTATTTTGCTAGTTACTGTATTGCAATGATTTGATATGCCAAATTCTTTTAGGTCCTTACTCCCTTGGACAGCTGTGTAAGTCTTCGAATTGTTTGCATAGCTCAGCTATTACAATTGTACAAATATTATCTATTTGATTTTAGGGCAGTTTTTAAAAGTAATTGTCAAACAATGATTATGCTCTGATTAAATAAATACTGCTATAGCAGCACTAGTTAGGGCATAATTTATGCCATGAATAATTTGTTACCATATCTGTTATCCCAAATCTGATTCACACTCTGGATATATTTGTTGGAAATTCATCCTATTTTACATTCTTTTTTTTTTTGAGTCTATCAGACATTGTTTCTAATATTATTTTGTGACAATCACATTTACTCTAAATAGTTTATTACTTTATTGCTGAAAACGGCAACATATATTTATTCAGCTTTATACTTTAAAATCAGCACGCTATCGTTTGCTTTATTAATAAAATTCAACCTTGAGGATTACAGCCACCAATTTCAAGTTTGTTTAATTGCTGTTACTCAGAAAATGAGAACTTAGTAATTCAGTTATATTTACATTTTTGATGAGATGTTTTTTTACAGACCTCATTATATTTGGAAAGAATAGATTTTTTTTGGTCCGTTCCTACTGCATATAATATATCTTAAAGTATTCTAAATCCTTTTTAAATGTTACTTGTTAAATACATGCTAATGAAATATCAGATTTAGGAATTAAGGACAAAACATTCGAAGGCTAAAATGTTCAGGAAAGTTGCTAAAGCATCTCTGACATGGACATCGGAGTTATGACAATTTCTTCTCAGAAGGGAAGAATGTTTATTAATACAAAAGGATAGAAAAGAGCTAAGATTTATTTCCTAAGACTCTTCTTCTCAGTACTGTTGGGTGCCAAGACACCCATCAAGGGCACTTCTAATTTCTCCCCCATTTCCTGCAATTTATAAGACAGTTACCAAGATACCTATATGGGTAAATAAACTTACATAAATCAGAAGAAACTTTGGCTATGTCTCAATACTAGTGTGATTCCATAAGAGTAGATTTGTAAAGTTCAACAGTGGATACTGAGACCCCATTACACACTATACATGTTTCAGACTCTGTTATGGACAATCCGGATCTTTTGTCTTGACCCCACAGATGAAATGTTTAGGGATTGGAGCAGATAAAACGTACTGCTAGAAAATCTTCAAATTTTGTTTTAATCAAGAGATACATAGTTCATGTGCTGTGAGATTGCTCTGCAACAAGAAGCAAAGCATTTTATGAGTTGCAGGAACAAGATAATTTAGGAGTCCCAAAGAGAATCAGATGAAGATTGAGCTCATGCACATATAAAAAAAAGTCTTCTTACTAAAAATGATTTTTCAGTGCTACGTATTTTACGAGAAAGGAAGATACACTGCAAAGACCTGTCATGCTCTGAGATCCTGAAGTTCTACAAAGAATAGTACACTTAGTACTTGCATGTATCATGGTGATCTCAAGTTTCAACTTTGATACCTGTTCATTAGATTTAATGGTAACAGTCTAATGTAATAATGAGCTTTCTATGGCTGACCAGTACCCAGATGAATGCTTCATGGTTGTTTTTTCCCCCTGCCAAGTTTTGCTATAAAATGCTTATATTACTCTTCTACAATCATCCAGGCATTTTGCTAACTCATTAATATAAGTTTATAGAAGAAATTACCAGCTCTTTGCCAGCACTACCACCAAAAACAGGATAATGTTTTTCTTAGAGACATAAGTCCAGGCAGAAAGTCATAAAAATAAAAATGAAATAAAAAAAAAAGAATTTCTGGATTCTCCTCATCTCCTCCAATCAATGGTAAACCAAAAAATCTTTGAGCTAAGCTGCTCTTTCTTCAAATTATGCATGGAAAATTTCTCTCACCAATCTATTAGTTCAGGATATACGAAGAGGGAGATGGGTAGAAACTGTTTTTACATTTACTAATAGCAGAGATCATGTGAGAATGCTGCAAGCTGCAAGTCGCAAATATATGCTTGAATATAGAGTACCACAGATCTTAATTTTCCCAGATCTCAGCACTACAAAGGAAATGAAAAGTAAAGTGAAAAGCATTAGGCAGGATGTTATAATGGAAGGAATTGAGGCAGCACTACTATTCATTGCTAAGCTCTTGGTTATTTTTAAAGGAAAGGCTTATATCTTCTGAGACCTGAAAGCAGCCTGCAGCCTGCTGCAAAGAATGGAGGGAGATAACTAAGTCCAGACAGGATACTTTGATTGACAGCATACACACTGGTCCACGAGTACCAAAATCATAAGTGGTATTTCTCTCATACAAAGTCATATGGAAAAATACAAGACTTGCTAATACAAGTTTTAAGAGTTTGGATATGAGAACAAATTAAAAACAAATGTGATTTACAATAATTGTGGTGTTTTGGTCTTCTTAATGGCATGCTGGTTTGGGTTGAAGGACTTTTTTGTGAAGTCTATTTGCTCATCCCCTAAGAATGCTGGAATACTTTTTCTGGTTCACTTTGGAATCAACTGTGTTAATTCCTAACCACAATCTAAAAATATTTTCAGTAACAATAGATATTTTCATAAGTGGAAGAGATGTTTTATATTTTAGGATAATGAAAAAGAAAACGATGCTGGACTCAAGTTTAAGCTCTGTTATGACCTTGTGTAGACTAGACTCAATAAAATTCAAATAAGCTTAAGGCTAACAAACCACATTAGTAGATCCAGTGTAATAACAATTCTCCATAAGTAGCTCTATACCATAGCAGTGGGAATGAACCCTCAGGCTGCTGCTGTCTTTTTACTTTCACAAAATATCTCATATTAAAAAGTAATTTAGGTTGGAAAAGACCTTTTAGACCATTGAGTCCAGCCATTAACCTAGCACTGCCAAGTCTGACACAATACCATATCCCTAACAGCTACATCTACACATCTTTTAAATACTTCTATGGTGGTGACTCAGCGTCTTCCCTGGTCAGACTGTGCCAATGCTTGACAACCCTTTTGGCAAAGAATTTTTTCTTAATATATAAAACCTAAACCTCCTTGGGTGCAACCTGAGGCCATTTCATTTGATTCTATGGCTTACTTGGAATACGAGACCAACCTCCACCACTCTACAGGCTCCTTTCACGTACTGTAGAGACCAACAGGGTCTCCCCTGAGCCCCCTTTTTTCCAGGCTAAACAACCCCAGCTCCCTCAGCCACTCCAAGACTTCTTCAGCTTTGCTGCTTTTCTCTGGACATGCTCCACCACCTCAATGTCTTCCTGGAAGTGATGGGCCCAAAACCGAACACAGTATTTAAGGTGCAGCTTCACCAGTGCCTATCACTACCCTGGTCCTGCTGGTCATTCTATTTGTGATCCAAACCAGGGTGCCACTGGCCTTCTTGGCCACCTGGGCACACTACTGGCTCATATTCAGCCAGCTGTTGACCAGCACCTCGAGGTCCTTTTCCGCCACATGGTTTTCCAGCCACTCTGTTCCCAGCCAGTAGCGCTGCACGGGCTTATTGAGAGCCAGGTACAGGACCTGGCCCTTGGCTTTGCTGGACCTCATACAGTTGGCCTCAGCCCACTGATCCAGCCTGTCCAGATCCCTCTGTAGAGCATTCCTACCCTCCAACAGATCAACACTCACCTAACTTGGTGTCCTCTGAGAACTTACTGAGTGTGCACTCAACCCCCTTGCCCAGATCATGGATAAAGATATTAAACAAGACTGGGCCCAGTACTGCGCCCTGGGAAACATCACTTGTCACCAGCAGCCAGCTGCATCTAATTCTATTCACCACCACACTCTGGGTCCAGCTGTCCAGTCAGTTCTTAACCCATCAAACATCCAAGCCATGAATAGCCAGTTTCCCCTGGAGAATGTTGTAGGAATTAATGACAAAGGCTTTATTGAAGTTCAGGTAAACAATATCCACAGCCTTTCCCTCATCCCCTAAGTGGGTCACCTTGTCATGGAAGGAGATCAGGCTGGTCAAGCAGGACCTGCCTTTCATAAATCCATGTTGTCTGACCCTGATCACCTGTTTTTTCTGTATGTTCGATGAAACTCATTTTATTCCTTCTGAATGATCCGATTCTTTTTGTCTAATTTTAGACATCTATCCCTGTCTGTATTATTTTAAGTCCATATAGGCTGGTGTAGTTCTACATGAACAGTTTTCGCTCCACTCTGTAGTCAGGTTTCTCTCACAATTTTATATTATATTAAAAAGCCTTCCAGACACATTAGAGGAAAAGTGGATGAATATAAGGAGAATGGAAATTCTGCCTGTTTAGTAAAATTTATTATTTAGAGAGATACATAAATTTTGTGAGATTTAACCCCTATCTATCACAATCAAGTCTTTATCTTTTTTTATTGTCTTGTGCAGCCACAAAGATTTGCCTTGGATACTTGGTTGCAACAGTGAATCTGCAACGTAAAAACGGAAAAATAGACAAGTCAGCCAAAGAGCAATTATGGTGTACATTGGAAATGCCTTCTTCCTATAAATTCTTTGAGGAGGATAAGTGGGAAGAAGTTTTCCAATAGCATGTTACACATGAAAGCACAATCACTAAAGTGGACGCAGGCTACAAAATTCTAGATTTTTCTCTAACAAAATGGGCTTCTTAGTTATCTCCATAAGGAAGCTTACAGACTGGCATGGCTGCTGGTTTGCCAACTTACAAAGAGATGAAATAAGTCTGCAACATCATTATTATAGGTCAATGGAATATAAGCCAAAAGCAACACAGTATTTAGGAAATGGATGTTGATAATGAAAGAGCCACTCTAATTTCCTGTGGAGATCTTAAATTAGCTCTTCCCATATGCACACTGGTTCACACTGATAGTTCTGCAAGATAAGCACTTTTACATACCTCATTGGTAAGTAACTGATTTTCTTCTTAGAGAACAAAAACTGTTGCATTAATATTATAATTGAGGACTTATGAAGCAGGAAAGGCCACCTATTTGCTTTCTGGTTAAAAATATGCCTATGAAGTCAGAGAAAACTTAGCCCTGATTCTAGCTATAAAAAATAGTAGTTTGCAGATCAGAGACTCAGCTAAATATACAGTTGCAATAGTATACTTTTTGAAAAAATTCTCATTTCCTGCAACTGAAAGATATTCATTGCCTTCTATTGCCAGAGCTCGGGTTAGAAAAAACATTAAAAAGAAATACATGAAGCAGCATAGACAAATATGTATTTGAAGCAATTATTTAAAAGCAAATAAAGTTTGCAAGGCAGATCAGACTGCAGGATTCATAGCGCTTTTAGTAACCTCACAGTTACCAGAAGCATATACTTCACACAAAATTATTCAGAGAAAAAATTCCTACAATATCTTTAGGCAACAAAGGATAGTTCTGGTCATCGTGTGAATTCTGTATGCTCAAACTCTGATACAAACCAAGGATTTTCTTCTTTGTACTAAGTATGGGAAAGCCTGCTCCTTTGGGAATTAGAATAGCTTTCGAAGACTTCTGATTTAAATTTCAAACTCTTGATCATAGTCAGGGAGCAAATGTTTGTATCCTGAAATTGAAAATTGGGTTCTTTAGCTCTATACCAAGTGACAATATTAAGCATTTTGTTGCATCCACTATGTGAGCCAGGTTCCCCACTGTGCCTTCAAATCCACAGTGAATGAACCATATTTGGATCTGCTTATCAGAAGGAGACATTTAGAAAGACAATGAGCCTGTCCTGCTAGACTGAGACTCCTGATGCTTTTAGATAGGCCTGCGGTGAACTGCAAAATGGGCCCTAAAATCAGGCTGACATGGTCGCTTAACAAGCTGTGGTATTAGCTGGTGGCTCAGAGATTTTCTTGTGTCACCCACAGGGCTGATGATGGCAGCCATCATAATTAGAATGCATGAATCAAAAACACCAGGTGAAGATTTTGCCTTGGAAGAAAGAAAAGACAGAAGGAGGGAATTACCATGCCCTTTGACTACTAAGCTGCTGCATGCAGCTGGATCACTGACCAACAGTGACTGGGCGGATTATGCTATGGAGATACTTGCTATAGCCTTAAACTTCCCACACCCAGTGGCTGTCAAAGTAAACGCTGTGAACTACTTCAAAGGAAGTGATACAAGAGGCTACATGGGGGAGAAAGGTAACCCCACTAAAGACTGTGGGGGTGGGGGTAGGGGGGATGCCTCCAGGCTTTCCTTTGAGTTTAGCAAACAATTTCTTATCGAATTGGTTTATTTTGTTAATTCTATCGTTCTGAATCCATCCCTAAAAATGCAAAACTCTACTGTTTGCTGAAGTGGAAAATCTATGTAATCTTAACTGATATGACCTTGAAAGGGATTTGCTGAACTTTTGTATGATTGGATTTTTCCCAACCTTTGTAGACTCTTGATTTTAAAATCTCCCTAACAAAAGCTCTGCCAGGAAAGCTGTTATTACAAAGATGCTTCTCAATGGGGAGAAGTGGGCTAATTGCAAGCACTTCAGTGAAATAAAGGAAGGTTTTACAAACAACTACAGAATTGACAAAATGCACCACATTGCTGTTAACAGAAACTATGGGGGAGAAACATCAGAAATGGCAAAGATGCCTAATATAAATAGATGCTATAAGACTAGCTAGAAGAGGCTATACAAGATTTCAGATAATTCATAAACAGTAATTGCTCGTCTGACCTTGATGTGACTACAGAAATTCCATTAACTCACAAATCTTGACATTTAATTACATACTAAAAAATATTCTACCATTTACATTGACAGGGTCTACAATAATCCTGTGTTCGACTTTTATTCATGCTTTCAGCTGCTTTTCCCATACTGCAATTTATTCCCAAAGTCACAAATAAAAGCCACACTATGGACTGTACTGTTACCTAGATGTACTTTAGTTCTTTCTAAAATTTGAGCTCAAACACTACAAAAAAGTGGGGCTCACAATGACATGACACCTTTTACTTGTATTATACAGTTGAACAGAACAACCCTACAGATTATTCACCCGAGATAGCAAAAATTCACTGAGGAAAACTGCAGCAAATTATTTTCTAGAACAGTTTAAAACTAGACAAAGATTTACAGGCATTATATTAATATAGATTCAATAACAAGGAAAAAAGCTTGCTAGATTTGGAAATGCTATAGTAGTGTTTGAATATTCATCTATAACACTTAATTAAAAAAAAAAAGGTAAAATACAATCCAGATATTGCAACCAAGATGACAATTGGTGTGATGAAAAATCTTGTTTTAAGTCCTAATGAGGAAGGTTTTGGGTTTTATGTTTATGTGGTCTAAATGAAGTAGATGCTAGGGAGGTAAAAAGTCAAAACACTGTATACCAACTGTATCACCCTACTCTAGAATTACTTGATTATAGCAATATGGCAAGTGTTTTTTCCCACTTTCATGCAACTGCCAACAACAGAAGGTTTTTTTCCCTCTTTATATGTAAAGCTCAATTTTGAGGCACCTGACTGTTCTGCACTAGTGGCACTATGTCTACCTACTGTTTGACTCACCAATTCCGAATCACCATATAAAATCTTTTAATTTAAATAGAGTAGATTTCTTTTCCTGCCTCAGAACAAAAACTAATCTTTTTACTGAAAATTTCTTGACTTTAAAGACTGATTTCACATAATCAATTGATTTGAAAAAATAAGAATAAAAAAGGTAAAAAAATTAAAATAAATATTTTAGCACGTCATGTAAACCAGGAAATACAATGGTTTTCAAAAGCAGTTTGATTATGTATACACATAATTCTACATATTCTAACTCCAAAGTATTATGAGGGTAATAGGTGAAAAAACTATTTTTTTGGGGGGGGAAAAGGAGGGGTTGGGTTTTGGGTTTTTTGGTGCACTCAGCCCTCTGGCAGAAGCAAAGAACTTCTGGTAGTTCCTTATTGCAAAAAAGACAGAATCCTATAGGATTCCTACAAACGTCACCACTCATCAATCTGAAACTAGGTCATAAGCGTTATCTGAAAAATACATTGAAAACATAGTATTCTACTTAAAAGATCCATATTAGTGTATGTATGTATATATGCACACTGTGACAGAAAAAGCTGCAAATGTAGTATTTTATGGGTTACGAGATTTATTATGCGTCATCATTATTTCTCAAAAGAAACAAAGGATTTACACTTAACAGCACCTTTGTGCTTATATATACAGCTACACAAACACTAGTAGCTGTTGCTTTGTGTTAAACATATGGCTGAATATATATATATAAATATAAAGAGAGTTAAAAAATTGAAATCTTTACTTGATTTTCTGTATTAAATTACTCTTCTACCTTCTACTTTTTGGTAGGAGCTACATATCGAATTTTTTGTTCTTGTTTGAATCTGTTATTTTATAACAGACACTCCTTTCTGAATCGCTGAGAAAGGAACCATTGACTTCTGCACTAGCTTCTTGTGATCTTCTCCCTCCAGTCCATCTGAAGTCATTCTCAGCACACATCTCTTCAGTGTGTATTTATATAGTGTCCTCCCTCACTATAACAAGTTATGTTTCCTCATTTAGGAAGGATCTCTCTCCAGCTATAGATCCGTGTAATGCTCTCCCCGGTCTTGTCTTGGTGCCCATTTTTCTCTAATTCTGTGGCACAACTGAATAACCAAAAAAAAGCATGTCTTTTGCCTTCTTATTAAAACTTTGCTATTAGCATTATCAACACTTTATCTCTCCTTTGACCAGTTCAAATCATTATATACTATGACAGCTCTATTAACTTCAATACACTTAATATTTATGCCAGACAAGCTCTTTGCAGGTTTTTAAGAGGAAACATTAGACCTAAAAAGAAGAACACAAAGCAAATAAAAATGCCTTTACTCCCCCGCATCACAGCAGTTGCATTCTCAAAAGTAGTTTCTATTTATACTCATCTAACATCCCGTTTCTGTCATTCCAGGTTTACTGTTCTTCAGACTCTGACCCCAACAAATACTAAACATGCCTTCTATTTGAGATCAAATCCTTTAATTGTACATTTTAGGGTGAATATAGTAAGTTTTCTGATTTGTTGTTTTCTAAACACTTCAGCACTGCAGCATATAAAATACCCTTTCCTGTACAGTATTTTTTGCATGTAATTATTTTTTTTGATTTTTATACATAGTTTGACAGACTTTTCTTTAGAATTGGTCCCTTACATTTCACTGGCTTTTGGAACTCATGTCTCAGATGAAAAATAAGGGGGTAGACATTAACTACATGAGATTAGATACATAAACTATAAAAACAGGCATGTGACTCTTACTGTTTCATTGATTTTGGCACATTGTAACAAGAGTGGGGATGATTCACATTACACCTTTCATTTTTTTCTCCTACACTGCGGTCTTGGAACTTCTTGAGGAGAAAGGAATATTCAAGGCTTCCTTCCGTTGTCTTTTCAATGTGCTCATAGTTGCTGAGATTGTCTGCTCCATCTACCTAGACTGTCCTCCAAAAATAAAGTTCCTTACTGACTTCATCAGTCAACACATCCTAAGGAATGTATTGGTGACCGCGCTAGTTCCCTCTCAGAAATAAAAAAATAGGATAGAAATATTGCCCGGCAGATCCTTTTCTCTCTGTCTCAGATGGTGAGGGAGAGAAATAGATGAACGCAGTTCAGCAAATTTCCTTGCTTTTCTCAGCAGGGAGGCTTGCACGTGGTCGAGCATAGCAAGAAATATGATTTCCACAGGGCCTCAGGCAGCAGCCAAATTTCACAGCAGGGGATGAATCCATGGCCACTTCTGAGTCTACAGAACTGCACATAACACAGGCCTCTCATTATAAGGTTGGACAAACCTCTGGAGACTTTCTGCTGTTGCCATATTAACAAGAAATGAGTGGTTTGCGTATGTCACAGGAGCACTCTGTTAAATAATACTGCCCTGTATTATGCATAGTTGTATGCGTGCATTTCTCTTCTGATAAGGCACAGAGGAATCAAAGGGAGAACAAGGATGTACTGTATGAAGCTTCCAGCCCCATGTGCAAGGCAACACAGCTTGTGACAACCACAGTGACATCACCGAGCTGGAAAATAAACGGCAGCTTGAGGTTCAGCTTATTTTTCAGCTTTATCTTACACGTTTCAGAACCTGCTCCTATCACTTTCATGTAATTCTCTAGTAGATTTCTATCACGTAGAGTCACTTTTAATAGATTTGAATTTTTTTGATCTTCAATAAAGTCTATTCTACTCCTTTGAGAAAAATCTTATTACTTTGAAGATATTTCTCTGCTCGCCTGCACTCTGTGAAATTCTTTCTAAAACAATAAAAGCTCTAAATATAAATTAGTCTTCTAAAAATGACTGCATAGGTAGGTTGATGACCATTCACCATGCCATATAAATCATAAAGCACAGACTGTAAGACTATAGATTGCTAGACTACTTAATTTTTAGGTGCTAAATGTGAAGTCTGAAAGAGAAATATACATGCCTTGGTTCCTTACACTAATGAAATCAAAACCAGTTACAAGGACAACACATCAGGCAGTTGAAATGAAACTGAAACTGTTAATGATAATTCGAAAAAATTGACAATTAGAAGAAATGTGTATTACAAAAAAAGGTAAGCGGAATATGTACAAAGGAAAATACTATGGCCATCACAAACAAAAATGTCAGAATTATCGAAAAATATTTTAATTCTCTACTTAGGCAGAAAGCTTTTCGTATACCTGATCATGGCAATAAAATCAGTTCCTTGTTGACAGTAACTAGAAATAACGTTTAACACAGTTTTTAAACCCATCATTTTAAAATCAGAAAGTAAGATAACGTAGAAGAGTTTTGAAAGAATTAACTGATGAGCTAGCAAATTTTTTTTTCAGTATGTGTGGGAGTTAATTGGGCTGAAATCTTAAGAGTCCGCAGTCAAAGGGGTAACATGTCTGTGAAATAATGCATTGGTAAGTCCTTGTAAGTATGAGCCTATGGCCTGTCAACTGACAGGTAAAACACTGAAGTTTTAAACATATTATCAAAGATAAGAAGGAATATAATGCAGCTGATGTTAGTTGAGATGGGTTTTTACAGAATAGGTTTTATCAAAACAAAGCCATCAATTTTTCCTATCTTTACATATTTGATTGATAAGAATTTTACTGCGGACACAGGTGGTTTTGACTCCAGTGATGTATGTAACTTGATAAAGCAGAGAATCTTGCTTACTCTATACAATCATTTTTACATGTATTTAACAGAGAAAGCACTGGCTAAATAATATCTTAGAGTGAGGAAAAGGGAGTCATTACCATGCAGATGGTGCCTAAGTTTTTACTTTTCCCCTTATCTTAATTTATTACTTTATGGCAGTGTACAACGGAAAAAGACATGGATTCAAACATCAGTTATGTAACTGATCTAATATTTCTTGACCAATTTTTACACAATAGCCATAAAAGACATTAGAAATGAGACTGAAATCATTTAGTCTTTGCCTCTCAATGGATTTGTTGTACTACTTGTACTTCATGATATTTAAGAACTGCTGCAAGTGTAGCAATCAAAAACTGTCTAATAGTCAACCCATGACACTAACTTAATTCATTATCTATGAGATGAAAGCTTGCCAGGCAACTCAGAGCACAATTCTGTTCTCCAACATTTTTCTAATACTTCTCATGCCCAGAAACCTATGTCTGTCTGTTTTCTACCTAGACTTCAGCAGGGAGCTCATTTCTTCATTTCTTGCCCTTTCAACATTTTGTTGAAGTTCAGTAAAACTTAGCTAACTCAGCACATAACGATATTTTAAGGAAGAAGTGTGAAAAAATGTTTTTGTTTTTATTTTATTTAATAGTTTAAAGACCCACCCTTGATGACTCTTCTTATTGGCATTTGCATGTAATTAAAGAATGTTTGTTAGAAATTTAAAATGTAAACATAATGGCCATATTGCTGTATGGATTAGTTGTAGTATTTTTCCCAGGATGAAGACTAGAAGGAACTCTATTAATTCCTCCAGGAACAAAGAACAAGGAAAATTTAAAAAAAGAACATCTTACTTCAACAGTTTGTAGAAGTAATAAATTGACGGTGTAAAAAACCAGAATATATCAAGAAGTCTTCACCTTTGTAGAATAACATTTCTGACTCAAGCAAATAAGAAAGAGAAACATTGAGGGGAAGAAAATAAGAAAAAGGAAAATAAAGAAAAACAAGGAAAGTAGAAAGAAAGCTCCTGAGCCTTTTCCTCTGAGACTTTTCTTCTGATGTTTAATTATTCAGATAATTGTGACAGTATCTTCCACTATAATGTCCTTCTATCAAGTCATAATAAACTATTTGATAACTGTTTTCTTTTCCAACAGCCATTACAATAACTAACCCTTATTTCTAGCCATCCTAAAGTCTACAATATATACAAGTGAGAAGTGTGCACACTGTCTAAAACAGCTCAAATCACCGTAGTCAGCTAAGGTTATTACAGCGCTTGAAAACATATTTGGGAAAGTGCTCTACAGGAGCATTTGGCTACTGGGTTGTTCTTAGTGCATTCTGAATTGCCACTCTGCCATCATAATCTGAAAAGTATTCCTGCAAAACATACAGATAGAATCCCAGGGCAGTAGCCTCAACAATTAATCTTCTCTACCTTTCTGTTATTAAAAAAACATTTGATACAAATAGAAAAAAACTATACATAGCGTTTAAAAAAACCCGCTTTCACAAATCGCAAATGGAAAGAAATATAAGGTGCCAAGTGCTAAAGACAATCATACATTTCATAAAAGAACATGTCTCTAGCTGATCTCTTTATTAAGATTGAAAAAGGGAAACGTCCAGTTGAGATTTTGATTACTATTCAGAATTTCATATTTCTTTTTACTTTTCTCCCTTCTAAGCAGAAGGAAACTATAGGTGCCCTTGAGTAACCTTCCCTTTTCCTCTTTACACAATTTTCACAAAAGAGTTGACCAAAGTGGAATTTAACAGTCAAGGTAAGGATGTACATCAATTTATGTAACATTGTAATATTTTCCATAATATTCCCTACACAGCCCAAATATTATTCAGTTTTTTGACCTCTGATACATTTTAAGCAGATGTCTTCATTCAGCTGTCTACAGTGATGCCTAGATCTTTGTCCTGAGAGGCTATGTCTAATTCAGAGCCCCTCAGTACATAAAGGATACTGTAATTCACTCACTGCAGTATGTGCTTTTTCCCACTTTGAGAGGATGAATTTCATCAGCCACTGTTGAATTTATTTTTGTTTGATGTGTCAGGTTCTTATGGTGTTGTTCATAATTCTCCTTAGTCTTCAATAATCCATATAAACTTTCACCACTGGCTAATACTTCTGCCTTGGCAAACTGCTCCCCACTTCTAGGTTTTTAGCAGCACCAGGTGCGGTGCATACTCCAGAGAAAACCAATTCTTAGCATTCTTCCAGGCATTTCTTTCTTTTGTTATTTGCAGTAAGCCTGATAACATGAGGAAACCAAGAGATTTCCTTTGCATATTTATGTAATTACCCCAAAAAGATTTTTAAAATCCTCTGCAAAGTCTGAGGGATCCATGCTGAAATTTCATAGTCAAGACTACGTATTAATAGGGATTTCATTATATATTCTACAAAAAATGGCATATATTTTAGTTCTAATCTTCTTATACCTTATTTTTTATCCGTAAATCTCTTTGCATTGGGAATTCTACACTGCTCTGGTGCTTGGAGAACACCCTAGTATTCTGAAGAAAGTACTGGAATTTAAAAACAAGTTTTAAATATTTTGTCAGCTCTCATGTTGATGGAAAACTAATCAAAGAAAGAGCATCTGTATATAAACCTTTAATTTTTTATCGCATTTCTTTAAATTGAATTTTGTGAGGTTCTTGTTCTAATAACCATGCATGGACCTAGAATTTGTAATTTTCCTTACTAGTGAAGGAAACATTGACTTGACAACAGAAGAATAATTTCCAAATCTTTGAATATTGAGTAATTTCTGCTGACATCAGTAGAATGCAGGTATTTAGCTGTAAGATATCCTTTCGAAAACCAACATTCTTTAGCACCCTATTACAGTTGAAGTTAATGCAAGCTGCTTATGCTCAACATGTTACCAAAACATATTTTACCATTAATTTAACCAGAACTACGGATGCATATCACAATGGTTTCTGATGTCCTATATAGAAAATTAACTGGTAACAAGAAATCTCTGGCCAACTTTATAAAGCTTCCAAGATTTTTGTTTCATTTTGCTTTTCAGTCATATGGCAGCTTGTGTGAGGTTTGCTTTGCTCTGGTAGTTCGTACTGTATGTAGTAACTTCTTTAGAGATTAAGATCAGGAATTAAACTGACACTGGCAACAGTCTCAGAGATATTTTTATTGAAGTCATTTTGGTGACTGTATTAATTAAAGTCACATTCAGTTCTGAAGGTGTTTCCCACATTGTTCTGCAAGCTCATGATGTGACACCTAAGGCAACTTTGCAGGAAAATTAGACAGTCTGGCAGTCACAAGTCAGATCCTATGTCTGCATTTTTCTGCTGATATTGGTTATTGATTTGCATGCCAAAGTTCCAGTAAAATCTATGAATGCGAGACAAAGCAGCACTCACAGAATGCTCATGGTAGCAAACAAAAAAAATATAGGCTACCTATATGGGTGCTTCAAATGAGTAGTTTAGGAAAATGATCTTATGATTACTGATCTATTACCACAATGGGTCTGAATTAATGACCTCTTTTTTTGGTCATTTTACAGATTCCTTGTTACTGCTGCTGGCTTATATCTCTAGTGACCACATGGCCCAAGGAAGAGAAATACCTTTATAACTGAAAATCTGCTTTATATATCCAAATTGAAGGGTGAATAGCACAGTCCTATGATCGGCGTGGTACTATTCTCACAGATGAAGATTCGTTGAGGCTGTCAAGAGGCAGTGTTAGTGCATGAAAGCTTTTCTATTAGATTAGAATAACAAATTCAGATTGTCAAAATGGCTGTATATTCCTATTTTTAAATTAATGTATTGTCACTTGAAATAGGAGACATTCACTGATCCCACAGTGTCCAGTTCTGCAATGAATGAAACTAGGGAGGGGAAGAGAGAAGCTGAGTACATATAGCTCTGGCTTTTGCAGCTAGAATGATTGGGCAAGAGTAGTGGGGAAGAGACTCAGCACTCTTTTAATGAAAGGACCTCAACCTTTTCGCCTTTGAAGAAAGATCCCCTTGACTGTTATTCTGCAAGAGACTACATGAACCCTGAATAAAGTTTCACAAGCATGAGAAAGATTTCTGTTCAATAGAAGCATCACCATTGGAGCTTGTTTCAAGTTACTTTAAAGCTGTTCCATTTATGTGAAATCGCAATTTCTTTACAGGTTTGAGAAATCACAAAGTTAATCAGATCACTGTAACTCAAGTAAATTTTTATGTTCATGGGAATCATCATATCTACATAGATTATAATGTTTAGAAACACATTAGGAACCGAAACCCAGAAAATTAGAATTCACTGTTACACTCTTGATGAAAGCTTAACTTCGGGCAGTTTATATTGCAGGTCAAATTATTTCTATTCTGGAGTTTTGTAATTGATAACAGAAGTTCCCAGGAAGCATGAAGCCTCATCTCTATGTTAAATTAGTAAGGCACCTTTTGCATATACTTTACTGACATTTTTCTTAATATTTTTTAATCTCTGTGCATACATTCAAATGATAATAACCACCAATTTAATTTTGAACATGTGTTTGTTAGATTTTCATCTTAAATATCAGAAGCAGTGCTACATCCTTTGTATTAAGGTTTTAAGAGATAATCCATTGTCCTTGTGTAAAAATGTTATTTTAAACTATCAATAACTTTCAATTATAATACACAGGAAATTACTAATAAGGTGACTTTCTTAAACCATATCAGTAAAATTCATAGTGAAAGTGAAAAAAACCCAAATCAATATACAGCTGTGAATAACTATCATGAAAGCTTAAGTACTCTCCAGATTCAAAAGGAACTCATTAATGTTTGGATAGCTCTACTGATGGATGGCGAGTAGCTTATTATAGCTAGATAATGGCTATAACCTAGATATTATCTGAAATAGTTAAACCACACTTTATGTCTTTAGGAAGGATACTTCAGCTGCACGAATGAGCCAACATTGTTTATTCAAATGGGGATGTGTTCAGCAGCCAGGAAGCAATGCAAGAGGATGAAGTGCTCTCTATTGGATTAGAATACCTGGATGAGAATGTCAAAATTGCTTTCTTTCCTAAATGTATATGTCTGTTCTTAATTTCATATATTGTTATGCTATGTGATTCACTCATTAATTTCTTGCTGTCCAACACCATAAAAAACTGCTAAGCTAAAAAGGATGGAATTAGAAGAATTTTTCTTTTGGGTTCAGTATGGACAAAGCCTTTGGTAAGAGAACCTAATTGCAACTCTGACTTCATGCCCGGAGAAAACACAACCACCCTCTTCCTACCTTGTTAGATGAGCATTTTAATGCTCATATTGCCACACTATATTTTAATGCACTTTACCATACTTAACCCTCAGAAAAGTTTTCACCAAGTACTTTTTTTCAAACATCCAATAATATTAGTTGTCTTTACTGGTCTCGTAGATGAACTGAGTATGAATTTATAATATCTACTAATCAGTATACAGAGATATACAATAGCCTACATTACTTCATGGATTGTCTTGAAGTATTTTCTTGGGTTAGTACAACAATAGTAGTCCCGGAGGAATGACTTGGAAGGACAAGAATCTCTGTACTCTGAAGCTACCCTGCTCCCTACTTTACAGCTTTTAACTGTATTTAAAAATGAAAAGAATACATCCCACTATATAGCAGATAGAAAACTACATAGAGAGTGAATCTAGGTGTTTCTATAAGGAGGAAGATAGGAAGTCTAAAAAATAAAAGAGTTAAAGGAGACTTCAAAGAGAAATCAAAGAATTTAAAAAAGGCAATAAGAAAGGAGATACAGGTAGTTGAAGAGGAGAAGGCAAATTACTTGAGATGCATTAAAAAATTAGCTACAGTTTTTAATGGGTGAAGTTATGGTAAATTCCAAGCAAGACTGCAGATTACATATTTTCAATTAGAAATACTTTTTCTGCAAGCTGGCAGTGCCAATGCAGACCTGGAATTTGTTCATATTCTCTCCATTATCTTTGCTTTGAGAAAAAAACAAATTAAACTTCACATGTAAACTGAGGAATTTTAAAAGATCTCTATTGGTCAGAATACTGGATGCAATTCCAGAAAAGAGTCCTTTTCGGTCAGATACTGGACACAGCATTATACACTGAATAAAAATTTGAGTTAATTGCTAGACATCTCTATTCCATTACTAATAGTAGAACAAAATTCTATTAAAGTAATACAAATGCCAGAAGATCCTTTGTGATGTTGTGGTGTTTAGACAGTTAAGTAAAACACCACTGCAGTATTCATTTATGCACACAAACACACATAAACACAGAGAAAAAGAATTATAAACTAGCATGGCTGTATGCTTGTGTGTGTGTGCACATACACACATGTGCACCAGGTGTATGTAAAGGGAGGAGGAGCATTAACCAAAGGATAACATCTGGTTTCAAGAAGAAATGCTAGATTAACATTCAACCCCTGAGAGAAAATTGCATTAAATAAATAAATACCCTGGCATATTTACGAGTTTGCACTTAGATAAAAGCCAAGGTCTAGTCAAAATATAAGAACTGATTTACCTACTAACTCTGTTCTGCCAGGAAAAATTAGATATTAAACAGGTCATTCTAACACTTAAAAACTGACTAGCTGCAGGTCAGAAGACATTTATAAAATTCATACAGATAACATCGTTCCATGCTGCCTTTAGATCTGTTGAAGAGCTCAGACAGAGAAAACAGAAATGTTCTTAGATTTCACAAATAATTAAAAGCTCTCCCTTTTTTTCTCCTCCCTCACTTAATTCCAGTGAGAAGGCAATTTTCTATATGAATATCAAAATGATTGATGTTAAAAAGCAAAAACATATAATAATTTTTATATGACCACAGTTGTACAGATCTCAATGAAATATAGAGAACTAAAACCTATCATGGTTATGTAATTTATTCTTCCTGTTTACTCAATGTATTGGACAATGGTGTCACGGCATGCTAAACAAACACAATACATTCTCACTCATTTTATTCCACGCTGACTGTTGTCATGTTCTGAAGAACACTCAAAGACTGAGCTCGAGAGCAGTAGTTAAAAACGGCAACTGGCTGTCAGTGGTGTAGTTTGTCATTGTTCCACAGACAAAAGGCAGACTGTCACAATAAACAGCATTTATTCATTTCAGATTTGTGGCTTAGGGCTGAGGAAGGGGAGGTGTCATTTGTAGTAATTGTAAAACACATAAATAATAATAGTAGTCTGCAAATCATTTATCAAAGAAAACAGTGGGAGCTGGCAGTGATGGAGGCAAGAAAATGGATGCTTCCAGTACAACCTAATTTACAGCTGTTTTAAAAACCCACATTTTTTCCTTTCATAACAGTAAAATGGAATGTTTTGTATTAACTGCTTATGTGGTGGGTAAGCAAGACAGAAAAACTAAATCATGATTTTAACGACTTATTTTAAGCAAACAGCTGGGTAGCTTTCTGAACATGATTACTCTACCCAGCTGCTGTCAATTTTATTAACCTAATTTCACTAATTAAAAACCATTTCATATTGAGGCATCACCTCCTCTAGCTTGTTTTGCTTAAAAAATGTGTCTTTTAAAGAAATTATACGTTGTGACAATACTCTGGATTGGTATTTGACTAGAAGAGGCTTCTTTAACTGAATGCTTATGTCTGTTTGTTCAGGATGACTCTCAAATTCTAGCAATAAATTTTTGTTAATAATTTTGTGGCCTGAAATTATAAAGCAAACAAATTCACGTTGTTGAGGTTGGCATTAATATTTTTTTTTTAATTTGAGTGTAACTTTTGAGGCAGCCATTATCATCCTTCTGTCTTGTAAGCTCCTGTCCTGATTTACAAGGCTGAAGTCCTATATCAGCGACACATTTTAACTGGATTATGACATCCCCCAGCCAACCCTCTGAGGATCTGCAAAAATCTGAGAAGTGAGAAAAAAAGACACCGGCAGCTGAAAAGGTGTTTGAAGAGGAAACTCCTTATTTGCTACTGCATGGTGAAAGTCTCGCTTTCTCTCATAACAACTCCTGCTGCTGTCCAGAAACCTGATAATATTCACTAGAAAGCAATCTCTTCTTACATACCCAGAAAAGACAGATGGATATGAGTTTTTCTCTGGCGAACCAAACAATGTTCACCGGATGGAAACAATGCTCCCTATATCGTTTCTCAGGCATTTTTGCCTACAAATCCTTCCCTCCCAGCACGTCTCAAATCCTATCAGGAGCAAGGGCATAAAAGGGCTAAGGAAAGGACAGGTATGTCGGAGAGACTGAACTTGTGTTTCAGAACGGATCTCTTCCGTGAAAAATCTTATAGAGTTTCCCGGAGAGAGAACAGAGTGAAAGAGATGACTTGGAATGAAAGAGTGGAATGTCATATCAGTATTTCAACCAGGAAATGTTATCACAGCTGTTACTTATTTAGGTATAGCAGAGAAGTAGAGCTCAGGAGTTTCAAGAAGCAACGTGTTTGGCAGTGCAGGGGTGGCTCACTGAAGAGTGGGTGCTCATGATCAAATCTAAGATAAGCATTCCTGTCTTAATAAGATAAGATCTCTCTTAACTGATTTTAAAATTGAAAAATATGCTAGGTTTGGGCAGTCAGGACATGAATTTATGAGGAAATGAGAAAACAAATGTAAAGCTTTACTTGTTTAATATCAACAGCTACTAGAATTAAAAAAATAGTATGCTGAAAAACAAATGTTGAAAAACTAGCTGCTAACCATCTTTTAGAAAAGATTAATAAAAATGGAAAAATAAATAGTCTAAGATTAAAACATTGTCTGAGCAGAAATGGCAAAATTTGGGATTAATTTTAAATAAATAAGTATAAAAGGAGGGGTTTAGTACTTTTAGAAGGGACATTTTCAGTCCAACATCAACTACACTGCTGTAATCTTCAATTAAAGTGAGACAATATCATCTAATCTTATTGCTAAGAGCAACAAGCAGTAACTTAAAAATTTTAAACCAGAATTTATTCAAAATTAGTTTCTGTTAGAGCAGTTAGAAATCGAAGCATAAAATTTCTATATTCAGAAAATATGTATCTTGAAAAAATGAAAATATTCTTACCTATGTTATCTTGCTATTGATTTTGTAGAGGTTCTCTTGAACTTTTCCCCACCCCCTTCTACCCTTCTTTACAGAATTAAATACTAATATATGTGGGCACACAGTACTACTCTTCTGGGTTTGGCATACAGTCATAAACGAGAAACAAAATATTGATAGCATGCCTCTCTCTTATGCAGACTACTAAGATCTTTACCTTCCTTTTCTTGTAAAATTTCCCTCTCCTGTTTTGTTACAAAAGCCTGGAACGCTATACTTGAAAAAACTGAACTTTGGGGTGCATTTTCTTGGTTAACTTTTGTCATATAAGGAATCTTAAAAAATCAAAGTTATTCTTCTGTAGTCTTCATAAAGTCAATTCCTTTTACTCAGGAATGAAAGCTTATGTATTTGAATATATGATTTTATCCTGGGTTCAGTCAGGTGCATGGTGTTTGTCGCATCCTGTACACAGTTACTCAGAGTGACAAACACATGCAATCATTAAAGAGTGATGATAACCTTCATTCTAATTGCATTAGTACACCAGCTCTCTCAAATGAAGGCAGACTTCCCATAACAGGAACAGCTAAGCACAAATGTAAATGGATCAATGGTGTCACTCATAAACGATGATCATGGCCAGCGACCGACAGTGGACAATCACTCACGCAATAACACAATCACTCTGCAGTTAATGCATGTCACTACTGATTTGCAGGGAAATTTTTGAAACTAGAATTTGCATGGTCTATTTGAAACTTCCCTGAGCTGAATACCTAGCATTTAGCTTTCTAGTGGGAGTTGTGACAGTAGCACTGCTCGCAGCAAACTGCCACTGTCGTTTGTTCTGCTTCAGTGCTGTTTGACTGTCACAGCCTGTCATGTAGGAAGAAAGCACCGCATCTAACCCCCTGTGACAAGGTTTAATCACCCCCTATTACTCCTATTGGCTGTTCAAGCCACCTTGGGCTGTGCAGCACACAGTTATAGCTCTAAAAAATCCCTGCTTTATAAATGGAAAGGCTAAAATCTGGTCTGAGTCGATCAATCTTCTAACACACAACTGAAAGGAAGTAGAAGGATTAGACAAATAACACTAATGCAATGCTTGAAATAATTTTTTCATTTTCACATCTTTTGCATCATTTGGAGTACTAAACCATTTATTTTACTTCAAGATTACTTTTTAAATGGATTCCAGGTATTCGAATTCTGAATGTATTGTTATTTCTTTCTAGTAATCCTTACTAGAATGTGGACACGTGGAAGAGTGTCACATTTGGGATCGATTTTTTATGCCAAAATTAGGTGACAAAGGTAAATATTGTATTACAAGGTATACCTGTCCAAATGTTAATGCTGGGTCAAAGGGCAAGGGGTGGAACACTTAGAATAAGCTTTGTACAAAGGAAAAGTTAAACTTAAATCTTCCTCATACAAATTAGCATTAATTAATTAAAATTTCATATATGCCTGATCTATCTAAGGAAACTATTTCATTTTTGTTCCACATGGAAAACTCTATCTTCAAGCTAGTTTTAAGAATGTACTTTATGAGACTGCAGTCCGTATTATTTATACTTAAAGCCTGAAGGACACATGGGTCAGCAACTGAGACTGGCTCAGCTGGTTAGAGCATGGTGCTAATAACTCTCCCAGTCCTTTTGCTTACAGCTGGTTATCCAGATGCCCCGGTAACGTACACCAATCACAGTTTTGCACATCAACAAATCTGTTTTCTTGAGCTGGTCTTATTAAATCCAAGGTCTATTTACTGGGACAAAAGAAAATGATTGCAATAAGAAAACATATTAACCCATTGTGAGTTTAGCTTTAGCAAGGTAATCTAGTATTATGAACTTCTAATTACTCTGTCAGGGTAATCTTAGGCCTGATGAACGATGTTAGTGTGAGTCTTTACAATGGGAGACTCTTATGCTTGAGAACATCATTAACACATGTGTTATTTCAATTGACATGTATTTGTAAATATCACCTTTGTTTTGCAGAGACTGGGCAGGAAACAAATACAGCCTGACAGAGTAGATAACTTGGTGGATCAATAATCTAGCACAAGGATTTATATCCTTACATCCCTGCTTTAACCCAGTTATGAAAATACATGAGCAAGCACACATCCTGCAGACTCAGAATAAATATTCATGCTGCTTTCATCACATGCCTGCAAAGGTTCCTACAAATTAGGGATGAAATTTTCTAAAAGACAAACATAACAAAAACCCCTCACTGTCAGGTAGAGCTGTCAGTACTCCTTTTTATTGTGATTAAAATGAACTATTTAATTTTCATTTCTAACTAGTATTTCAGGTGAAATAAAACATAATCTTGGGCCGGAGCATTTCAAAACTTCCAAAGAGCATGAGAATGTGTCAATGGGTGGAAAGTGCATTATAAAGGGCTTTAATTTTTCATGAAAACTCTATTTAACAGGAAGGTAGATTATTTTTTTTCAACTATAAACACACTTATCTGTGTTTCTCCTGGCCACCTTAGGGAAAAAAGCCCCAAAAAGAAATTCCAGCTGCCAGTGAAGTTTCAGTGTTCCCTTGATTCTTTTCCTGAATGACCAAATGTAAAAGACCCTTTTCTGTGTAAAAGGAGTTTATAGTGCTTACAGCAACTTGTGCCACTCACCCATGTACAATTCTAACCTACGTTCTCACTCCCCCAGTCTGATACTATCAATTAGATTAACATTACCACAAGTTGTAGAGATATTCCATTATTAAAGACAAAAAGTAATTTATGTTTTCTTACATCCATCAAACACCTGTGAAGCATCACCTAGAAATAACCGATTATAGCATCTATCCATCTGTATACAGAGAGATGGGGGCTGCTGCAGCTAAGCCATCATCAGAAAACTGTGCACGTCCGTATTTATTTACAGTTTGTTGCAATGCCAGTTCATCGGCTACAGGTTTACACTACACATGTTCTCCTTTATATCTTCTGTCCGCTAATTTGACTGATGCTCTCTTCCCCCAATTTGCTTATCAGTTCTGAATGACAATAAAGGACATGTCAATACCACACTGTACTTTCTTTCTGTACAGTACTGTCACCCTGAAAGTAAGTTCATGAAATTTGAATACTGGGCCGCCTGAGAAATCTGGTTTCTTGAATTGTCCACTCACATAGAATAGTTTCAACAATTTTCATAATTTGAAAGGGATAAATGTTTTTGGTACTTTTTCTGCCTCAAGGTGTGGCATTGACAATAAAACAGATAAATAATAATCCCAGACCTTTAAATCCACGTTTTCTTTTTTTTATATATAAACCTACAAAATATTCTAGGCAAAGATATTGATATGAATCTTTGGATATGAATCATAATAGCAGATTTTCATATCAGGTATTTGATTTCATCTCTAAACTTGGAAGCCTTGCAGTGTGAATGGCAGCAGGAAATGGCTTTCAAACTCTTCCTAAGAGATGGAATAAAATCTGCCAGGTTATTAAATTACTACACAACTATTTTTAGTTTCCATTTCTAAATCCTTTTTCTTCTTTTGTCATTTAATGTGTCATTGCTAATCAAATCTCAGAAGCATTACTATTTTGAAAACAGAAGCTTGAAATGGCAGTTTATTATTCTTTGCCTCGAACATTTTTGTTGCTGCTTGATTTTTCTTCTAAAATTATGCAGTATTTATACAGACTTGTGTATAAAAAATAGAGAAAGTAAGTCAAAACATAAGTTTATAGGACTTACAAGCTTTAAAATTATTTTAGTGATGAAAAATTGCTGTGAATCCTTATCTAGACTTCAGTCTAAGATTAAAGAAAACTGTTTGCTGAAAGCTAACAAGTAGAAATGGCGTAATAACGATGAAAACAAAAGCAAATGCCTTGACTGTCTGGGGTAAAGCATACCAGAAGTGAAACATACTTTATTTTTGATGAATTGTACTTAGGAAGAATAGGAAGCTACTCAACTGTTGAGAAAATGAAACCAATTGTTTTCTCCTGTGAACTCTGTCATAGTGACAGATTTTCTTAGTGTACAAAGAATCCTTTGAAGGCAAATTTGCTTGTAATTCAAGTGTTATGGAAAAAAATTGTCTCTTTGTTCACGTACTAACTGAAAGCCCTACCCTTTTCTTACATGAGGTCTATTATTACTGCTACATCTACACTACAGTACAGAAGTGATGATAATAAAAAGAGGGAGCATTAAACACAGTTTGCAACTATTAACATAGCAAATATTGCAACACTGAAAGGAAGTATATTAATTGTAAAGTGATTAAGTCAACTGACAAATTCTGGTTTTACTTAAGGACAACAAACTTCAATCAACTAAGGAGTCAATCTTGCAACTGGCAAATTTCTCCTGTATCTGATTTTCAGTAGTGCATCAGGCAACAGTCAGCCTCAGAATGAATACGAAAATGCAACTGAGAAAAAAAAAAAAAAATCAGAACACACAGAGAGATTTAGATTGGAGTGATACTGTACAGCAGACCTGTGACATCTGGAAGCTGTATTGATTTACATTACTGCCCCAAAAGCAATGTAAAAGAATGAGAAAAGCCCCCATATTTTAGTTCAGTTCTATTGAATCTAACAAGTATGAAGAAATAGTTTTGCGATTTTTTTGATACCACTAACGTGGCTGATGTCACTCAGCTACAAACAAATAAATGTATAAACGGATGAGGCTTCTAACTTCTGCCAATTAAGGCATGGAACCTGCTGAACTTTTTCCAGTCAGGCATATAAACTGTGAAATAACTTTACAACATGGTCCATAAGGTATGATTTCTCATAATAATATTTCTGTGGCAAATACTATGGGTTGTAAATGTTAACTACATGGGGTTTTCTACCTATATCATATGACCAATGAAAATTCAGAAAAGTATTAATGCTCATCACTTTTTTTAACATTTCTAGCTATTTGCAGTATCTTTTATTTTGTGCTTTGAAGCAGAGGAATATAAAGGGAGCTCTTTCACAATCCTGTATTTTTGTCTTCTTATTGACTTTGCTTTTGAAGATGGGGGAAAAAACAAAATAAAATAGAATTCTTTAGAAAAGCATTATTCCAAAAGATGAATTTGAAGGGCTCTGTAAGTGATGCGTCTTCTGAAAAGATGTCAATAAGGAAGAATGGGAAGAAGAAAAAAAAGTGCTTTCAAAAAGTAAAGGTGATAAAAAAGCCAACACTAAATGCAAGGCTCCTAGGTAAGAGTAATTTCACAAAGCCCTTTCTTTTCATTGGGCAGAGCTAGACTACAACTCAAAGTAAGATTTTAGGGAACATTTGTTCCTCAGAACTGTATGTTTTCTGTTTATTTTAGGAAGGAATGGTATCAAAATAGCATCTCTCAAATCTCTCAGAAACAACTGTGTCCAAAGTTTATTTGCAATAGAAATCTAAACATAATATATCAAATACAAAATGCCTCTTTTCTGTGATAGCCTTTGCAGGAGGAGCAATTAGGTATAGAAAAATTATAATATGTATTTTTAAATTCAAAATGTATTATTTTACAGTTATAGCAATATGTTATTGAATTGTTTAAATTACAGCATAATGATTCATTCCTGCAGCATTCAGTGGCACTAGGCCTTTGGCCTCTTGCCTAACAATACACTAGACAAGAATTATTACATTGTAATTCACACTCTGTCATGCCTTATTGCTTAATTAAAGCATAACCCTTCATGACATGACAAGCAATTTGACTGTTACCATAATAGATTATTATCCCCCTAACTTATTTTAGTTTTACAAACCATTCTCTTTTATTTTTTTTCCTGGTACATGCACCGAGAATTATCAGAAAAAATACACAGATGTTTCTTTATCTGTAAAGTGTGAATAGATACAGGAAGAATAACTAATAACACAAGGTTGTATTTTTTATTAGAACTATTGCTTGAGGTAACTTGGGTACTTTTTTCTTTTCTTCATTTTGCTTTGGAAATTAAGTCCCGCAAAACTTTGTAAAACTATTAACATTCAAGTCTCAGATTAGGTGGCTACCTATATTTTATTGTTGAGCTTAGCTACCTAAATGATAAAGTTATACTATTTTGGTGAATTCAAATGTGATACTAAAACAAAAATGAGGCTGAGGTTACAATGTCTTTCAAATTCCAGACAAGGAAGTTGCCAGTTTAATTTTGATGCAATACAGCAGTTAGCTACTCTGTGTTGAACATTATGTAATATTTAAAACATATTTTTCAGAAATAACTCTTTGAATAACTTTCTTAGTAAGATCTCTCCCTTTTAGTGTTTCTTGGACTGAAACTTGGTAATATAGGAACGGTAGTCTGTTGTTATTAAAACACAGCTGATTACAACTAAAAATTGACTAGGTGAAATTCTACTTTTGTAAAAAGTCAATTACAAGACCCATGGACTTCAGCAAAACATTATTGCATGAGATGAAATGGAAAAATATGTCAACAGCTGTGAAAACACACTTTAATATTCCAGCTTGCATTCAAAATATTTTAATTAATACTACATATTTTGTTAATGCCTTCACATGGCCTTCACATGTGCAATACAACACAGCCATTTGGCTATGAATAATCCTTTGGTTTTGGCAAGTACCAATTCAAAATTGAAATACGAAAGCACGGAACTCCGAAGTTTTGTGTGAACAAAACCCTGGATTTATTGAGAAGACAAAGAGGCAATACATAAAACATGCATGCAAAACAATTTTAGCATGGAAATTATATACACCATACCTAATAGATGTCCTACCAGTTTCATATAATATCAAGGTGCAATTTAATGAGGTTTTACTGAACTCTGTATGTCTTCAAGGTGACTGGGTTGCCCCTGGAACTCTCTTTGCTATAACTATAAAACATCTATGATGTGACTGTGATATAACTGAAACAGCTGCAGTCTTTGATCATATGCTGGCAGTTTATGTACAGATGTAGAATGTGTAATAAGGGCACACTTTATTAACTTGACTGATGTTCTGTTATTTTACTGGTTCCAAAAGCCAAAGGAGACTAGGCTCCACCACGTTACCCTGAGAATAATTTATTGTTGCAGCTATTCAAAATGAAATACTTATCATTAAAGTCTAATTGATTACCAAAAGCAAGAGGAATACACTGGCCTCAGTTGATCTGACACTTGCTATGATCTTTAAAGCTGCTGTTATAGCTAGAATTATTATTTTCAATTAGCACAAAATACATTTTAACTACAGTTTAAAAACACTGCCAACACTCTGAATGTATGCATGTTTCCTGTTAATAGCTATTTTTGCATATATACAGTCTAGTGAAAGTTACAGTGAGCCTTTACCATTTCTTAAGTATAAAAATACACAAATTCTGAAGGCGTGATAATAAAGTTCAACATTGACATGCTAGTGGCTGTATTATGTTGTACAGAAGCATCTTTGTTCTCCTCAAAAAGTTAAAACATATTTTGGTTGAACCAAAATTGTTTAAACAATTCATCTTTCTCAAAGTAGCCCAATTAGAGAGGAAATAATCTGCACCCTAATTTGGCTACTTTGAGAAAGTTGAACTGTGTGTCCAGCAATTAGGAAAAAAATTTACTTAAAACCTAGATATTTTGCCTCTATGCATGCAATATGGAAATCGCAGTAACACTATAAATGATAGGTCAATATAAAAATTTGCAATGGGTTACTTTGGACAAAGTTATTTCACAAAGAAGATTAAATTAACATCTCCGCAGAAGATGTACTAATAGTTTTGCACTAATCCTAAGAGTATAAAGTTATTCTATATATAAAGAGCATTTAGAATAGCCACTTTTCTAATAATTTTTTTTACTTTCCACTTTTTTTCTCTAGCCTCCACTTATATCCCTATACTCTTAGCTCTAAATTTAAGTTTCACTTTGTGCTTATATTTTTATCGGAAGAAATAAAAAGACCTGGACTCTGAAGTCATTCTGCACCCATCCTCCCAGTCTGACTCTTTCTGTAATCTTGCACAGAAAATACACATTTTCAGAACCTTGCTGGGCACAAAAGGGATGTTGCAAAATTATTGTACTGCTTTGATGGGATGGCTCTCTCTCCAGGACCTCCCTTACGTAATCCCCGCTTTAGTTTTCTTTTCAATCCCTTCCTCTATAGCCTTTATGCTGCGGTTGAGGGGTAAAACATTTCATAAGTTAGAGAGCCTGGTGCCCACAATATGTATTTCAACATATTTCAACAACATTTTTTCCAACAAACCAACACATCTAGATACAAACAGCTAGATCTGTTTCTATTCCAGTTTTAAGCATATGTCAGTAAGCATTTACACTTTAATCTTCTTCAGTATGGATATTCCCCAAGAAAGTGTAATTCCTCTAGACCTCAAGCTTAACCCCTCTGATTAAACTGCTGGCTTTTTCTTAGAATTCTAAAAGATTCTGAAATATGTTCATTTTTTTTCCCCACACCTTGAATGCTTCCCAAGTCTAGAAATGAGGAGATATATCAGATAAATTTAAAATATAGACATTGAAATGGAACAGATTTCTTTCATGAAAGTCTGATGCCTATTTCATGAGCTTCATTTTCACTGACATTTGTTATAAGACACCAGAAATTAAAGTTCTAAATAAGGAGTAAATAAGCTAAAGTATTTTAAGTTATCCAGTCAAAAAAACATGGTCAGAAAAGTTTTCTGAGACTGAATATCTTCTTACTGTACCCTGGATTACTTTTCAAAACATAAATAAATCTTTATGTAGGCATATGTTTGGCCTCCTTTCCATTTTTTTTTCCCTTGGCTGCTTCTTGTACTTCCTAAATACCATTTGCAGTGCAATTGTTCTGCCAAATATCTCTCTGATATATTCCAGCTCCCTTTATTCCTCTCCATCTACCATGTTCTTATCAGTACCTTTTTGTGGACTTCAGCTCAGAAGAGAATACTGGACTTTATTCAATGACTTCATCTTAACTGACTCCAGAAAAATATGCAGTTAAATTAATCACAAAGTTTATTATTGAAGTATTAAACTGAGTCCTAGAAATAAATAATTGCTTTACAAATATTATAAAATCTCTGATACTGACTGTGGGTCAAAATTAAGAGAACATTCCTAGATAAGCCACTACTCACCCATTGAAATATCTCACTTTGATACTACACAGCTTCTGTTCAGAAAGTATATATTGCTATGCAACACTACTTGTGATGCAGAGCATTGCCCACTGACTTATCAGGTATTCTTGGTTTTTAATATTGAATACTGTGCCATTATTCAACTGTATATCACTTAACTAAAAATCTAATTTTCATAGTAAAACAAATCTTAGCTCTAAAGTCTGAAAAGTTGACTCCTATAGTTAAAGATGTTCCACAGTTCTGCAAGATTTCCCCCCCTCCCTGCCCTCAGGAGAATATAGATGGCTGAAAAAGAACTGTTCTAATGCTCGTCTGTTCTCCTACCTTTTCTGACGAGTTGGCTGCAGAAAAGTGTATAAATGGAAAGCTCAATTAGTGCAATTTTTGTATCCTTGGATGTCAATCATTACTGTTGAGAGGTGGGACTTTCAGGATCTCTGTGCATTAATTAAGAGCTCATCTCAGAAGAGTAGTCATTACACCTAAGGACCAAAAATAAGTTTTAATTAGAGTCTAGAAGACAGTGTGCCATCCACTTATAAAACTATTTCTGTAGTTAAAAATGAACAGCTATGGGACATATTAATAACAACACAAAGGGCGTAAATCTACTGCTTGCCTGTCAGAACGCAGAAGTATTGTTGTGTGTGTAGGTCTGCCTGGCAAACTGGACAAGGTCTGTAATACCGTGAGGACACCGCTCAGATTTCAGCCAGGCTGTTTAATGCCAACATGATTATTAGACCCCTGTGAAATTACTGGTGCTAGGCTGATGTTGAAGTAAGGCTATTACACAGCTGAAGTTAGATTGTGTTTCTCTCTCATAGCCCAGCCCGTCTCTGACTGCACGTGCAACAGGCAAATCAAGGCAAGCTCAGCACAGGGGGCAAGTGGGCAATGCCTCAGGGTCATTCACCGACTGATACAATGTGTAGGCAGCTTTTGGCTGCACTGAGGCATGTCAGGGCTCAAGAGAGGTTAGAAACTAGCTGGGCTAACTGGTGTCAGCTGGCCAAGAGATCTTTCCTCATGGCATGACTTATCTGAGGACAAATAAATATTCTGCCTAGGATTCTCTAGGGAAATAAAGTATAAATAATTGATTATATAATTTATAAATTAAAGGTAGGACAACAAATTTTCAAAGCTGGTCTGGAAAACAAAAACATGTCAGCTACTAACTCAAGCATGAAAAGGGGTAAAACTTAAAGAAGAATTTAGTTTACATTCCAGAGAAAAAGAAAAACTTTGTTTGGCTATGGCTGAAATAAGAAATATAATGTACTAATAAAAAAAACCAACCAAACAAACAAACCAACAAGACAACACTCAGATTGGTCTAGGAAGGATGAGACAAGACAAAAAAAAAAATCAAGCTCCAATATAAAAATAAAGAAGAAAAAACAGTCATAAAAATGGTCATAAAAATTCAGTGTTACACATATTGTAGTTTCTTGAAGGACAAAACTTAACATATACTTAAAATGATATAATTAATAATAATAATTTTAAAGGTTATTGCAAAGTAAAAGAGCAGAATGGGAAGGTGTGTCAAAAGGAGAATAAGATTTACTATGCATCCAGGAATAGTAGAACAAGTGTTATGACCTTCTTCATTGCTATTATTTTTCATGATCTTTTACTAAATTATCTGTAAATACATTTAAGAGACAGATATTTTTCTGAAACACTTCTTTGAAAAACACATGCTATAAATTTCCAATCTAATCAATATACCTAAGTAGTAACAAAACCCAGAATTTAACAACAAAAAAGCTGTAGTTATTGCTGGTAGATTATTTAAATTGTTTTATTCTAAATAACAGTGAGTGATGAAAGCAACATTAAAGCAAGGGAGCAACCAGTGTTTTAAAGACATTTAGATAAATGTGGACAATAATTTATGCTAATGTAATTCAGAAAATTTATGTTAATACCATTAATAAATATTTTAATATCTCATTCCCAAACGCTTTCTTGTAAATTTCTGCAGCCAAGAATTGTTTTCTATAGAATAGGCATAGAAACACCCTTTAGGATATTCTGGCTTGGAATATTACTGTATTTATTAGTAGACTTCTGTGGGCTGCTTCAGCTTATCAGATATGCTGGCAGAACACACCAATATACTCTTAAGAATGTTAATACTGAAACTCGCTATTTAAAAGTTTAGCTTTCATTCTGCAAAATAGAGTATATGCTACTGCTATGGATATATGCATATTACAAAATCTGGTATTTACTTCTCTGTAAAGAAGGTCTAAGTTATTTTTCACATGATAACAGATTACAGGAAAGGCCATGTTTAATGTTGGCTGGCACCATGGGTAGGTTGTTTTAAATGTAAGGAAAAAAGGAATTTATCCAGGGCTTGTCACTTGTATTCTCTGAAGTACAGAAAAGTGCTGAGTCTTGGTATCCGGGGTTTCCTATGAGTAATGTTTAACACATTTCTTGTCAGCTGCTTCTCCTGATTAAGAAGACAGAAGAGATAATAGATACACTAAACTCCAGAAGAGACAGAGAACCTTTGTTCTTCTGAACAATTATATCAATTTTTATAATGGTTTAATTTGTTGTTATTCACAAGGGACAATGCCAAGAGCTGAAGCAGAGGACTGCTAGCAAAGTACAGATTGCCTGTTAGCAGCATGGTGCCTTCTCAGTCCTTCATGTTTCCTAGTTTGCCTCTTCTGAACTCATACTCCAATGCGCTGTTTTGGAAGGAAGCCATAAAAGAGGCTAACTCAGACAATAAAATCTGGGTGATCTACTGAACTGTGACTGAGATTTGTGACCTGTCTTTAACTGAATCAGATTCAACTACAAGATTTCTTACAAGAAGCTCTCACCAAGAGCCTGGCAGATTGTCAACACAGTTGTACTAAATATTTGACACAAAACTTGCTGAGAACCACATGGTATCATGTATTGTTATGAAAGTAACTTAAAGCTGGATTAATTCAGAGGGAAAGAATAATAAAACATAGCAATTAGAAAATGTTCCTTACAGTGAAGAATGTTATATAGCAATTAAATTATATTGAACAGAAAATCAAAAAGAGGGAAAATACTAAAATTGTTTCAGGCACCCTCCTGGCCAAATTTGAACCCTTCATTGAAATCTGAAAGTTTGATCCTCATCCAAAATCTCCTCTATGGCAACAAAGAAAGGGAAAGGCACTTCCAGATATCAAATCAGACTTAGAAGAGCTTCTATCTTTACACTTGTTGCCCTGGGAGTGTTGAGCACCAGGCTTCCAAATTGGATATGTTGGTACTTGTATTTACCTAATCTACATCCGACAGTTTGATTGTCAGAGGTGCCTAGTAAATAAATTTCAGTGCAGCATTGAACATTTATCTGCACATTTAGATGCTATTGGAGATATGAGCACGGATTTTCCAGCTACACTAGCCGAATGCTGATGGGCAGTACTGTGCAGAGGTCCTTATTCCTATTGATCAGTGCCTTTCCTGCTGCCTACCACAAAATTAAGAACACAAAAAAGTACAAATATTTTCCTATTTATAATGAATGGTATTTATTGTCTCTCATATGGTTAATACTTTAGTCTTTTGGGGAAAAAAAAATAATTTTATCCTGCTTTAATATTTTTATTTTTTTTTTCTCAAGAAGAGACCAGGACAATGAAAAAAAAAAAAGTTAATTTATCACCATAGATGTGTTCTTTCCTCCAGTTAAACAAACTTTTTAAGGAAATTTGAGTCTCCTATAAAAAATAAACTTCAGTGCGTGATCAGAGCCAAGAAGCCTGCAGCACACATACTTAGCTTTCAATCTAGAAACAGACTATGGGGTTGGAACTTGAAGACCACAGTTTATTCTTTGTTAACTGATGAAACATCTGATTATTCTTGAAAAATAATAAGAATCTGAAATTCAAGATGAATATCAATGTGCTCACACAAGAGGTGGAGATAAGTCAATAAATGTAGCTTTTAACCCCACATAACATTTCTTATCTTCAGTAGTTTCTGCTGAAATTGTAGTGACAACAGAAAAATATTTATGCAAGAACTATACAGAAGCGTGTAATAAGGCACCGGAAAACATAAAAGTGTAAAGAAAAATGAATTAAAATTTAACTGAAATTTAGAAGTAGCAAAACAAGCAGAGAGCAATTTCTCCATGGCCAGTACTGTCTATAGATCAAGGCCTCTTCCTGAAATCCGTCCATTTATCATACAGCATTGGAGTCACTTTGAAAATGATTCCATTGCAGTCAGCAACACCCCAATTGCAAATGGAAGTTATTAATCAGACAGCAGTACCACAGTGTTTTCTACTGTCAAGACAACAACCACTGCTGACTAATGAATAAGAGAAGAGTTTGTTTTAAATGAAGATACACCTGTATGTGATAGCTTGGGTTTCAGCATTTTGTTGCCTCATTTTGGTACCAAATTAACCTTTTCATTTGCTAACTTTTTCTTAACTTTCCTTATCTCAATTTCTGTGTTACTTCACAGGATCACATCAGAAAATAGACTAATTATATCAAAACTTTTCTCCATTATTGATTGGGAAATTTTTGATTGTTTTTTATTATATTCTTACATAGTTAAAAATTGAAGAACTTAAGAACATTATGGTCTTATTCTTATATTACTATATCATTATAATACAAAAATATTCATTAATTTTGAGGGACAAAGGAAGCAATATTTTAAAAATACTTTGTGTTCTTCAACTGGGCTGGCTGATACCATTACAGCTTATTGGATAAAACTTTGCTAGAAAAAAGAAATCATCACAGATAAAATACAACATAGAAATTCCAAGAGTTAATAAGACAAGAGTAGAAGATCTACTAATTGTGAAATTTCTGGCTGTCTGATTTTAGCTTGATTAACAGGTTTCTTTCACTTGATGGAATTTTATGATCCAAAAAGGTATTAAAATGTTAAAAAAAATCTCATAGGAAGGGATTAAGGCAGCATTGGAAAAATTATGCAAGAGAGATATTGAGAATGAAACATGGTTGCGTAGGAACAATCGAGGTTATATATGAAGTACCTGGGCTTGCCTAAATTAGAGAGAATAATGTGTTTTAAGCAACGTCATGCTTACTTGTACAGTCATGCTGCCATGCTCATAGAATGGTTTAGGTTGGAAGGGACGGGAAAGACCACCTAGTTCTAGCCATGGGCGGGGAAACCTTGATGGCACCTCTACCATTTAGAGAAGGGAGTTATGATCTGGAATGTATTTGCAGAAACCTCCTGGATTGTTAATGCTCTGTTATGCTGTCCCTTTAACAGATGTCGGGGTAGTTGAAGTGCCCCATGAGAACCAGGTCTTCTGAACATAGGACTGCTTCTATCTGTCCATAAAGCACCTCATATGTGTGGTCTTCCTGGTCAGGTGGCCTGTAGCAGACCCCCACTATAATGTCACCGGTCCCTGTGCTCCCTTTATCCTGACCTAGAAGCTTTTGACTGGCCCCTCATCCATCCCCAAGCAGAGCTCCATGCACTCCAGCTGGTCTTTGACAGAGAGGGCAACACCACCACCTCCTGGTCTCCCATACCTGTTCTTCCTAAAGAGCCTATATCCTTCCATTCCAGCATTCCAGCCACAGAAGCCACCCCACTGCATTTCTGTGATGCCAGTAAGATCATATCCCTACAGGCACTCACATATCTAAATCCTTGTCTATTACCTATACTACACGTGCTTCCATAAAGGCACTTAAATTGTGCCCCCAGTGAAGCCAACTTACTGGCTGGAGCTGCTGGAATTCCTTTGTGCTACTCTTCAGGTGCTCTCCTGCTGATCTGCGCAGGCTTCTGGGCATCTATTCCTGGCACTGGCATCAAACTGGTAGGAGTGGAATGGATTAAAATTCCCTTTCCCCAGAAAGTTTCATTTAAAGTCTTCATCATCTCGTCGAATATATGAATGAAGATGCTGTTCTCTTTCTCTGATAGATGGACTCTATCAGCCCCAGCAGACGAGGTTTCTCAAAGTGAGCCCCATGGTGCAACAGACAAACCCCTGGCTGTGTCACCAGCCCCGTAACCATTTGTCAATTCACCAGAGTCAGCTAGCCCTTTCAAGTCCCTTTCCTCTGACCAGCAGGATTGGTGGAAAAACTACCTGTGCTCCAGAGTCCCTTACTACTGCTTCCAGGACTCCGTAATCCTTCTTGATACTCCTCAGACTGCTCCTGGCTGTATCACTAGTGCCCATGTGAAACAACAGCTGTGAAAAGTAGGCAGGAGACAGTATAAAGCTTTACAGTCTCTCGGTGACATCCCCAATATGAGCTGCAGGGGAGCAGCACTCCTCTCTAGAGAGCACCAAATGGGTGCCTCCATAGCTCTCGGAAGAGTCACCTGCTATTTACTACCTGTAGCCTCTTAGTTGCACTGGTTGTTGCACAGGGAGCAGACTGGACTGCATTACTCAGCCCCAGCAGCTCTCCTGAGGTGACAGGTCTTTCCTCTTCAGTTTGCAGAGCAGTGAATGGGTTCTGTAAGGGCACCTCAGGCTTCAAGGAACTGTCTTTCTCCTGCTGGTCCTTGCCATTGCAAGCTTCCACTCTTATGTATTACCGGCCCCCTTCCTACCCTGTGTATGCTGTTGGGGGAAGCTTTCAGCTGTTTGGCTGCAGGCTCTGGGTTCACTGCAGACTGTACTTGGAAATAGCTATTTAACTCCTTCTCAGCTTCCCTGATGTTATATAGCCTTATCACCACCTCCTGCAGCTCAGCCACCTGCATGTTCCACTGACCTGGGCAAGAGAACCTATTGTGATCAACCTTTCCTGTACTTGTGATGTGTTTCTGCAGGGAACGGATAACACATGTCTTTATAGGGAGATGCTCTTTGTAACTTTGATCTTTGTCACAAAAACTTACAGAAATGTGTCACTGAGACAAAATCAAAATTTACAGTTGGGCTCACCAGGTTCACCCCATCAGAAAAGGGAGCAGTGTCCTAGTATTAAGACTAAGAGCAGTACAGTAATAGAAGAAATGGTGGCATTTTCTATCTGAAGAAAACACTTGTAAAGGTTGTATAAAGGATGAATAAGGCAGTGATTGACGTGAAACTGGAGCAAGAATTTGAGAGCATAGCTTCAGTCTGAAGTTAGGTCAACTGCCATATTCAATACTGCCACAGTGTTGGTAAGGTTTGTCGCTTGAAATAGAAGCCTGCAAGACAGACTGGGGAAGAGACCACAGGTGCAGCTTGCCTCTGTACTGTCATAGCAATAAATAAGGTTATCTGTCATGATCAAGCCATCTGGAGAAGTCCTTTATACTGTACTGAATAGATGTCATACATTTATTTAAGGTTACAAAGAGTGCTTAAAATAGCATTGATTTGCTAAGAAGTAGACTGTGTCCTATAATTAAAGGCAGTACCACTGTAAATGTGCAGGCAAAAATTGTAGGAAGAATTTTAAGGGCATTTTGGTACTAATGATTTATAAGTGATGATACGCAACTTTAAAAAAGAAAAACCTATGACTGTTCAAAATGCTATATACTGCAGCAGTCTAATACTGAAAGCAGTGATCTAGCCATCAGTGTCTGGGTATTTATTCCTTTTTAGAGAAGTTATTTAAAACAGGCCAGTTCCACCACCACATATCAACAAGTCATATTGTAAGAAAAATTATCTACCCTGCAAGTATCAAATTCACAAAGCCCAACAAACAAATCCGTCTTTTTCTTGCTGGTAAGGCATACACTCAAGCTTTACAATTAAGGGTATATATGGGAATCCATCTGACCATGGGATTATCTATAGGACAAAACAAATTACAGCTAAAAGTACAGGATCTGGATTGAGCTGTAGCCTCGCCCTACCCTCCCCTTTCTTCTGTAGAACACAAAAGCTATGTTAAAGGACATTTTTTTCAGAAATCTGAATGATCATTACACTTCCTTTTCTACTGCTATCTCTTTAATACAGTGCACCCTTGCCATGCTCCCTAAACACCATAATAAGAAAATAAATAACAGGTGTAATTTCTTTTCTGAGAAGCATGCAGGTAGATTGAGAAATATTATGCACTATGCTGATAATCTATAGCATGTGCAAGTGAAACCAGCACTGAAATTAATTCAATTTTCTTTGTTTTCTCCCTTATGACCGCTCTGCTGGCAGACTCAAAATTCCCAAAACTTCACATATGTAGAATATGAGGGACCACATTTTGTACTCTGGGAAAAAACTGCCTGTTATCTGTTCTCCACATTAAGTCCACTTCACTGCAAAAAGCTCCTGTATCAGCATTTCTGTCGACAATCATAAGGTTGCTGCAGCCTCAACTATAAACTTAAAAAAAGTAACTCTTTCTTTCTTTCTATGGCTATCTGCCCTTTCCCCAATATACTTGGCACATTTCTCTGCAACACCATCTTTTTGTGGACTGCAACATATGGGACTTAATAACATAGCACCAGAATGCAGTTTTTAGCCTACCCTTTCCTGTACTGCTTCACAAAATAAAGGTGACTCTGCTGCCTACCTTCAACGACCCTCACAGACAAAAAGAGCACCTTGTCAGAGACAATTTTCTAACAGATGAGCAAACCTTCAAAACAAATATGATGTCTACAAAACTAAACATGTCTCCCCCCCTTGGATTTAAGCATGCAGTTTATTGCAGCTTTACTTACCAAAGACATTAAACCTGAAAGGTTCCCTGGCTGTGCAATCAGGAAGAAGATGAAGGGAGGCTACCACAGGTTTTCTGTGCTACTATTCAGCACCTCTGAGTCAATTCACCAGCTGTTGGAGTACTGCTTAAACAACAGTAAACCAGAGAAGAGCAGGAAATTAGTACTTCCCCACTTGGGCTGGCTGGCTGATATTTTAAGGGGAGGAAAGTAAAGGCCTCATTAAAGTTGTTTTCTTCACCACAAAAAGCAAGTCAGGGTAAGGCAATACCCTTAGAGTGTTTACAGACAGCAAAAGGAAAAAAAATATCACCAAACTTTGCAATAGGGCCATTTACTACAATGTAATGATATCTCTCTGGATCACTGGGTTGTTGGGGAAGATTTGAGCATCTTTTCTTGATGCTCACCAGCTGATTTAACTTAATGAAAGAATGAACCTGCATCTAGGAGATCTCGGTGCAGGTTTCAAGCTGTAATTCAGGGTTTCAGGTCTCTTTGCATCCATGGGAGCATATGCCCATCTCCCTTTCTGGGCCACATCCATCTCTCATGTATCCTCTTTCTGGAATCTATGAAAATTCTACCCTTTTTCTCTATTTTATTTTTTTGGTTTGTTTTGTTTTGGTGGTTTTGTTTATTTATTTTCTTGTTAGTTTTTTATTTTTATTTGGTTGTGAGGTTTTTTTGTTTTGGTTTTTTTGGTTGTTGTTGGTGGTGTTTTTTTCTTTTGTTTTGCTGTTTATACATTTTCACCTGAATATTGAAACTGAGGAAAAACTATTTATTTTCATAATGTGTAGAGTTCCACACACCACTTTTATTGATAGTCTTTATAATTAGTCTAGACAATGCTGATTAAATCCCCTTTGATTTTAAAAAATACCTTTATTGAAATACTTTACTGGAATTAAGTTTTGGTTGAGTTTTTTTCCCCCTTCATCTGCTTGAACTGAGCACTGAAGGAACTTGAAGATATTGGCACACTGCCTTCCAGAAATACTGTGTTCTTCTCTGGCTGCAGAAGTATTCTTTATCAAAACACAACATATTCCTTGTGGTGGAAAGCTGAAACATTTGAGTAAAGTTGTTTTACTTTATTGTTTACTCATGAACATTAATACCATGAAGTTTGGCAGTAGTATTTCATTGGCAAACTAGTAGCAAACTTAATGCTTTTAAAATTTGTTTTAAAAATTACTTCAAACCACAAGTATTCTTTGTTTATTTCCTATTGTTGATCAACATGGTCACTGCCGAAAGCGGCACTTTGTTAACTCTACGTCTTTGAAGCATCAGCACGTAGTGGGAAAGATTTTTCTGAAGGCTTGGAAAAGTAGAAAAAATCGTCATCAACCTAACTTTGCAAAAGTGTTCAAGTTGAACCTGGCAGTCATTTTTATAGTGATAACCCAGTTGTTGACAGTCAAGTATCACACTTCCGGTTCAGAGGCTACCTCAGCTTTATGTGTCATGATTAAAGACCACATCACTCCAATTGCTGTTGCAAAGCAATCGTGTGCATACAAGATATTCACTAGAAAGTCAACGCTTCTTTTCTGGATGCTGTTTCTATATAGACCTCTGTGTCTAGACAATGTAGTAAAACCTCTAGTTTACATTTCAGATTTAAAGTAAAGGAATCTGGACAATGATGGTGAAACTGTCCTTTTAGCCAAGCAATGATCTGCAAAAATATCTCCTTCTCATCGTTAGAGACAAATTTGTAAACCGTCTTATAAGAAAATTGAAATTAAAATAGCCTCATACGGTGTTTAGTCTGACTAAAGCAGCATACTTGTGTACCACAAGAGTAATACAACATTCAGCTTTTTATTTGTACCAGTTAAAGGTGTAAAACAATAGTAAAATAAAGAAACTATATATTTGATTGCCTACACCCTGTGGCTTGTAGCAAGAGTGATAATGTTTTTCTGTGTGCATGACACTGCTTCTGCTTACTGTATGTAACTAAGGAAAGTGTTAACCATACTAAACTTTCTGTTAATTCTAACAGGCTGGCTTGATTTCTACCTTAAAATATCTGTGCACATATTTGTTATTACACTTCTCTTATTCAATCATTATCTAAGTCAACAGAGTGATCTTCAGCAAGACAGCTTGTATTTATCACACTTCATCTACTTAAATTGTATGTCACCCTGTTAAGTAAAGTCCAAGGAAATTCTTGATTGATTCTGAAGTTAACCATATGGTTATCTAGCAAGTCAGCAGAAACTAAATTCTTTACCAAAATCACTTTTATGTAATTATTATCAACCAGTATTGTTTTAACGCTCATTTTCTGTAGTCTTTGGCTCGGTTAAAATGGGAGTGGTAATTTAGTAGTCCCCATTTGTAATATAACCAAAACCCACTAGTGTGTGAACAAGGGCACAAATCTCAAAATAGTTCAGAGAGCTTGTTTTCTGGCAGCTAGACTGAAATAAACCATGATTATGACATTATGCAATTCTGTATATTTTATTGAAACTCTAAGAAGTGAAACCAAGCTGTTCCTTATGTGCCATCCCTTTCCACCAGAATAAGGAGAAGGGAAAAAAAAAACCCTAATATTTTTCACAACACCACCTAACCACTTTCAGCCACTTTTTTCTTTTGTAGGAACAGGAAAAGCTCAAACCAAAGTAAAATAAAAAATTGCAAGGACTATTACTGCAGTTGTAAAAGCAAACTCTGGGAGATGAGATTTTTCTTTCTTGGGTGTCTGCATCTTGATATAGTCCATATTTGTGTGATCCTATACTGATTTTCCCAAAGCTCTTCTGTCTCACTGAGCAAGGAATGTGCTCCGGGCATAAATGGGGATCACTTAGTGCAGGGTGCTGTTAGTCATTGGACTCCTTTCAGACTTCTGGCAGAATTTGGAAAATGCATAATAAAGAAAGCAGATGTTATCAGAAGATGCTTCAATTTATTAAATTTTTGCTGTGTAGAAATGGATTCTAGATCCTGTCATAGACTTCCTACAGGGTACTGCACATCCCTTAAAATGTATTTCTCAAAGTTGATACCAAGTGGTGTACTCCCTGTTTCTGGATCTGTGGCTTGAAACTTTGTTGTCCATTTAAAGAATGATGAAGATTCACAACTTCCAACATTTCCATGGTTGTAATATTAAGCTGTGTCATGAACATAGAAAGACCTATATGATTCTGATTTTCTGTGCAAATAGGGCGCAGCATCTTAAATTGTGTATTCAGATCATTGGATTCTTCCACTTCAGTCCCTATGCCTGCTTGATATAGAATTTTAGGCATAGCCTTGAAACAATATAACTTCCTGGACTTCTGACTCTTGCTGAAGTTTTGAACTCCAAGCTAGGCATTCAAAATTCTCAAATGATTAGTTTTATCTGGGAAGTTGCTAGAAGGGAAGCTGCTACTTTTCACTAGCTTGCATATGGATAGACAGACTCAAGACTGACCCGTAGATCAAGGTGGAGTGTATGTGCTGCCAGCAAAAGAGCACAAGAACACGATGTAGGTACTGAAATGTCAAGCTCTTATGAGGCCAGTTTCCTGTGCAATGCCATCAGAATCACAGTAGTGGTGACAAGAGCACATTCATAAAACTGTAGTGGACTTGAGAACTTTTAAGCACTGCACTTTATGGAGAAAGTGTGAATAATCTATACTAGGGTTCCTTGTAAATCATTCATTTTGCTTCTGAGTCTTTGACCCAGCCCCATCCATCTGCTCTGGCTCCTATGACAATTATAGATAATTATCTCCTGCCCCACAGATGGGGTTTGAAATGAAATTGATAGTACTGTGTGAAACTCATACAACAGTTGTAAGTATCACACAAAAGCTCAGAGGGTAACAACTGTATAGTCCAAAATGCTTTGGACCACTCTTTGCTCCAAGGTGATTGAAAAAGATGTTTGGTCATCCCGGCCTGCTCCTGTGGTCTGAATAAGTGATGATCTGGAAAAAAGAAGGAATTAAGTAGCTGAAGATTTTAGCCTATGATATATAAAAGCTGCCTGGCTGAAATTTACAGGGACAAATTTAATTCTAGTATTTCTAAATCCCAATCACTTGATTTTGGAACTTTGAAGTTTTGTTGCTTTAGCTGTTATCGCTCTGCTGAAAGCTCTGTACATAGTTCTACATGTTCCAGCTCTCATTAAACCTAGGCAAGAAAGATGAAAAACAGAAGAAACCCCTACCCTTACTATGTTCAGAAAAGCTGCATAAGAGCAAATAAAATAATAATAATAAAAAAAAAAGATATATTTTTATATCTTTGAGAACTGAGGGTGATGCTTTACCAGTCAAACACCTACAGGTTTTTAATCACCAGTCAATGTAGTTCATATCCATTATACATCAGGTCCCACTTGAGCAGATATGCTTATTGAGTTGTACAGCATCTGGTTGGCATCACTGAACAAAACTGGATGTCATGCAGATTTAAGAGTTATTTGATGGTCAAAATTCTGATATATTATTTTTAAAAGGGACATAACACTTCAGGGCTTTGGAACTAACTTGTTAAATTGGCTAAAAATTAATAAGAAATCAGAGTTCTGTCAGGTTTCTCTGCTTTCTCCGCATACCACCAGGATATCAAGGCATGATGAATATATGTAATATTGCCCTTGAAAAAGAGAGTTCAAAACACATCGGACAGCACTGCTTACATTCAAAGCTCACCCTGCAGAGGGGTTTTTGTATTGGATGTTATCTCTGTTTGAGAAAAATTTAGGAGGAAACTGCAATGAACGTCTCCTCTGAAGAAAAGGCAGGTTTTGGCACTCCCTCCCCCACTGATGCGAAAGGAATTTTATTGGATGAAAGTGAAACGAACTATTTATTTAACAAACAAAGTGCCCGCAGGACATGGGGAAAAAAAAAAAGGAATAACTGTTAAGATATTACACCTCCTTGATGCAGAGGAAGCTGCTGGATTTAGAGTTCCCTCTGCAGCTGGTTCGGTCCCTCCTGAGGTCCAAGGCCGGGATGCGGCATCCCCGCAGCTTCCCTGCCAGTCCACAGGGTCCAATGATCTGGTTCTCGGATCACAGCTAGGCTGAACAGTTCCAGAAGAGGAAGAAGAAGTTACAGGAGGATTTCGGTATTCTGGTATGCAGTCCTGGGAAAAAAATTCTTGTCTCAGCTAACAGGCTGGCTAAAAGCAGGAATATATTCTCTTGGCTCTGCAGTGGTGAGCACATGGGGGAGCGAACATGAGTTTGAACACAAACTGTGCTGAGGAATTTTCCCAGCTTCTCCCTACCCTCGCTTTCCTCGGACCCAGTTCAAAGCTGTGGGACCCATTTTTGGGCATAAAGCAGATGATAGGGGAATACAGTATTATCATAAAATCACCCCAAAACAGATGTTCTGTCAGCACTGACTGGCATGAAAACAGGAGGTCACTTACTGACAATACTCACAACTTCAATAAGGATTCTGGCTCTAATAATATTTAATCTGAAAATAAACGTATTCAATTTATCAAAGACCAGATTTATTTACCAAAACACCATTTTGATAGCCATTATAAATTCTTTTCTTTAAGTATGTTCAGTCACTTTCACAAAAATTACTACTTTAGTATTGTCCACCTAATTTCTAAGTGATACCCACAGCAGGACAACCTGATGTACAATGGCAGATAAGGTGATACTCTTCTTGCCTTTTGTAATTATTTGAGGTTTTTTAGGTTGTGCTGAGAAAGACTACAAGGATGTTCAGTGCGGAGTGTTACAAGATGGAAAGGTACAGAATCAAAGACTTGCCTGCAGGCACCAATGCCTCTTCTTACAGCAGTTCTTTTCACTTGCACAATTAGGATACTTTTTTGAGCCTGATAAGATTTCAGCGTGTATCACAGTATTTCAATTTTATATTTATACCCTATGACAGCACTATTCATATGGAATACACAGGGCTAATTTGTTCATGTCCTAATATGAATAAGTTTGTTGATGTCTCTTGTGATAAACGGTTGTGCATTAAAATTTTCCCCTTATACAGGGGAAATATATATGTATATATATATATATAAAAAATATATGTATATATATATGGTTAAAGTAATGAGACAGGACATTGCTAGGATCTTATGGCATAGAAAGCATCTTATTTTCTTTAAGTGCTCTCTAAAGAAAAAAAATATCATTTTAAGGTGGAAAGGGATGAGAGCGATAACATCGAACATTGAACAAATTAACACAAAGTTAAGACTTTCTCACCTTCGCAAAGCACTACATCTGCATGCAATAAAATAAGACTTTGTTCTACATATAGTAGTTTTCAGTTATCTGAAAATACATGTTCTAGTAGCATGTTCAAAAAAAGAACATAACTGACACTAAGTTTCTGTTAAAAGAATTCTGTCAAGGTAAAGAAGAAAGGAAACTAAAGAAGCTGTACATCACTGGTATGTGGTGTAATTAGCTGTGGCAGGTCTTTAATTGTCATAGACAAGATGACAGAAGCTACTTATATCAGTTTTGTGGACTATTTATATACCAAAGTCATTATGACCCTTGAGCTTGTTTAAAAAAAAATTAAATTTCATTAACGAATTCTCAATTTTTAGGCAGAAAGCATATCCTAAAGCAATTCTGACCAAAGTCTGTGATGCGTAAGTGAACTAAAGCTACCTAAAAGAAAGCTGAGAAATCTCTTTAGGACAGGAAACACCACACTAATGTAGAATAAGCTATGAAGGTACTTGTTTTTTTGCTTCTCTCTGTGAAGGAGCTGTGATGGGAAAAGAGGGATTTCTGCCGGAAAAAGAAAAAAAAAGTGGTTCAAAAAGTAATTGGAAGTGGAAAACTGTTAAAACAACTTACTATTGTTACTGTCTGATAATTGCCTAAAATTGTTATGTTTCCAGGTAATGATTTATGAAGATGGGCTTGGAATCTTTGGAAAGATGCATCTTTTTAAAAGCAATGTGTGAACATTAGAGGACCTCTTGGAAGTTGGCCATAAAGATTTTTAATTCTGCTTAAGTAGCTCATATTTACGACTTGTATCTTTGTATTAAGAGACAGCCAGGATGCACAAAAGAGACAAGGATAACGTGAAAAAGATTTTTCTTTGAACCTCTGAGACTGGGATGCAGAAAAGAAAGCAATGTTGGCAGGGAGAATGGGATGATGCCAGGGGAAAGCAGGATCCAAACGTCACTATCCTTTTTGGGCTACACACAGCTTCAATGGGAAACAAACTCTTGAAAAGAGATTGTGCTATGGAAGAAAACAGAGGTGTGAACAAAAGTGAACTAAAAAACTGCGAAAAACTATGCAGGAACCAGAAACCAAGAAGTCGTAACTCCTGCAGATTTCAGAGATAGGACCTTCTATTGAGAAAAAATTTTCATTACCTAAGGGGAGAATCTGAAAGCAATGCCGCATACAGGGTGAATGTTCCAGAGTCTTTTGATCTGTCTTTTAGACACTTTTACAAAGAAAACTTTGATAGGCTCTTTATGTCCTAGCCAAAGATGTTACTACAACCTCTGAAATAACAAAAACAATTTTATAATCTATAGTTTACAGATATAAAAGCCATACAGTTTTTTACAGTAATATATTTGCACATATACTTATTTCTCAGATTATTCTTGTGCTTCTTAGATGTGATCCAGCAAGATAACCAACAAAATAATTATAAGAATGCTGGTGCCTGCATAAATTCCTATTTACTTAGATGTCAGCAGGCAACCTCCAAATTCAAATTTACTCATCCCTGAACACATGATGTGTATTGAGGGATCAGAATCAAATTAAAGCTCTAAGTCATAGTATCAGAAATGGCTATACAAGCCAAGGCTGTTTATCCACCAAAGTTAGGAAAGATGTATGTTAATAATCCAAAACTGAAAGAAATACTGAAAAAACCAGATTTTGTTTTTGGGGAAAAAAAAATTTATATAATATTATTTTCTGATGGAAACCTACTTATTCTATAATGCTGATGTTTTTACAGTGGTTTTATATTTCTACAGTTGTCTTTTTTATATGCTTTAAAAGAATAAAATAGTCTTTGCCACTACAGTACAGTAAAAGATCCCTAAATCATTATAGCCCTCAGAGAAATCTGATAGAAAAAGTGGTTATGCAATTTCTGTTTTACTTACAGTATAATTAAAGTAATTATTGTCGTTGTTACAGTAGTACACCTTTTTATAATTCCATAGCTGAAGTGAGATCTTGGATAAATAGTAACTATCTAATGCACTGACTGGAGACATTATTTACTTTTGCAAGCTATTGATTACCTTATAATTGACAAAAGAAGCAAAACCACAAACTAGCTTGCAAAGGACATAAATAAAGACTCTAAATAAATATTATGTCCAGGTACAGGATCAGGGGTTACTTCTTTCATGCAATACTATTAATGCATGTTTACAAATGCATATGCAAACCACTTAATTTTTAAAATACCATTTTTACACCAATCCATGTCTGGTTTTCATTTTTAAATTGACTAGGTAACTTCTTCCTCGATGCACTTCTTTGTATGTGTTTTTAACAACAAAAAGTAATTTCGTATGTACTTGTGTCAGAAAAATAATTTTAAAAATCTTAAGTTTGTTTTTTCTGAAATTACTTTATCTCTGGAGCTCACACAAACTTGATTGTTTTTCAGTTGAGTGAACATGTCCTTAGCATGAAACAAAACCCTATATGACTGCACTGAAATGACTCATATTTTTAGAGACAAACCAAGGCATGAAGATTTGCACCGTCTGGCAATAACTTACAGAGCACTTGCCATTGACAGTTCATGATTCTTAGAGTTATCAAACTAGAATAAAGAAAAGGCTGCAGTATTTCCCTGATGCTGGGGAACTGATGCAACAAAACGATTGATATAGCACCGGGAGGCCATTATCCTCTAAAAAGCTTAAAATGGCACCTGGTAAATGTAAAAAGTGAGATATTTTATAGAGGATCTTTTATAACATTCAACTGAATTTTCCTTAAAATGGAAATGCCAGCTGTTCTTTGGATTGCAGAGAGGGGGAAAAAGAAGTAGATAAAAAAAGAACCATCAATCTTTTTTCACTTTCCCATCAGAAATTATTTCTTATACTAAAATGTAATGCTTCTCCAAATACTTATTAAAATCTTTTATTGTAGCACTTAATGAGAATAGAAATAGAATATTCCCGATATTGTTCTCCTTTAAAACAAGCGTAGCTATTAAAATTTAATAGACAAAATGTTTATTTGTTTTTTAGAAATTCTAGATGATGAGCTTAACTGCTGTTATTTTGAACACGTGCTATTGAGAAATCAAAAAAGGGATTTCTGCCTCTGAATTTCTGAATCAAAACCTTAAGAACATATTTACTTTGAAATATCATTTTCCATCTACCCTTTCCACCAACACTGTTGTCATCATTTCCTTCTGTGGACCATACCCATAAAATTTCCTACTTGGAGTAAAGCAAACTGATTTTCTATTCAAAATGTGTTCAAAACCCAAAGTCTTGAGAGAAATTGCATAGTGTTCTGAAGTTCTTTTATTTGAACTTAACCTTAAAAGGCTGTAGTCCAAGGATTTATTTTCTATGTCCTTGACAATTCACAGAAAATTTTAAAATCTTTTTCTTTTTAAAGAATGCCAAGGAGTCTTATGTGTCTAAAAAATGAGTTTTAGTTTGATCCAGTTACTTATAAATCTTAATTTAAACTAATTGTATGATTTTTCCCTGCATTTACTAATTAGCAGAAGTATAATAAACAAGATTATATTTGTGTGTTTATAGTCTACCTTTCTTTTTCATGGTCATCAGCCTAGATAGGGTTGCAGCAGTACAATCAGTAAATTCAAAGCTAGGGTTTCAGCTGTGCATTACAGAGGTTTCCGAATGGCATCTCTGACACTTGTATAGCACTAAGTACATCCAGCCACTTTGTTCTAGCTTGTGCAAATGCCAAGCTCTCTCTGTTGAAATTTTTCTTCCTTTCGTTATGTTTTTCTGAGAAAGATTTACCTTGTCAGGACAGAGGGACAACAAAAATACTGCAAAATACTGCACAAATGTAGTTCCTACTGAAACAGATGGATCTCCAACTATGAGTAATTTTAGAGATTATTTAATAACTTCTGAAGAAACAAAATTTTCAATTATCCCTATCTTATTTAAATATCCACCTGGATGTAGTATCACTGCCATTCTAAAAATGTAAATAGGTTTCATGCATCCCAACCCTCTTATTAAGCCCTAGAACTATGCCACACATTTTCTAGCTGAGCACATATTTGACACTTGGCACCCTCGAGATCTCCTTATAAATAAATATAAATAATCAATTCACATGTCCATTTTAAATCTCACCAAAATCTTAGCAGTATTTCTGTTTTAAAAATATTTTTTTGTAACTTCCTCTCAGATAAAAATTGCTTCTGTGGTCAGGGAACAATCCAGATAAAACTTTCCCTACAGTGTCAGTTGAGTTCCATAGGCTTGGCAATGTTTTCACATACTACCTTCTCCTGCATATTCACCTAAAATTTCATCTGTACCATTAGAAGCTTTAAAAGTTACTCTCCAAAGTTAACCTATCATATACCCTCAAACTTCATTGTATTACAGGGATGTCAATACAGAAGATTACTCACTAACAAGTAGCATTCTCTGATTGTTAGAAAAGGGGAAGCATGAAATGCAATTTTGATAGCAACAGCTGTACCTATGGAGGAGAAAAATCAGCACTGCAAAAATGAATCCACATCATTCATTACGGTATTACACCTCTTGTAAAAGTCTTCTAAGGAAGGCTGATCATGAATCCTGCTTCCCAGAGCGGAAGAGATGTGGGGTGAGAACATTGGAACACTATTCTATAAGATGCTCCCAGCCTTCTGCAAGTTACAGAAGATTTTTTGAACCATAGAAAATTTGTGTATCTAAAGCAAACCATGGCAAGACTTTCCATGTAATGTAGAGTCAATCTGCTATATTATACCAGCTAAAGGTATGATACTTTTGTAATTTGCATTTGTATCTGGGAAAAAGTTCATTTCTGCAGAACTGTATGCATGTATACAGATATTTATAAACTGCAAATAGCACACTGGACCGGGCTGATGTAGGCAGTCATACAAACGTTTCAATTTAGATTGAGATACCTTAAACTAGTTTTAGGAAATCTATGCTGGAAGCCATTATAAAAGAAAACATTTTCTAGTTCACCTCTGATCTTCATTCTTCCACATACCATCAAGCCAAAAGCAGTAAATGAATGGCATAACTATCAGTCAGCTATTGCCTAGGTGCCTGTTGGATTTTTTTTTAACCTCAACAACATCTGAAGAATTAGCAGGTGAGAATTGTCAGATATTTTCATAATGAAATACATAAAAAGTAAAAAAAAAAAAAAAATCCAGACTCTCTGAACTCCTCTTGCCTTTCTCTTTTACACTACATAAGATTTTTGTTAATTCCTCTTAGAAACATGACCTTCTATTGAATGTTGCTCATGCTGATTGACCGTAAGTTGAATACTGAAAACAGTTAATGCACAGTAGAGATGATATTCTGTGCTGTAAAATATAAACCTTTAACACCCCACTCCTCCAAATAAAAGCAAATAGAAGACCCTTCGAATAAAAATGAATTTGCCAGTTGCTGGAGAAGCTAAGAGACATATATTAGGAAGTACCGGAGAACCCATTCTTGGTTTTTAGACAGTACTACCTTTCTTATTAAGTGGTGGAGAGAAATGTTGGCAGAGAATCTTCTACTAGCAGATGGCACTTAAGTTGGAATTAAATACTGCAACGGTATCCCATTTGGACACTATTCAAGAATGAATGCTTCCATGCAAGAAATTACTTAGTAAACCAGGACTTCTCAGGCTGGAAAAGAGATGGCTGAGTGGGAATGTGATAAAAGTTCATAGGCATGAATAGATATTAATTGTATAATGTCCTTTATACCAAAAAAAATTAGTTTGTATATGAGGGTTACTAAATGCAAAACAGGCACATCGGCATCTGGAAAGATGTAAATTCTGTCATGGCCCAATATTAGAAAAAAGATAGATTTTTCAGAAAATTAGACACTTAGGGGAACACAAACAAAATCTCCTCAAGTGAATATGTTGTAAACATGTTTAGAAATTCCATATTGAGAAAACTGTGTTCTATGAAATTCAAGAAAGCTATTTATTTTATGTTTGAGTTACTAACACCAAGCGGTATTTTTGTGTCATAGCTCTATTACTTTAGATTTTTAAAATTCTATTGTCAATTCTGATTGCTCAGATTAAATTAGCCTTGAATCAGAAGTGGTATGCATCAGACCTATGTATGGTCTGGTACCATCACTCACCATTTTCAAAGCTAATGATCACACTACACATATGGACCCTATTTACCATTTAAAGGAAGACTTTTCACAATAATTTATCACATTGTTTCTTGAGCAACGTTAAATATTTTTCCCATCCTCACATTATATGTTCTTTGAATTTAGTTTGTACATTTTTGCATTGTAAATAGCTTTGCTTTATCTGAATTATTGTGTACTATTACCCTGAATAATCATGAATTGACTAAACTCTACAGCAACTTATATCTAAACATAAGAAACCTACAACTAATAATGGTATTCTTCTGTGGTACTTAAAAAGATATTCCAGTCACCTTTGAAAACCACATTCTGAAGAAACTGTACTGCTGTAAATTATTGTTTGCTACATATTTGAGATGTGATGTGAGTAGATTTGAGTCCCGAATTTTGTTTGACTTTGCATTAGTTTATTTTCTGTAAGTCACAAGTTAAACTATTTGAAAAACTGGTAAGTAAAACACACAATCAGTTTTTCTGTGATGTAGGTGATCTAAAACATTCACACTAAAACTATACTTTATTTCACTGTTGTTTTTGCTCTCTGAAGTTGCAGGTCAGTAAGATCAAGATTTAGCACAAGCACAGGAATGCAATCCTATTTCGTAAGTAGCAATCAAACTCTGCCTTGTGCTAAGGAACACCAGAACAAGTTCTAAAAACTCTACAAGTTTAATTTTTGTGACAGAAAAGAATCTGTCCACATGTTGAACAAAATTGCATCTTTGGGCCATAAGACAAACATGTAAGAATCTCTTTCTCTGGAATTCCATTGGTGTGTTTCTAAAACCTCTCAGTTTTCACAGAAGTTTACAAGGCGCAGATGGACATGAAGATAAACTTTTCCTAGAAATTTCAGAGCATAGAGAAGACTCATGAAATAATTTCTGAGATATGGAAAAGGTATTAATTAAATAAATACTAAATAATGATTAACTAAAAGTATAAAACTGTTAACTTAATGAAATAATTATTCAATATAGTCATAAGCAAACTTACATGAGAACACATTTCCTACCACACGTGCAAATGTTTAATTTAGTGTACTTTGTTGTGACCTATGGCAGTGTTGAAGCAGCTTAACATTATGAAAACTGATTTATTTCACGATCAGACAAATTATATAGAATCTAACCTTGTTCTACAGGTAAAAGCGTTTGCCCTTGGATATTACTTAGCCTGACCACGGGGCTTTCTGGAAACAGCAAATGCTTTATAAGTGTCAGCTCATGGCTAAATCAATGTTTATGCATTGATACCTTTGAATAGCAAACACTTGCTGCCTGCAAGCTAAACAATGTTTTTATCTGTTTGCCTATTTCTGGTCCTTCAACCACAGCACAGGGTGTTGTAAATCGCATTTAGTAACAATTATCTGCTGGAATTTCGTGAAGAGGAAAGTAGCATGATTAATGAAAAGTGACACACAGAGATTACATGGCTACGCCAGTCGCCTTGGTGAATGGGCGACTTTGCTGAACTGAAGCCTGACCTTTGTTACTTTTAACGAGGTCATCGTGAATGCTAAATGCTTGAAAGATTAGCCACTACAAATGTTCCAGTATTACTTAATGATGCTGCCACTAATGAACTGCAGGTAGCTAGTTAAATATAATTATACAGTTTTCACCTTTAAAACAAAGGTTGAATAAACGCTCCCCATCCACCCCAAAAAAACCCCCCAGTTTTCTGTCAAGGTGTTTAAAAAACAACCTTGGAACTCTTATCAGAGCGTGTTTTCTTCACACGTAGGTAATTAAGGGTCTAAATTTGAATAAGCCAAAGAGTAGAGCTTTGAAGGAACTTTGTGCCCAACTGACCACGGGATAACTGCTCAGTAACTGTAATGTTTACATCTCATTTTCATCCCTAAACAGCAGAGGGGGTCAATATCCCGTACTTTGCTGTAAACATGTGCAGTATTGTTATAAGCTCTAAAGTTTTCAATGTAACCAGCTGAATGAGGATCAGACTACTTGCAGTAAAGTCGTATAAACGTGAGGAAAGCCTCAAGGTAAATAGCTATGAAATAAAACCACTAGTGGGATTAAACATTTTTTCTCTTATAGTATTGACTCATATTAGCTACCTGTTAGTGTAGATAAATGTGACTAAGTGAAGTTGAGAATGGAAGCTTGAAATCAAATCTTGAAGTAACATTTGACTGAAAACACATCAACACTGACAAGTGGAAAAATAAAGTTAAAAAAATAGTTTCAAGATTATGAATAATTGCTTTCAAGATTATGAATAATTGCTTTCACACCCATAAATGCATCTTTGTTCTCTGTGGGAAATATATTTGATCATTTAATGAGGCAGAGACACCATCACCTTTCTTATACTGACAAAGTAAATCTCCTGCCATGAATTTTAATTAAATATAAAATTGTGAAGACATAACACCAGAAATGGAAGAATGCAAAGTATGTGAATAGCCATTTCCAACAGAACATTGTTTGCTCTAAAGGCACATAAAAACGTATTGTTAGTTCAACCAGAATCCATATAAATATATGCTGTAGGCTGCAGGTTCAGAGAAGTTCATCACATGGTGCATAAAAAAGCAGGACAAAGTTGAGTCCTAACAGTATGTCTAATAAAACTCCCTGCAATATACCATACACTTTATTTGTACTAGTCTATCATAATTGCTCTCTACTTTGCAAACAGAAACAGCCCTGCCATTATCTGTAATGTCTCCATAAATGACCAGGATGGGAGTAAGGGTGGCACAGATTTCAAGCTGATTATATTTACAGTAGCATTAATTAATGAGCATATGTGAGTCAGAGACCTGAGGCTATATCGCTGGTCCCATCCCAGACAGAGCTAAAGAATTTATTTCTATTAACCTCTACAACTACCTGAAAGAAGGATGTGGCTAGGCAAGGGTTGGTCTTTCCTCCAGGAAACTAGTGATAGGACAAGAGGAAATGGCCTCAAGTTGTGCCAGGGGCAGTTCAGGCTGGATATTAGGAAAAATTTGTTAAATGAAAGAGGGGTTAAGCATTGAAATAGGACACTGAGGGAAGTCATGGAGCCACCATCCCTGTAAATGTTCAAAAAAACGCAGTGGATGTGGCACTTCGCTATGGTTTCGTGGGCATAGTGGTATAAGGCCGAAGGTTGGACTTGATGATCTTGGAGGTCTTTAACCACTTTAATGATTCTATGATTTTATTATTCAAGGATAAGACATGGAGCATTTCAGAAGAAAACTTCAGTGGCATAAGGTTTGGCTTCTCTCTGCTTTCAGTAGCAGAGAAAAGAACTGAAAGTAGATATTATCGTTTCTAAGTAGGAAGATCACCTTGTAATTATCTTTCATACCAGAAAACAATGTAAGACTTTGAACATGCTACATCCAGAGTTTGCTCTGCGTCCATGCAGTATTTATTGTTTATGACAGATGTATCAAGACAATATTACACCAAAAAAACCCAAACCGAAACAAAAAAAAAACTAGAGAGAAAATGCGGAATTAGAAATATTACATATGGCAAGAGAGCAATTTTTTTTTTCCCATAAGGCCTCAAAACTGAGATATTAAATTTTACTTCTACCTTTGTATGGAAATCTTTAAATCTTTTCATAAGCACAAAATTTATTGTAAAATCTTTTTTAATTAACCTATGAAGTCAAATGGTTATATGGAACTTTTATTCAACATAAGGATTAAAATATAAAATAGAAGGCTTCTTACAAATGGTTGTAAAATGTCTAGAGAAATTCATTAGGAAAGGTTGCACATCAAGATTCTGAGGTTTTTACTATCTTTCTAGATTAGAAGTACATCTACTCCGTAAAATTTCATCTAGAGTTATTTGGCTTGCAGGAAAAAAAAGGAGCCTGCAAATTTGGAATGATTTGTCCAAACCTTGATATTGGTGGAGGGTTTAGACAAGTAAGGAAGCACAAAACTCTTGCACTCCCCACATTAGAGCAGACAGGAACTCAGGTCTTAGAAGAATAGGCAGAGCCTGATTTTAAGTTTTCCTGCACCAGCACAGGAGAACCACTTCAGAGGGTTCTCATAATTTGTCTTTCTAGAGGCCTCCAGCAATTCATTCATATTTCAGGGAAAGTTTTGGTTCTTTGAATTTTAATTCAAATGAAGAGGAACTGTTCTTGCTCTTATCTCTTGAAGTCCTTTATGTCCAGAATGTGTCTAAAATTAAAATCACCAAGCTGTAGAGTTCAAGGTCTCTGGCTTTTGAACTTTAGTTTCTGAATGTACATCTAGGTTATTGCTTTCTTTTCTAATAATTCAAGTCTGTATTTAATTGGAAATAAAAACACAATGCATCCATGGTTTACTTCATACTTGCATGTCTTAGCATCTATACCACAGAGGCAAAATTATTGAATCTCTGTTCTTTTCATTTAAAACCTACTAACCCCCCCCCCCCCCC
>VZRV01002226.1:216358-497945 GCA_013398115.1 Falcunculus frontatus
CCCCCCCCCAAACCAACAATAATAGAAATATGGATGACCAGAGATCAAGGGAATACATTATTGCAGGTTGCTGTTACCTTTAGCTAATAACCATTATAAATTTTAAGGAAGAAACATGATAAATGGGATATTTCATCCTAAATATGTCTCTTCCAATATAAATTAGTGCTTTAAAGCATATTGTAACAGCTTTGGAAGCTTAATGTTACTGGCTGGTGCTGGAAGTCTACTTAGATACCTTTCAGCTTACTGAAATGTTGGAGTGGAAAAGATGATCTATAATAAAAACTAACTGCGTATAACAAACACTTATTCAACAATTACTCTTTTTGGGCGGTTGCCTGAATACTTTTGTTTGAGAAAATTTTACATTGTTGATTATAACTGTGATATCTTACCTCTTAATACATTTTACAATTTGTGCATAACAGTTCCAAAGGAACTTGTAAATGACAGTAAATCATAAAATTCATTTTGCTTTGCATCAGTTCATTCATCCATGTTCCAACTAATCACCTCATTTCAAAATTCAATAAGCCTAAATACCTGGATTTATGATGCTTTGTCAAAATTAACAAGGGAATATCAACAACATAGAATTAGAAGTCTATTTCAACTTAAAGACAAGCACCTAGTTGAAAACAATTAAAAAGACTCTGCAGCACTAATTATATCCACAGTGTATGCAAATAAAATAAATTAAACCTGATTTTATTTCTGCTTTGGGAGATTGCAGGAAACACTAAAAAGCTTTAATTTAGTCACTTAAAACAATGAAGTTGTTTTGAAGTAAAACTTTCAAGAGAATGAATTGAGCATGGAGAACTGAATATGTTAAATTGCACATAAAATGTGCATATAGATGTATTTTTAAAAGTAGAATATTTCTATATATTATTCCAGAACTACAATAGATCAGAAGACTTTTATTCTGATAGATAGCATTTTGCTTAGAACTTATCTGCTGTAATAATATATCTAGGGAACCCAATCATCCTATTATATCAAAATGGAAAAATAAAAAAGTGCAACTAACATTTAAAAAATATATTAACAGTAGCATTTAAAAACCACATTATCTTTAGTAAGACTCAATAGTCTAGAATCCATTGTTTATATATGATGTAGCTGTCACGTAAGTTTTAGCTTTTTTTTTTTACAACACTGTGGGCGTTCTTCAACTTACTAGAAGTTCTGCAAGTCTGGAGACTTGCATTTATGTTCAGTATTAAAAAGGAGCTTTCATTTTATTTGTGAAAATAATTGTGACAAACCCAAGTATTTTCTTCAATAATTTGTCATCTGTTTTTCAGATTCTGTATTGCAATGATTACATTTAGGATGCCCATTCAGTAGGCAAAACTACAAATTAAAGAAATCAAAGGAAAGAAACGTGCTTGTAGAAGTGCACAGCTTTTAGGGAATAAGCAGAATTAAAAAGAATGAGCAGATGATACCATTTATTTTGAAAGGATTTAAAAACTGCAAACTTTGTTACAGTTAAACAAAGGGTCTGCAGTCCTCTGTTGCTTCTTTGATTAAGTTCAGATACAAAACAACTAAAGGTAAAAAGAAACTATGCCGTGCTGCATATTTTATCTCCTATTCCTATAACTCTCAAACTACAAAAGGCTGGTTTTTATACAACATATGAATCACAAGATCTAGTAACATTTTGGTGATTCTTGGGAAATTATTTACTTTCTCTTTATAGGTATTTCATCTTTCTTTTTCTGATTAATTTCTCTGAATCTGAATGAGCAATATTCTTTAAAAGAGTATGTGTATAGACAGATATACATGTTACCAAAATACGGTTAGTAGTTTAAAACCTTTCATACAGTTAAAATCACATCTTTCTGTTTCCCTCACCAAATGTGGGCTTTTCTAACCAGCTATAAACAAAGTAATTTTTCCCTAATGTCTTCTCCCATCTCCATCTAAGCAGCTGTATCCTAACCTGGCTTTTTTACTTCTGAATATGAAGAATGGAGACATCAAAGTGCTCTAATGAGATCTATCAAACACTTCAATGCTGCTATGGAGAATATCTGTGAAAATGTCTCAGTGCATAAGGTACTAGTGTTAATCATCACATTTTAGATTCTGATAAGAGTTGACACTCATATCAGGGTTTCTATCAGGTTCTAGCCTTGCTGTCCCAATACAGACATTTGGGAAAACACCAGATATTGTACTTATGACACATATTCAAATAAGAAAAGTTTTCCCTGTGTGCATATTCAAATCCTCTTTTATTTATAATACTGATCATGGAGAAAAGGTCACTCAAAATAATATAAAATGAGTTTCTAGTACAAGAAAAGATATGAAAACATTCAGGTTGTTATCTATACATAAGCAGGCATAGGCAATAAATGGAGACACCTTTTGGTACTTTAAAATCAAACCATATCTGCTACATTTTGAAGGAAAAAAACACCCATGTTTTGAAATTCGTGATCATTCTTCATGACAAAAAAATTTAATCTATACTCCTTTGATGCAGTGGGGTGAAAATTGGTATTTAAGCAATGGATGTAGTTAAATGATTGTTAAATAATACTTCATTATATTGAAAAGACAATACCAGTCTTTAATCATAATTTAATTAAAATCAGAGACAAAGGTAGTTTCTAAAAGCATACTCATGGACATTTTCAGAACCACTGTACTCTGCCCATGTCTTCAGGGATGTGTACAAATACTATTATAAAGATTTAATACTAAAAAAGAAAATCTGAAGTCTTAAATTTCAAGTAGGTATGCCAGAAGTTCTGTCTCCTTCAATAACAGAATTATGAAGTTTGTCTTTAAACCAAAGGACCAAGGCTGCAATCTGATCGAGGTGTGCTTCTTTCTGGTTGTGAAGCAATGCCATAAGAAACATAACTTGACCTGTAAATATCCTCTGGAGCAAAAATGTGCTTTTTCTTAAAAAAACCCCAGAAATTGTTATACAATCATCAAGAGATTGTAAAGATGGAAATACTTTTATTCCACATGAACCTCTCAGTGCATTCTCAATTTCTGAGCATAATGTTATGAAGTTTTATACTAGAAAATGCATGTAATTAAGAAAAGGCTAGCAACATAAACAACGTGTGCACAGGAATGGCAGCGTTTCCTTACTTTATTGTTTGAAGGCACTTGCTCTATCACACAGCTGGACTTGCTGTAGTATGGGGCACATTGTTGAGCCATTGATGGAGAGAAGCCAAGAAGGATTCAGGGCTGTGAAAAGGAGAAGTGGCTTGGAAACAGAAATGATAATCCTTGTTTTTTTCAAAAACTGTCCAGCAACTTCGTTCTTCTGTGATCTCTCGCTCAGTGGCTGATGACATGCTTTTAAATCCCGAGTGCTGCAGTTTCTCCTGACTGCACACATGCACACATTGTCACAGGTCCCTCCTTCAGAAAAAGAAGTGTTATCCCATTGTCCATTTTACAACAGGAAATGTTGAAGTCAAGATGCTCAGTGGACCAGGGTGACATTTATGGGTCAAGATGCACATTCAAATGCAAGCTGATTTTCACAGCAGGGATGTGAGACACGATGACACCCATAAGCAAGCCCCTAAGCACTGGTTCTGAACAAGCACTTTTTCCTTTTTTGTTTTTTTTTTTTTTTTTAGTTTGCGACTGGATACAGCATATCAGTTGGTTTCTGAGGGGAAAATAACTTAACTTTTGGGGATTTCGGTTACATGAAAAGAGAAAAGAAGGTTTGGGATTTCTATCCTCCACTTGAAAAAAACTCCTGAAATGTTACTTGTATTATTTGCCTTATTAGGACAAACTGCATGGAAGAGTCGGACCCTTTGTGATCCAGCTTGTGAGTTCTCTGCCACTTGGTTGTTAAGTCTGTGTCTTGCTGCTCGGTCCTTTCCACGGGATGAATTTATCTGATCACTTCAGGTTTGTAAAACAGACTACCAATAACATTCCTGGTAAAAGCCTTGATCCTTACCTAACAGTTTTTTTGAAATCAAGGGATCTGAAAACAGGGACAACTAGCTGCCTTGAGGAGTTTTTGTTTATTTGAATTCAAAAGATTTCTATGGGAATTTTAGAATAAGAAAATAAGGGACCAAAAGATTAAAATCTTGGTAGTGAAGGAGAAAAGATCTCTACTTTCACTTTTGATATATTGTTTTGATGGAGTGTTTTCTTTTTTAAAAAAGTGGTGAATTGAAGAAACATTAATTTTTAATCATATAAAATAAGTCATTTGCAGGTGGACCTGATTATTGTAACTGAAAACCAATTTAGGAAATTCTTCTATCTTTATCCTATCACAAACATAACTTGTGTTTAACTCATCTCACATTAGGACTAGTCTTTCCCAAACCAATTTTGGGATCAAAGGGTGTTGTGAGCCTAACTGAGGAACCTACATGTCACTTTTCAGAAGTCCTATAGGAAATGATTAACTTAGTTTTCTCACTGGCTTTCTACAGAACCTGGACATTTTCAACAAGTGTTAGATGCTTAAAACTTTTCTAAAATTTATAATTTTAAACCTACAGGTTATACTAATAAATTTAAAAAAGCCTTATGAATTTTACTTTTATATTAAATTACTAGCTTCCTTTTTTACTTACTATGCGTTATTTTTAAATTCTCATGTATTTGGTTTACTTTTTTTTCCTATACAGTAGCAGAATTATGAATGGCTTATTTTCTAATACTCTATGGTTTTTGATAATGTTTTCAATATCTTTTCTTATTCAATTTTCTAAAGTGGCAATTTTTCTTTGAAAATATCAAAATTTGTGAAAGTAATCATTCTGTGAGCATTTCACATTTTCTCATCAGTACTGAAATAATATCTGGCTTTAAGTCCACTAATCAAGGAGCATTCAGGGAAATAAACCACATTTTTATGAGTAACTGAATGGTGAACATAGAAGCATACTTCTAAAACACATGAATGTAATCCTTATTGTGCTCAGGAAAACTCATGCAGTAAAGAAAAAAATTACAAACCTAATCCAATTTAAAAACTCAAAACTCAGAGAAAATATGATTTATAACTTTTTTGCAAGGATATTACTCAATACTAGTTCCACTTGCTCTATTAGAGTATTTTTCCTCACAAAATAGAGATGTTAATTAAAAAGAAACTTAAAAGAGGATTTAATTTTGAGTGTGTGATATAATTATTTTCCCTTCAGAAAGCCTACAGAATGTGTCAACTCTCTTTTTAAAATTTTTGCACCAGGAAATAAAGGATAATTATGTTGGCAGCATGCTTCTTTTTTCTTTTAGGTCAAGCAAGATGTCATGTGGGAGGAACTGCCAAACAAATTCCATGATGAATTAGATGACGTAGTATGTAAGAACTCTAAGGAGTCTTCCACATTGTAAGTAGTCCATCTCCTTTCAATTAAATGTAAGTGGGAAAGAGGGGAAAAAAATTCTTTGTATACACACTTACTTCAGTAAAAATCCACCCAGTGTGGCACTGGCAAGTTCACAAGCTTCATGGGAACACTTTTAGCAGAACAATGCTGGTCTTTTGGAGCTGGCCTGCCAACAGTTCTGCATAAACTTATTGGTATTTGAGTCATTTCACCACTTGGCATCAACTAAGTTCAAAAGACTGTTTCTAACAGTAGACTTTATTGTACTGAGACTGCACAGAACAGTAAAACTAGTTTGTCCTCATGCAGCAAAGGGCAGAGTGACTCAGAATATGCAAAGTGATTCTACTTGGTTGATTTTCATTTGTCTCCAAAACAAAAACTCTTAATCACTAAAATGTCATGACAAGTCAGACAAATGGTAGCAATTCCCTTGAAACTATATTTTAAGTTAAAACTCGTCTGAGAAAGGCCCACTAACAGATGGGGAAATGTTTACAGGATTTGGATTGTGCTTTAACTACTAAAAAAAATGAGGAAAAAGAAAAACTAAACATTCTGTAGAGAAAAATGGAATTTATGAAAAAATAGTGGGTTTAAATTGATGTAGGTGGTATGCTCACAAAATGCTGAAAACCACATCCTCATAGATACATATTATCTCTCTTCTGGTACACTGATATTGGATGGTCAACTTTCATAATTTTGTGAACTCCAACGTTTATTTCATTCACTTTTTTGTTTGTTTGCTTGTTTGGGTTTTTTTTTTTAAAGATTGGATGTGTTTAATTATAAAGTATTAATCCTTCTCATAGAGTTCAAACGTGAACAGTTTTGTTTGGTACACTTTTTGACAAAGTAAATTATTTTCCAAACCTGTTGTTATGTTTTTTTGTTGTATTGTTTGTATCTGGTCTGGCAGGATGTTCTTTATTGGAATCATGTCTATGAGGGATAAGAATTTGAACAGGTTTTGTTTTTAGTAAATACATTTATATGGTTTTTTTTCAGTGGTCTGAAAGCTCTCAGGAGCACAAAAGCTCTTGGTAGCATCTTTACTTGTAGAGAGTGAAAATTGGAGAGACTCAGGGAGAACCAAGCCTGTAAAGTAACACCATTACAGAATAGACTTCATTGGACTAGCTCATCTACCTGGGTTTGCTTTCTTCAAGAAAAAATTCTTCAAATGGGACCTGGAACAAATATCTAGATTCACAAGAGGATGCAAGTACACAGCTTTTATTGCCTAGCTTCCAAGACAGGTTCAAAAAGCTGAGTACTAAGTATGCACTAGAAAATTCAGCAGCCACTCTCTTGTGCAAAGTAAGAAGGAGGTAAGGAGAAACCTGAGAGCCACCTAGGTATGCTGGAAATCAAGAGAAGCTTCAATACCTGATCTGGGGCCAGAGGGGCATGCTCATCATACAGATCAAGATCCAAATTTTCAGCCGGAGATCTGCCAGAGAAAGCAGCAGGATGGAGAGTGTGGGGAGGCAGCAGTTGGCCAGACCATCTCCTCCAACAGCACAGTCACAGCTGGAGGAAGGCAGCCAGGACACTCAGGCATTGGCTGGAGGGCCAGAGAGCATCAGCCAGGGCAGAGCATTAAGCTATGTCCATAACTGATGTGAGAAACAAAAGTGCCTGGTGACAGGATGAGGGGCAGGCAGGTCTATGGCACCACCGGGGCAGGAACAAGGCTGGGGCAGAAGGGCATCCTGTGCCTGTGAGTGGGTGGTGTTGGCAGGGCAGGAACAGTGAAGCTTGTTAGTGCCCACAGGGCTCTGACAGAAAGTTCGTTTTAAAAGTACAAAAAGAGGCTTTAGTGCCATTTGATACAACTTATTCATTACAGCAGTGACCCAAGGGACAGGGTATCTTAATTCAGCACTTTCCTCTCCTAAGATTAGCTGAACAAGAACAAAAGCAATACATTCTTCTCTTGGCATGGTAAGGGCTATGGATGTGCTTCTAAGGCATCAGTGTCAAAAAGGAGGAATCAGCAGTTTTCCAGTCCTGTATGTTCCCCCTGCAAAGCTTTTTGGTGTTTTTTTTTTTTTTTTTGGTTGGCTTTTCTTTGTTTGTTTTTTGTTTGTTTGGTTGGGTTTTTTGGGGGGGGTTTTTTTTTGTTTTTTTTTAATAGTCAGAGAGTTTTGAAGGTGCCTAACAATTTTTGGTGTTACCAGATACGTGCAGAAGATGAAGGTAGAAACTTGCTATGTTTAGGATCAGCAGTAGGGCTGAGGCAGAAGCAAACACTGAATCAAGCCCCAAACTACAAGTAGAGAAGAATGGAAGTGAGAGAAAATGATACTAGCATTAGCACAAGAAGAATTTCAGAAGCAAGAAGTATAGGAAAAACCTGGGTTGACCAGCGGGTTCCTATTCCACCTATTCCCCATGATGGGTGCCCCCTTCAAATCCCATTAGAGCAGTAATGCTCTGGAAGAAAGCAAATGGACATGAAGATGGCAAACTTCATGCTATCTCACACTGTTTTTTACAGTGCTGTGTGAACTGAAAATGCCTGGAGATATAATAAACATATAACCTTCTGATCTGGATAGCAAGCATAGTACCTGGGGAATGAAATGGTTCACATAACAGTACACCAAGCAAAGGCAGTGGGTTACTTCAGAAAAAAGAAAGTATGCATCCTCTTTAACTACAGCAAAAATATGAATAGTTACAGAAGTTACCGCAATATTTTGTTTATATCCTATTCTGATTATCCTTTTCATTTCTGATTTATACACTATTAGTATGAAAAAAAAAATTACATGTTTTATTTTCCTACCAGTTTTGCACAAACCTTTCCTTGTTACACTAGAAATTTGTATTACCAGACAGGGCCCTGTATAAAATATTAACTTTTCTTGCTGCACACTTTGGACAAAAGTGTGCCTATTTCCCTCCACAATATCTTGGCATCTTCCCTGTCAGACAAGGAAAGACAAGACAACAGCTCTGGGATATATTTCTTTCTGAAAGATTTACCTTCCAAGAATTGCTAAGAAAGGACACAGGAGAGCTCACAAAGTTTCATCTACGCACAAAAAGTATTTGAACTCTCACAGAACAGTGGCTCATTAATCTAAGGCTTACAGGGAATTTACAAAGGGCACATTCCCTTCAGGACATGCCTGTAATTCCCATTATCATCAATGGGGGTTATAAGCAAGTCGTAACAAAGAATAAACCCTTGTGTGTTAGCACTGCCCCTGTTTAACAGTATCTAAATCAATACCAACGATTTGACAGTTATACTTTAAATATATTCTGACTCATTTGAAATTCACTTTGCACTTAACTAATGAAAGAGTACATTTTAATCCTCCTAACGAAAGTATATAGAACAGCCATTGGAGCCCAAGCCAAAACTGACAAAGTCAAGGGGAAACTTTCCCTCAAGAAAACAACAGATCAGTCCCTTAATAAATAACACACAGTTCATGCTCACTAAAAAGATTGCAATGCTATTCTGTTGTTTATCATGGCAAAACAAAGCTGATGCTTTAAAAAGAAAGCTCCTATATACCTTGATCCAGACTTGAGTCAACACAGATATAAATATGCAGCACTCAGGAGTTTAAAAATGCAGTGTAATTGTGGGAGAGAGAAAATATACTGAAGGAATTAAAAAATGTTTCTGTTTCTACCTGATGCCCTGTGCACAACACGCTTCAGCAACCTCTAGTATGTTTCTAAAAACAGTACAGTAAACATTAGTCTGAAATAGAAAAAAACAGACCTTGGAGTAAACAATCATCTATAAAGACACTTTAATAGGGAATGTGGAATTTTATTATTGATATAAGTAATTTTCCAAACTGTCCTGGAAAAGATGAGACACGGAGGAATGTGCTCACACATGAAATTAGAAAGTTGTAACAGATTTACAATATAAAGGCTCTTCTGCTGTCTCAGGAGGAAATCACTGTCCTTCTGGATGCCAATAAATACAGCTATTACAGGCAGCACAGCAGCTAAGATATTCTTAATAGGATTCTTCCCCAAGGAAACACGAAAACGGAATTCCCAAACAATTTCCTATCTGAGTTTAGTCACAGATGCAAAGATGATCTTACAACTTCGGTGTAATTTGGGTCAGGTTTCCATTCAACCTGCATAAAAATATACACAAATTCTACAGATGTATTTCTAACTAGAGACCTGAACATCATCTGAAATACAAGCAGGATCTATGAATTTTCAGCAGTAATCAGACTTCTGTTCAGGCACTTATATTTTCTGTTATTTAATGTTTCATGCCAATTAAAAAAAAATTCTAACACTAAAGTTCACAGGCCGGAAGAAGGGAAGTTAATATTGTTCTTTAAAAAACAGTTATCAATCTGTGCCTTCAAAATGTAGGGTTTGATCCAACTCATTTTAAGTAACTGCTTAATTTATTTAAAATTATTTTATTCTGAACATTTTTTTTAACAGAGAACATTATCTACGTGTGTTAGGAGATCACTGTCTATAAATTATGTACAACATAAATAGTAGTCTATAATAGCTCTACTTAAATAAATATGTATTATTTATAGTGTCACAGGTGAAGCACTAAAAGAAATTATACAGTCTGCCATGAATCTTAGTGCAAAAATAACTTGTCCATGCTAAACATGGGTAGTACTGAATCTTTTTTTCCTATTTCCTAGGCTATTTGGATATTTTTATTAAAATGGTAATAAAATAAACGTAATAAAATAAACACAATATTAGTACTTTTTATTCACTGTAGGGCAGCTGTGGTTGTTCTTTCATTTAGGCTCTTTGCTCTTCTTACATTATATACAATGGATCTCATTTATGTTACCTTTTAAACTGCTGGAACTTCATGAACGTCATAGAAACAACCCCTGATCTACACCAGATGACACACAGAAAGATGAGGTGTAGCTTTTCTGTACTGGACTCTCTGCTGTTTCTATTTCTAAATCTGTGCTGAAAGCTGAAGTAGCACATGCAGTATTTAATGCTCTAAAATGAATTCCAATCAATATATTAGCCCTGTATTTCTGCTGAAAACCATACTCGTGCTTTAACAAAGCAAGGCAGTTTCTCTAACATTACTGGTATTTCATAGAAAGAAAATGTATCCTGATTAATTTCTCTCTGACAATGACACTTGCCATTGCTTGTGATAAGAAAACCAGGATCAATCAATTCAAAACGGGACAAGAGTACATGCTTCTTAAATTACATTATAGATCTCTTTCCTGTTCAGAGGGATTAATGTATCAGTATCTCCTTGTAGTTTGGGGCACTAATAAAAGCTTGAACTACCAGGAAAGCAAACATGGCAACAAATTGGTTGCTTTCTTCAGTTGCTGCTACCATGCAGAAACTGAAAGATAAAACTTAGGAGCATGCCCCTCAAGTATTTATGCATACTTACTAACGATGCTTGCTCATTAGTTAGAAGAGTACAATGCTTCATTCATAAAGAGTATAAATCTACAAATTCAGTCAATTTACTGCAAATTAGAACATAGATATCAGCGCTGGTAAGAAGGCTTTTCACTTTCTACATATTTTATAGCTAAAAACCACACGGATTTTAAAAATATTATTATTAACATGCTACATCTCTTGTTTCTGATACCCTTAAAGGCTCAAGGATTGTTATAGCGATCTGCAGGCACCTCTCCAAGTTTTTGGCACATCTTTGCAAGTGAGCAAAACGACGGAAATCACGCCATGCAGAACCTGTTGTGCACATCTGGAGATTTCCAGATCTGCCACCTTCAGTGTTCACCCAATCACTTACCTAGTATCTAAGCTTAAAAATATGCTATTGGTTCAAGGTGCCTTATTCTGGATGCCAACTGCACAATAAGATACTTGGTAGTTTTCCAGCCCAATTTTCAAAAACTGAGAACAGCATTTTGGGAAGCACATTTATAATTATATTGCTAGAAGACATCATAACAAGTAATCTCGAAGAATGTAATGCATTAGTCAGTTCTTCAAAGGTGGTAAAAACAAGTTATTTTGCAGTGTCCTCTGACAAGTGTAGGAAAGACAATATTTTGCCACATTCATCCCAGTGAAATGAGGTTTTTTGCTATACACTTAATTTCTGACTATTGGACACAACTCAGCATTTTAGTATCACTCCAACTGAATCCTGTTATGACAGTCTAGGAAGCAAATGAATCCAGTAACAGCAATACATGTGACACCCACTATAACAACAATATCAAAAATTAATACAGTAAGAATCCATTTTTCTTATCCTGTAATAATCTCTATTTTTGTAAGAGAGAATAAAAAGTAAAATTATTATGTATGTAATATTGAGGATACTGTTGCTGAAAAGCAATGCTTCTCGTCTGAAATTTCATGTAGATAGTATGAAAAAACCATCACATTTTAAACTTTAAACAGCATTAGGCATGTGGAAGAATTTTATCTGCTTTCACAGAAAATGTTCCATGGGATTAAAATAATTCAAAGATTTGTCCAGATCCATATGGCATTCGTCTGAATAACACCAACCCAACAATCTTTATGATAGGAGAACATGAGTTTAAAATTTGGGGGTGGGAGGGCTGGGGGGGAATCTAATCCCTCCATCTTGGAGAACACTGGTTATGCTTCAGGGTTTTTTCATTTCTAGCACAGCTTTCACATAAGCTGGTGAAACAACAGGACCAAATCACACTGCAGATAACACAATCAAATCAATTAGTTACACTCTCTTTCAGAGACTTACTTTCCTAAACCAAAGCTTTCTACACTCGTGTTAGCGTACAGTTAAACAAGGCAGCAGTCTGTGCTGAATAGAAGATCTTTGCTTGGATCTGTCTTCTAGGCTGTCTCATAGCCATATTTTCCTGGTTTCAGCTGGGATACAGTTAATTTTCTTCCTAGTAGCTGGTACAGTGCTGTGTTTTGGGTTTAGGATGAGAAAAATATTGATAGCACACTGATGTTTCAGTTGTTGCTGAGCAGTGTTTACATTACGCCATGCACTTTTCGGCTTCCCACCATACCCCACCATGAAGGAGGCTGGGGGCACAAGAAGCTGGGCGGGGGCACAGCTGGGACAGCGGACCCAAACAGGCCAAAGAGATGTTCCATACCATATGGCATCTTGGTTAGTATATAAACTAGGAGGAACACTGCCTTGGGGCCTCTGCTCAGGAACTGGCTGGGCATCAGTCAGCAGCTGGTGAACAATGGCATTGTGCACAACTTGTTTTCTATATTCTAATTATTTAAACATTTTTATTACTATCCTCCTCCTCCTCCTCCTCCTCCTCCTCAACATCATCATCATCATTTTCCCTACTAAATTGTCTTTACCTCAAGGCATGAATTTTACTTTTTTTTTTTTAAATTCTTTCCCCCATCCTAGTGTGGGAGGGAGTGAATTGAGCAGCTGTTTAGCCACTTTTCAGGTTAAACCAGAACACATGTGTTTAGCTAGCCCCAAAAGAGACACTAGTCTATCCACTTTGAGGGATTCCATACTATCCACCTCCTAGCAAGGTCCAAAGTTTTTTATTCAGTAATCCCATTACAGCCAATGCAAGACCCCTTGTCTGACATGTGCATGCGTTCCTATGATCTCCTCTCTGTAATACCAGGGGCTGTATTTGTCCCTCACTGTCTTGATGTCTTTAGTTCTGTGAACCCAATATCCATTCCTCCTTAACCAAGGGTTCCCTTTAGCCAGGAAGCAGAGAGCTCTGTTGTCTTCCCTTCCACATTCCTCCACACCCCCATCCTCATCCAGCTTTTGATTTGACACTGTCCCACTACCAACACATTTTTCTTTTAGCCTGACAAAATTCTGTTTGCCTGCTATGCTGAAAAGCCTTGAAAGAGTGCACCTGAGGGCTTTGATTAACTCACAACCACCAAAGTATTAAGGATATAGCTCTGCTATATTAGTAGAAGAGAACCACATCTGTGATCTATTTCCCCTCTTTTTCTAGTTTTATTTTTTTATTGAACCAGTAAGGTTGTGTTCACTGATGCCTAGAACATTTCCTGAAACCTGGAGCAGATTTGATTCAGAAATACCCTTATATACAGAGGCATATAGTTTGTCTGAGTATAAATTCAGACAAGTATTTGAGCTGGAGGAAGACATAGATCACACTGCTAGCCTCACACGAAGTGAAGCTGCACAAGTAAACAAACACTTTTGTTTCATATTTCCTACAGTTAAATCTATAGCTTACATATGATAATATCCCTAGATTTGCTTTCTTGTTCACATGTGCTTTACAAGCCTGTAAACATATTAGAAAATTTTATTGAACCTGATGTGAATATTAGAGATGATATTTGGACATTTGCTACAGCTTTTACAAGAAAGGACTCAATAAAGTGTAGCACCATCAAGCATATTGTGCTTGCATCCTCTTCTGAGGGGAACCTGATTTCCCTGTCTTCACGGCTCTCTATTACTGTCTTACAAATAGTTATTTTTAAAAGCAGCAGGAACCCTTTTAACCCAGTAGTGAGAATGAAGAATCATTTTTCTTTCTGAAGAATCTTCTGTTAGACTGAGAAATTACCTCTTCTCTTTATTTGCTATTCTAATATTGCAGCAAAGTCTCTGACAGTACAAATTTTCCCCAAAAGTGCGCTGAATAAATCCCATATGAATCTGCCAAACCAGGTTCAGTAATGGCTACACATTGCTATGAACAATCCAAGAACTTTTTTTGGCATAGGTGTAGCATTTTAACAAGAGTAAATAGTTTAGAACTCAGGCTACTTTCAAGGTCGTTATTTTTTACAGATGTATAGTTAGTTTGGTGAATCTTAACAATTTCCTTAAATCCCTAAAAGTCAGAGCTCATGTGACAGTTTCAGCCTTTAGATCCTTTCCTCCTACACCCTTTCTCTCAGAAAATTGTAGAGGAAAACTTCAACATATATATTTTTTTTGGCGCAATATAACAATAAAGACCCAAAGCTGGAAAATTCAACAAATCTCAATATGCACTGTCGTACAAAAATCTCAGGATGTTAATAAGCAATCTTGTTATATCTTCTCCAGACCAGTGAAGCCTATCAACAGTAATTACTCTCTTTACCTGTACAGTCCTCTCTGCTATAAAATGCAGACTTACAGGGAACAACAGTATATTGGTTTTGTTAGTTGACTTTCTTTTACTGTATCTGAGGAGCACATACTAAATACTATGCCTCATTCAGTTTGGTAAGAAGAGGGAAAAGAAGTCTATTTAAAAAATAGAATTTGAAATGGCCTGTCCTGATTGGAATTCCTGCGTACAGTCTTCTTTGCTGAAATAAAGCTGCTGATTATTTTATAGGCTGTGTGGTCTTTCAGTTAACAGCAAAAAGTGGCCTTTATGAAAGATTATCTGAATTAACAAAATGTGGTCTGCAGTTATGACATAATCGCCCATTCCCGTACAAAACACACATTAAAATCCTGAATCCATGTTTGTTGAACTAAAAAAATGCCTGGTCTATCAAAAAAACCCTCAAGAAAACAGAAAATAAAAGCACACAACAGGACTTTCGGTGTCTGCATCCACAGCTATAAAAAACCCCAAACTTTAATATATTATGCGCATTAATGGGAAAGGACACAGAGTAGGAATAAAAACAGGGGGGAATTTAAAGAGCAAATAAACCAAATAGAAGGTTTTATCTAGTGAAAATGCTTCGCAGTGCTTAAATTCTGAGGTACATATCTCAATAAAAAAACTGAGAAGTCAAACCTGAAACAAATTCCTAAATTCCTCAACACTAGAAGGCAAACTCTTGACAAAACTTATTTTTGTTAAGAATAAATATATACACACTTTATAATGTTCCAAATGAAATATTATTAAGAGATTTCTCAGCTATGAATAAAAATCACAGCAGCAATAGGGGAGACCTAGATGAGTTTAGTCTGCATAACAGTTTTTGAAAATTTATTAGACAATTTGTGGTTCTTTACACGTACTGTAAAAGCTCCTTTAAAACTAATCAGAAGTGATAATGTGAAGGAAAAGTTTAAGAACTGAGTTATTAAATGCCCTCTGAACAATCTATTATCAGCTTGATAGGCATACAGGATACTGAAGCAGTTAATAGGGAATTGAGCATGTTTAAAAACAAAAGATTTTTCTGCCTGATAAAGCACAGCTGCAGAACCTTATTGCTCTTCTGAATGCGGATCAACATGAAAAGAGATTTCCTCCCTAGTTTTTAATATTTTATTAATTAAAAAACCCCAATCTTTCTTTGCTTTCATTAAGTGTGGAAAAGCTTCATTAATATAGAAACCACTGTAAGCTTCTGGCCCTTACAACAGTTCTCCCATGACAGCAATAGTGACATATCAACAATCAGTATTCTGCATCCTAATGGTGGTTTTCAAGCAAGCCTCATAGTTCAGATGGGGGCAGTAAAAGCTTATGCTATCCCTTTAAGGTTTCTTGATGTCTTTTGGCGTTTCCTTATAATTACAGCTTTTACTGTAAGCACTGTACTGAAGGCATTGTGCTGCAATTGAGTCCTTTGAAATTATTTGAGATCAGTGTAAACGCCACTTTTTAAACAACTAAACTGGAGAACATTTACTTTCCTTTAAGAATACAATCACAAACAGAGCAAATATGCAATTAACTATCAAAATAAAATGCTGGTCTGGGAGATTTGGACAATTTTCACATAATTGCATTAACAATAACTCTGTCACTCTCCCTTTCCAAATTCCCTCTGAAGTCTCCAAGCTTAAAACAGATTAAACTCACACATTTCTTTTAGTTGTAAAAAGTATGTATAATTGAAGAAAAGTACTAAAATTGTGAGCTTTAAGATCTGAAGATATTAGGTTTGTAGAGAGAAATATCTAAAATACTGCTGCCGTGCGCATGAATGGAATGCCGCAACATGTATGAAACATATTGAAGGAGGATTTGCCAGGAAGATGGAAAGGATCGAGCAGATGTGCTTTGTACCAAATGATTTTCATATTTCAATGTGACAAAATAGATGAGCCACATAAAGCTTAATTTCAGTTGCAAATTGCAAGCTGGAATAAGTTCCAGAATAGTAAACAATTAGCTGCTTTATTTTCTTTTTAATAAGACTAAATTACCAGATAATATCTACTGGCATCAACTTGGCTAAAAAAAATCTGTTTAATAGGATTTGCCATTTTTCCAGTTGCTATCATGATCAGCTTTGCATTTTGATTATCTTTAAACTTTGCCTCAATTTTCTCATAGAAAAGCTCTCAGTAGTAATTGCTTTAACATTTATTCCAGGTCAAGTGGTTAAGTATGAATAATGATGTGTCAAAAATGTACAGTAGTGCTGTCAATAGAGCAATTACCATTTAGCTAGAGATTATTATGGCACAAGAGCACATTAACTGGGCACAGTAAACAGAACAACAAAGAAAGAAGGGGCAAAGGGAACAAACTGATTTCAAAACCTTCCAGTGTTATGTAGTGTGTGTTACTGCCAGATATTAGTTGTTACATAAGAGCAATTAAGTCTGCAATCAGCTTCACTCGGCAGCATTGGATTAGAATGTTTCCAATTAGAACAAGAAGTTAGAAGCATGTTTCTAGAACATTAGCTTAATTTTTAAAAATAATCTCACAATAGCTTTGTTTTCCCTTGCACATTTTGCATTGCTGTTCAGAAAGCGATTGCCAACTGGCATTGTGCTTAAAGCTTACCCAAGTCACTAGGCAGCACACAAACGAAAATACAGCATATTTCTCTGTCTGGTCAGCAGTAGGGGTGTAAAAGTTAACATTTTTTTCCATATGATTTTATAACTTGCATTGCAATGCATTACTGACTTACCTGAAGAGAAGTTTAACAGACAGACACATGTTAAGATGTGTTTTTCTACAGCCTCTAATAGCTAGCAATCATTTTGGTGTTATTTCTTTAATTACAGCAAAACTAAGATGTTTTGCCTACAAAAGTTGTTTCTTCAGATATATCTTTAAATAGACCTCTATCCCTGTTAAACACATGAACATCAGTCTGGCACAGCACAGAATGTGTCCTCTCAAGAACTGTCTCCTCCAATAGCAAAAGTCATTTGTATTATCCAGTCTGCGCACACTGGCTCAAGAACAAAGCAATCTCTAGAAACTCCCACATTAAAAATCTAGGTGCCATACAGTCTCCAACTTAAAGTATTCAAAATTAATCTCGTAAAAACATACATACATACATATGCATATATATGTAATAATGATATAAATCTTGTTTTTCGCATGTCTTATTATTCTAACTTCCTATGCTCGGCATGGGACAATTACAGGATGATCCAAATTAGTGAGTGTTGCTTCAATTGCCTCTGAGTGGTAATTAGAAAACTTCACGACATTCCACTACGGTTGGGTCTAGAGAGAAGTAGGAGGCACTCTTTACCCTGAGAAATTTGCATGTGTTTCACAATTAGATGACATTAAACTTAGCATGGAAGTGATGGCACAATTCCATTTACTCATCTCTGTACATTCTTTATGTCCATAGCTGAACAGAAATTATGAGCTATGTTGTGTTCTTATAAAAAGAGCTGACCTTGGATGCCACTTCCAGATGAAGGCTTTATTAAATATTCAACACCTGTGAAATATGGTCAGTCTTTGAGCTCCATATTTTGGAAGTATGAATGTTCTCCCGACATCCAATGTTAATTATTTTAGTCAATCTCCACTGCCAAAAAAACCCTAACCCTGAACAACCCAAACTGGAAAAGATAAACGTGTACCTTTGTCAAGAAGCATTTCATAGGAAGTGCTTTCTTTTTGAGAAGTGAGAAAAAGAATAAATCTCCATTTCTGCCCATGCTTGTGACATTTTCCAAGACATCAGTATAAAGTACTTATAAAAGAGAAAGTTCAATACTACCGAAATAAAGTAATTTTTGGCCTTGAATTATAACTATCAATATTTTTATCTTTAGGCAAATCTTAAAATCTCAGGCTATGTAGGTGCCATTCAATCACTTCTTCAAGAAAAGCTAATATCACTTTGAACACAAACTAAATTGCAAATGAACGAAAACCTCAAGTTTTCCCCATCTCCATGGCTTTACAATCTCCTGTGACACACTCTCTGAAGGTGTCTCTCATTGAATCTGCAACCTTTCTTTGGCCCTCATGAATTGCCAGTGCAATGTCTGTGGTGCTCTTTAGACAGTGTCTGTAATAAGCACTGTGATCTAAAGACAAGCATCTTCAAAAATCATGCAGCCACCCACAGTCTTTTGAATCCTGATTATTAGTGAAACCTACTGTTTTCACTGCTGAACTTGAATAGATTGCTAACACAACTTACACAATGAAAATTGAGAAAATCAAGATTTACATAGACGTAAAATCTACGAAAAGTTAAAATTAATTTTTATGTGCCTATATATTGTAAATCAGTGTCAAAAAGCAGCAATTTGTATAGGATTGTTTCCTATTGCATTACTTGTATTACAGTATATTGTAGTAGACAGTAGAGTTCTATTACAGTCTTCTCTGACTACAATTTTTCCTCTACTAAGAAAGATATCAAGCAGTCTTTTTTAACTTTCAGGATTTTTAAAGGATGGAATACATTTTTCTACTATCATTATAAATAATCTGGAAGTAGCTTCTATTTGCTGGAATATTAGAGAATGTGATTCTCTGATTCAGACTCAGGACCAAAGTGCTCATAAACCAGTGCAAAACAGAGGAAGGCCCAAACTGCCATTTGAAGAGCAGTTAAATCCCCTAATTGTATCCCATATATCCCATAGCTCACTTCAGTCATGCATATAGGTTATATGAGTGATGACAGAAATAAAATTTGGAGCTCTTTTGATTCGACATAAGATTTCATGTTGTGGCCTTCCCCACTAAAGGAAGCAAGACAGATTTCATTCTATTGATCGAAAATGAATTAAAAAATATTTTTATTAATTGTTATGATTTGAATGATTAAAAAACAAGAATAAAATTTTTCTTCTGCCTTGCAGAATCTATTACAAAGAAACAAAATAAACCAGTACTAGCAGAGTTAGAGGCAGCTTTAAGGAGATTTGAAGAGTTCTGAAGGAATATACCACAGAATCACAGCATAAGATGAGTTGGAAGAGATCCTTATCGATCATTGAGTCCACATCCTAGCCCCAAAGAGAACCATTCCCAAGAGTCACACCATGTCCCAGTCTCAAAATCTGTTGCCGTAAGAGACTGTATTTATGCTAATCAAAATAGGTGAGGGATAAGTATAAATTAAAAGAATGGATATAGAAATTACAAGTGGAAAAATGTACTGAACCACATTAAAAATTCCAAAAACCAATTTTAATTAAGAATAATTTGCTAGATTCAAACATTTTTTTTTTAATTTTTCTGAACAGATAATTTTATATAATAAAACCTATAGGGGTATTTTAGTATAAAAAGTTGCATCAAAAATTTAAATCTGAAGGTTAAACTTTTATCCTTAACAAAACCGGACTTGAAATTATTCAATAAATGAGAAATTAATAGCAGACATATGCCACTATGAAAACATTTCAGAATGGAAGAAATATAACATCTCCGGATGTTGTTTTCTTATGTTGCCTACTTGCATTTTTTGGTGTGTGAGGTGCTTTGCAAATATAAAAGAAAAATCAGGTTTTCTTCCTTAAAGAAATAAAAATTAATAATATTAATGACATATGAAATTGGAAGCTGAAAGAACGCATACAAGTGTTTGGTGGATGTTCACACAGATGTAGTAGTGATGGGGAAAGCTTGGTGTGCTGTAGAAAGTCTTCTCATTCTTTTCCTCTTCATGACACAACTGAAGAATATAATACAACCTACAGTAGAAAAAGGTCTTGAAAGTGCTCAGAGCCATGTAAATTAAAGATTATGAACTCCAATTGCAATAATAATTTAGAATTTTATGGATCTCTAACTCCCATTGCAATCTTGGATAGCCAGTTAAAGAATTAGGAAAATGAGGTAATTTCTGATCTACTTGTAGCACACTAGAGACCAAGAACTGTGTGAAATACTGACTTTGAAATATTTTTTATTGGGACTTCTGCTTCTGATTTCCCTCTAGTATTTAATAAATAGATAAAAAAACCCAAACACACAGAAAATGTAATTTCCCTAAATATCTGTAAATAGACCATCAATAAAAACTTTACCAGAAAAATCTACCATTATCCTGAAACTTAAGGATTAAAAGTCACTGTAATGTAACCCACTTTATCCTATTAATGTAATTGCAGGTGCCATTCTTCCAGAAAGCCCAAATCCTTAAAAAGGAGAAGAAAAAAAAGGTGGATTAAACCATTTCATTAAGTCATTTGCTTTTTACACTTCAATTTAAGTCAATTTCAGAGATTTTAAATGTGGATTTTAATTGTTTACATGCACCAAATCTAATGACCTCTCATCATGTCCTAGGTCAGTCATCACATTGAATGAAACAACAAAGATGAATCATATTTAAATAAACATCTAGATTATATCATGCAAAACAGAATAGGATAATATTTATCTCATGCTCAAAAGTTAAAAATTTGGTACTAAGATCTTTTTTTTTGTTTTCTTTCTCCTGGACTAAGCAGTAGAACTGGATTTGCTGTGCCTTTATTAGAAAGATTAAAAACTTTCTGACTCCTATGCTTATGAAACAGTAATATCCCCCCATAAAATGTCACTAAACATCCAGATCATTATACTTATTGTTTTCCCCCTTTCCCCACACTTCTGTACATAATAGGATCCCGGAATCATTCAGGTGGGAAAGAACCTCAGTAGGTATCCAGTTCAGTCTCCTGCTCAAAGCAGAGCCCACATCAATTTCAGACCATGTTGTTCAAAGCCTTGTGTAGTTGGGCCGGAGCTCCCACAGGCCTTCTAGGTCCAATACTTGATTACTCCTTTACAGGAAATTTTTCTTTATCTAGTCACAGCCTGCCCTGCTTCAGTTTATGACTGTTGTCTCACCATCCTGTCATGCACCACTGTGAGGAGCCTGCCTCAGTTTCTCACTAACATCCTGTAGGTAGGGACAGGCTGCTATAAGCTACCCTCAAAGCCACCTCTTCCTCCAGGCTTAAAAGTAATCATTTCCTTAGCCTATCCTCATAGCATCTTTTAAAACAAATATTTATTTTCATCTCACAAGGAACTTCCTCATGAGGGCAAGTGGAGAGGGGCAGGCACTGATCTCTCCTCTCTGGTGAGCTGTGACAGGACGCAAGTGAACAGCATGAAGCTCTGTCATGGGAGGTTTAAGTTGAATAGCAGGAAAAGGTTCTTTACCCAGAGGGTGTTTGGGCACTGGAACAGGCTCCCCAGGGAAGGGGTCACAGCACCAAGCCTGACAGAGCTCAAGGAGTGTTTGGAAAATGGTCTCAGGCACATGGTGTGATTCTTGGGGCTGTCCTGTCCAGGGCTGGGAACTGTTTTGTGCAGGGCTTTGTATATTGCTTGTTTTTGTGTTCATAACCATTAAAGAACTGCTGTTGAGAGCAAAATACTTTTTAAAAAATCATCTAGAAAATTTCTTTAAATTGTCTGAAGAATTTGGAAAATAGCATACTAAAGTTTCTCTGGTGAAGATGAGTAGTGATACTCAAAAAATCATAAATTCTGTTTGTAAAATCAATGGTCATATGTACTCCACAATTTCTTCCTAATTTTCTCATTTTGGGTGCTGAACCACTGACAAAATAATTTCAATCAGTCATCCAGACCTAGATGCATTTGAATCCCCCTCTCTTTTGAAGACCAGTGGAAGAATACTATCATGCCATTCATGTAACACTTTCTCAAATTATTTTCCAGTTGACATTAAAAGGCTATAACATTAGATAGAAAGACAGAGAGAGTACCAGTTCTGGCAATATTATCTGGATTCAATAGGATATAATAATCCTGAACAAAGTCCCCTCAACCACAAGGAATTTTTAACAGAATATTTGTATCATTTTGGCAAGAAAACCTAATATTACAACTCCTATGAAACACAAATTCTAAATACACTGTTTCCGCAAAAAAACAAAACCTCTGAATAGATCAGAAACAAATAAATGTGCTGAGTAGTAGGCCAAGATGCAGACGAGTATGCATGGAGTCAGAATTCGAGCTCAGCCTTGGTGCATTTTGATGATAGACTTACAAGATCCCACAATGCGTTCGAACATTGAATGCATTCAGTGTTAAGTACCTTGAATCTGGAAAACCTCCCAGCTTATACATCTGTCCCTTTAGCTTGTGCTATGCACCATGTACTCTGTTACCTCATGACTAACATCTTCAAGAAGAATAAAAATATATCAGCTTGCAACTTTTAATAAACCAAGAAGAGGGAATAATTCTTAACATAATATTAAAAGTCTGTTTAAATTCAATGCATCCAGCCTTGGCAGGTGAAGAATCCACTTCACCTTCTCTTTTTGACAGCTTTTTCTCATATTTCACTTTTAAACAGCATTTTATAAATTGTTTGACCCTTTTCAGTCAGGCATGCCTTTCAGTAATATGAACTGGCATGCATATTCTGATCAGAAAATGTTTTTGCTGCGATAAAAGCTAAATCAAATAAGTAATTAAACATTTTAGTTCTTTCTAAGTGATAGTACCAGAAAATGACCAGGAAATGTTCCTTAAATCTTCCTGAAATCTAGCCCATTTTTTGTAGTATAGGGATCATTCTCAAAACTATTAAATATTGCAGAATATTACAGAAATACTGAAACAGATGCAAAAGAAACCTGCTATTGTTCCTTACCTTGGTAACAGATTACTTTGAAAATTATACTTCTAATTTTAACATCAACAAAGTTATTTATTTTTACATTGGAAATAAAAACCTCCAAGAGTGACCTTTTCCTAAGAACAAAATTATTTCTGTTCACACGAAAAAATACTATTATGTTAGTTTATTTTGTATTTTTAATTCAGATTCGGACATCAGTCACACTACTGCTTCAGGTCTCTAGCTCTGGATGGCTGTAGCTTTGTTTTAGGCTTGAAAAAGTCAATAATTATTTTAAATTATCATAGGTAGGCTTCAAAATGTTCCTTCAGAAACAAGAGAATCATCTATGTGTTCAGCTTTGCAGACTTCTAGTTATTTATATATTTGGTGTATAAACCCTTTCAGTCTCATTGGAAATCACATGTAAGTAACACTCTTTCCATCTGCTTATTATTGACATCCATTCTGGAAGACAGTATCTCTGGATAAGAAGAGTACCTAGATGCTACAAAGAGAAGTTACATGCATAGAAACACACAGTTCTAACTGAAGGGCAATGGCAGAACAGGGACCTTTTGTCTGAGTTTTGCAAAGTGTTGAAAACACAGCATTTATTACTAATCCAGCAGCCACTAACGTTTCTTAAGTCATGATTCAACAGTTCCTGGATGTGATCCTGGAAATTACTCTGTAAAAGCAGATGACTGTACTCATATAAAGTTTCTTGCAGTACTGGGAGTCTGCGCCTGAACAGACAATTGCAACTCAACACTTTTAAACAAAGGCGTATTATTATTTAGACATAGAAACTCAGTAACAACTTATCCTGTAAATTATCACGTCCTCTCCTGTGGAACATAGACAAGAGGAATATGTGGAACTTTGCAGTTTGGTCATCTGAACTCTCAGAAACCAGAGGACACAAAGTATGTGTTTTGTTTTCAAAAAGAAATACTTTTTGCAGAAATCAAGGAGGTGTTGGAAATGCGTTATTTCCATTAAATCACTAAGTTGGATTTATGGTTTCAAGGTCACAATGAAAGCCTTTAGTCCCTGTGAATTTTCAGTGTGCAAACAACTTTTCATTCCAAATTAGCTTATTCAAAGCCATTCAATTCACTTTACATTAACATGGGATGGCATTACGATTTCTTCATCTGTTAGATGCCCCTTATATTTGGCCTATAAGGCGAAAAAGACAGTATTCTACTTTCTGTCATTTCTAACCCTGAACCTCAGACTGCAGCTATCTTCCAGGTAGGCAGTTAGCATCAGCCTAGTTTTCTTCAGATCTTTTTTTCCTGCCTAACATTACATGAGACTTCTTCCATAAGAGGTAGCTACTGTATTTTTCCATTGCTCCTACATTCTTTGAGCCTATTGCCAGTAAGGGAGTAAAGATGGAAATTGGAGAGTTTCTCCATACCTTTTACATTTTGCAGTGTAGATAAGCAAAACTGAAACCTTTAAAACAAATGCTGGAGAGGTGGAATAGCACCACAAAGCAACACTTCATGATTGCACTGAAGTACTATATTTCCATGAGAGGCATCTTGCATGAATGAAAATTAATAAAGGCAGTTTCTAGGTAATATGTAATTTTACAGCTGGCACTATTATAAAGGTAGGTAATTTCTCTGTTTTCTTACAAATCTATTACTTCTTCTTAGCAAAAGCTCTTAAGACACTGATTAGAAATTGTAACCTTGTACATTTTATGAAACATGAATTATATTCCTATTGCGTTTCTAAAGAATGAATAGACTATAAGATAAATCTAAAGCAATGAAATTAGAATTTAAGGAGGGATAAACGTTAGAGAATCCACTTTAAATGTTGTATTTTCATGACAATTATACTAAAATAGAGTTAACTTTTGAAGTGTATTTCACACTATTTTTCTGAGAATCTCTGAACATTAAGAAATAACACAAGATTAATTAAAGTAGTGCATTGCTTTTATCAGCACCTATGAAACTTGACAGTTACCATCTCTCTAAAGTAAATACAGAGCAGCAGATATGTGAGTCATTTACTCTAGTTATATTGCTCCTGCTAATTTATGATGTAAATGATTTAACAATTACTATGAACACTAGAGCCTTAGGGAGCAGTTGTCCAACATGTTTCCCTCTGACAAGAGTCATCTATCTTGCTCTTGATGAGTCGGGAGCTTTAAGCAGATGCATCATGACTCAACACTGTTCCTGTGGCTGACCTGTGGAAAATCCTATGTGTATCAATGGAAAATAAACCCCTTAAATTGTAGAGAGAACTCTTACATAGTTATGAATCTTCAATTTAACAGTAGAAGCCTGCAAGGGGAAAAAATAGCTTCTAGCATCTGTGGATCTCTGTCTTTTCCTCTGCTCTTGAACATTTCTAACTCCTTAAAATGTTTTAAGATACCACTAATAGAGATGATGAGACACAAGACACTGGTTGCTTTATATGCCTATAACATTGAAGGCATTTCTGTAACGCTTTGAAAAATAAGATTGTTCTACTTTCCTCTTAACTTCTGTTTTGCTTATAATGTTCAAATTGTTCCCCCACAGAGACAAGGCCAAATATCATTATTAATTAATAATAAAGTGCTCCTTTCAAATGGCTTCATCGGTTAAGCAAAATTGATGGATATGTGAAAAATAAAAAACCTAGTTATACTAAGTAACATATTGGAACAACCATAACTGCATTATTCTATGACAACAAGTGATAGTATACTAATAAAATTCAGTAGGTAAGCATCCAAATTAAAACATGACTGTAGCATCAATGGAAGTTGTACATCTTCTACCACAGATTAAAAACTTCTCTGCACATTAACCTAAGACTGAAAGAAGACTGTTTCATGGTTTTCGATGAAAGAAACTTATAATCCCTATTTCTTCAGATTTAACACTACAAAAAGTATAATAAAAAGTATCAAACTGATTACAGATTGCTTCCTTTTATGTGGAAATACACTGCATTTTAAAGTTTTATAGAAAACCTGTGTAAAAAATTATGATGTTCATGTAGAAAAAAAAGTTATGACCTGTTGAATTACTTCCAAGAAGAATCAGTTCTGGAGACCTCATCAAAAGCTGTATTTCACTAAGTTATGAGGCTAATTTCTCCCAGTTTGTTTACCTTTAAATTGAATTCAGACGCCTAGGGCATAAGTACAGCACAAGGAGGCTGTCAAAATTTTAGATTAGTAAAGAAGGTAATTTTTACCTTGGAAATACATATTCTAGATATTTGGAAAGAGTAGATACTGTATATAACAGTCTCTAAATCTCCTGAAGTATAAGAACTTCAGTTCAGTCTGTAATACTTGCTTATGCCAATACAGATCATTCAAGCTGTTGCAGGCAACAAAAAAAAGTTTTCTGATTCTGAGAAGACACATTTTTTCAACAAGTTTTCAGAGTTCACAGAACTTTCTCAACATCCTCTACTAAATGCAAGACCTGTAGGAAAGACCAAAAGCTACAAACGTGCTATGACACAAAAAGAGAGCAGGAGAAATTCAGGACATTGTCAATGTACAAAGTTACTGTAACAGTTATAAATCTGTGAAATAAAAGTCCTTAATGACTCTAGAAAATATTGCGTATTGTACATTTTAGAAAAGATAAACAGAAATCCAAACCTCCCTATTTTTACAAAATTTCTTTTCTACCTACAATCTAATCTGTTGATCTTACCTTTTACAAAAGCTATTTCAAAATCTACGCATTTCAGGAAACTTAAATTTCAAGAAATTGTGATGTGACAGTATCTTGCCAGCATGGGGATCAACGTGTCATTTTTCTTGTTGATAGATATTTTAGTCTTTCTATTTACACTAATTTTCAATGCATTAGTGTCTTTCAACAGTGTATCAACTTAGCTGGACCCTGAAGGTATCAAGTGAAGGTCTAATTTTTGTCATTCTTGGGAGAAAAAGTTCATTTGTATACAAAGCAAAATCCTCAAGTCTTAGAACCCTGCATCGCATCCATTAGAGGTCATGATTTCAGACAGGGTGTAGCTGATTGTAAGAAAGATAGGTCTCTACAAGGTGAATTATTTTAGATTACATACAACTAACAGCAGAAAAAAAAGGACATTAATTCAATAAATATAAGCACTTTATCATATGTGTGAAGACCAACTAGTGATTTGAGGCAGCTACTTAAAGGTGCTAGAAATAAAAAAATTGAATGCCATCATGAAAACTTCCAAATGACAAAAAAGATATAAAGATTACATGTGCCACTGTTAAGCTTTCAGTATCTGGTTTGTAAAATTCAAAGGTGTAAATGAGGTTTGTAAGATTTCTTTAAGAAATGTAAAGAGAAACACCTCAGAAGGCCAACAGACAACTCTAGAACCTCACTGGGATCTTTCTGTGTTTGAGCATACAGCAGAACAGGATTTGCCATTCAGGATGCTTTCCCGTCCCGATTCCAGAGTGGGGGCGGAGCTTAGCACCATGCAGGCATGATTAGGCTGCTATTCTATACCGTGCACATCATCACTGGGGAATGTGGTTTCAGGGCAAAGAAACGGTGAGCGCGCCTCCAGAAGTGTGCCATTTTGTCTCCCTCTCTCCAGCAGGAATGTTGTCAGGATGAGCCCTGCAGACCCTGTCTTCTGCTACGGCTGCCCATCCCCTATGGCTGCCCGTTCCGGTGAGACGCAGTTCCAAGACATGGTGATGGAAAGCATCACTGGTGTGAGAAGCGCTGTGTGGAACTGAGCAAGGAAGTGAGCCCAAGTCCAGCTGAGTCCAACTCGAGCTGAAAGGAGCTGAGCCAAAGGAAGCTGAGTGGAGACGCCGGTGCCAGAAGCGGCTGTGTGGAATGGAGTCCAGCATCTGAGGCGGTGCATGGCAGGATGTGGATGACAGAGCTTTCAGGGGTTTGTCTATCATTGTTTTTTGTTGTCTTGGGCTCGGGGACAGGAGATCCAGCTGCGGGAACAGCTGCCATCTTTGTCCTGGGACCACTTGGACAAAACCTATGCGGAGTGTCTGCCATCTTGTCTTTGTCCTTGCAGCCACTGAGACCTAAGTTGAGGTGGAGAACACCTTTTGTGTGTAAAATACTTTTTTTGTGTGTATACTTTTGTTATTAACATGTCTGCTGTTACTGTGAGCTTTATTCCATTGCTTTTTGAATTGTTATCTCAACCCCTATTCTCTGCCTCTGTCCCTCTATTACCAGAAGGGGTGGGAGGAAAGGGGAGTGGCTTGTTTGGAGTTCAATTTCTGACTGGTGTTAAAACCACTACCTCTCTTCAAATTAGAAGCATAAATGACCTTCTCTCAGGAGAACAAAGATCACTTCTTTCATCTAAAATACTCCCAGAGGAGAAGCAAATTACAGTATCAATATTCTCTTTCTCCTTCTCCTGTTCTTCTTGTCCCATTCTCCTTCTCCCTTCCTAACTCAACTGACCAACGACCAAAGCAGCCACCAAAATATGGTAAGACTATATTTTAGCCCAATCTAAAAATCGTCTTTTGTCTTTGAAGGAGAGTAACCAAATTATTACTGGGGCATCTTTTTTCTCTGTATATAGAAAATGGCAATATAAAAGAGGAAGAAAAAGAAGAGTATGATTGTGGAACTCACTGATTTGAGCAATTTCGTGTTTTCTCCTCTGTGCTCTCAGGAATATTTATTCATTTTACATTAAACAATCACTGGAGGATATACAAGGATTGGAAACCCAAGACTAGTTCTCTTTCATCTCCTGATTATTGTCTTACAGAACTAACTCATGCTTCCTCTCTGAACTAACTTGTGCTTCCTCTCTCTGACACACAATCATTTATTATTTTCTGCAGTGTGACACAGCAGAAAGAGTTATATCATTAAATCTATCAAACTCCCAGTATAAGAACTCAGAACCTGGTGGTCCTCCCATCTGAGGAAAGGACTGTAATTAATCAGTATTCTGCCAGGCTGAAGAGAGAGCGGAAGTACCCATTTTAACTCCTACATTTTAGTGTTCTTTTCATTTGATATGGTTGTGGCTTTCTGTGAATCCAATCATGTCAGTATGAGTTAGGCCTGCAGTGGTTATCATAACTTACCACTATTTACTAAGCTCTGACAACTCTATATTCCCTACTTCCTACTAACTCCCTACACTCTATCCTGATCTGTTTATAACTCCAAGATTTTAGTTGCTGGTAAATGGAAGTAGAGGGCCAGAGGAAACTGGAAGAATTTTTCTCTTGACCTGAGTCCAAAACAACTCTTGGATGCCCAGCAAACACATAGAGGATATATCATACTAAAAAGGGTACCAAAGGAAAAAAACACAACAAAATACATAAAAATAAGCTTTCCATTAGAAGATAAAGTCATATATTTATTCAGAAAAAAATAATAGAATCAAAGTGACCTAGGACACTCATAACAAAGGGAAACTACACAGAACAGGCATTTTGGGAACATGAAGGAACAACAAAAACTAGTAACAGTGCAGTGTAATACCTAGTTATGAACTATACAGGAAGGACAGATTAGGCTGAAGAATAATAATATCCATGAGTGTCATTAATCCTAAAAAAATACATTAATAATCTCACTTCCAACTCATACTTCTGCTTTACAGCACAAATCATATCTTTCTTTAGCCAACTCTTCACCACTTTATTGGTTTTTTACTGATCCCATCTCTACTGATCGTTTCCGTTGAGGCAATACATCAAACGTTGTGTTGAAGTCCTTACAGATCATATCTATCATATTTTCCTTATTAAAAAACCAAACCCATAAAGTGTCTCTTCAAATTAAAGCCACACTACATTTTATCCATCCTCAGGTTGATGCTCATGCATACCTGAACTACTCTTTATTATTTTTTAAATGTTCCCAGGTTAAGAAATTTCTCCTTTTCCTTGGTGTTTTTACATTTAAGTGTAAACAACCCTCCCACTTATCTGCTACTTGTCTCTTTAAGGTTTCAGACCAGCCAATTTATGGAGCCACTGACAAGTGAGCAAGTCTATGAAAATATAGCAATTCTTTGTGTAGTGAGCTGTGGTGTAGGTAAAACTTTATGGTCCTAGGCACAAAGTGATGAACTCTGCTGGACTGTGCCAGTTACGTGCAGAGTCCATTCACATACATCTGTTTTTATTCCCAAGATTGCTGTGGCCTGTCCCTTCTTATTTTTCCATGCCTAATTGATTGAGGAAACCAAAACACCACAATACTGCGTTTGACCCTGCATTAACTTCACATTACACTTCATTTAAAGACTTACTGCCATTCCTAAAATAATAAACTTTCATTAGAAGGCTGCTATGTATGGGATGTATTGCCCAGAAACTTTCAAGCAGGTGGCCAGAAATACGCTCTTTCATTATATGAGGCATTCCAGCCCAGCACTAATTCACATAATGAAAACCGTGACTAAAATATTTACTGTTCTCGCATCACATTGTATGTCATACAGTTCAACAGATTAATTAAAAACCCTTGTAGTGGAGCTGCTATTTCTTTCCGTATTGTTCTTATTTGTTCAGCATTGTGCATGAGGGATTTTTTCAATTTCCCAAATGATACATAATAAACATTTGTTTGCTGTCACCTCTAACTTGGCATCATTAATACTACATGAAAGTATTGGGAGCTATTGTTATGTTGAAAGTGATTTATCTAAATATTTAAACAATCTTTCTATGGTGTCCCTTTACAGACAACTTTAAGACAGTTGGACCTATCAAATGTTTTGTATATTTGCAGAAGTCCCAATAAAGATGGACAAGAAGATCCTCCAAATACACTGATAAGTGTGAAATACAATGAAAAAACCTGGTAAATGTTGTTTATAACTGCTAAAACATTGAATGTTTTTCATTCTGTAAGACATCTGAGGCTTTTCATTGACAGAGAGAGAATACTGGATTACATGCACTACAAGATGAGATTTCATGAATTCTTCCTGAAAAATGCTTTAAACCAGCATGATTTAGGGAATCAGTCTATGCACAGCTCATAAAAACATGTAAGTCTGAAGTCCTCTTTTGATGTGGATCAAGCATTTGCTGACAGGTTGCAACACATATTCTTCAGTCTACATGCATAAGGGAACCACTAACCTTAGCAACTGGTCTCCAACAACCAAAGAATAAACACCCTAAAAATCATCCTGGGGAGGAAGCCAGTTGTGTCAATATTGATTGGAATGAACGGAGTTTCTGGAGCTGCAGAATATTTGCTGCAAGAGAAAGGGTGCTACATAACCAAGGATAGGGCTTTTAGAGAGAAGAGTAAGTAAAAAGCCCCTCATTCTAAAAAAGATATCTTCTTTAGTCGAAGGTCAGGTCATGGAAGTGCAAGACAAATAATGACTGAGGTGTTTATGAAAGAAAGACCAGACATGCTCCAGAAATTCTTCCAAGTCAACAGAAGTTACATGAAAAGGAGGTGTGAAAACTTAGCTAAAATTTGCATAAATACAGAAGAACTCAGAAGTTGAATTTTTTTTGCAAAGTCTTTTATGCTTCTTCTACCAGTACTACTGAGAGTTAATAAAGGAATTCTAGGTCCACTGATTGACAAAATTTGGAATATAAACTATTTTGTAGCTCCCTAACATGCAGGACTGGCCAGCTGGAATATCAAAAGTTCATCCCTAGACTTAGACGAGTACACAAGCATTTAAAAGTTCTTTTGTGCTAAAAAGAGTCAACTTTGTCCAAAATACAAACTGTTTATTGTCAGTTTTATTGTCAGCTTTGTTCAGATGGACAGATCAAAGTATCAGATTTACACGTCAGTGAGTGACATCTGTAGTCAGCAGGTTTCCTCACAGACATTCTCAAGCTAAAGAAGTTGTGTGTTTTTGGGAGAAGGCAAATACCTCTTGCATATCACAGGTAGACTTTATAAGGAAGTCCAACTTAGTCCCTGTAACTCTGCTGGACATCTGTGATAGATATATTGTCACAAAACAATTCATGCGCCAGGAGAAGAAAGCTATTTCACATGAAAACATTGAGACGTGACAGCAGAGATGGTTCTAAGATTTACAGACTTCATAGACTTCAGCATTCTAAACCTGGGGATAAATAACAGCTTATATAACACTGCTAATACATTAACAGTGCATCTGTTACTAATTTGTATCCTTCACGTTTTTTATAGCACAACATCTTTATTTTCATATAGATTATACATGACAAGAGCTGTAATTAAGGTAGATTTTTGGGTTTTATCTATTTAGAAAATCATAACATTTAAATAATAATTAATGAAGTCATAGTGAAAAGACCTAATGTCTACATTAATATCTCAGTATTTTCTTGCATTTCACCTACTCTGGAAAATACAGCTTTGTATTGTAAGGAAAACAATAATAGAAAATAAGTCAGAAATTCGGTCACACACTTTCACACTGTCTGGAAAGAATAAGGAAGTGAACATGTTAAATGTTTTTTTGATCCCTCTCTCACATCTTACATAAAGGATCATTGAAATCCATAAACTGTTTCTAATTAGTTTCTAATGACCTGAGAGTTGTGCAAGTTTAGCATCTTCTATATCTCATTTGATTTCCCTTTTGGACTAAAATGATATCAAGAGGGCTAAAATGAAGATAAAACACACCTCCATGATCCCTCTGGTTATTGGACTAGAGACATAAATACAGGAAGGTCTGAGGGTAAAGACCATCATCATCAGTAGTTTTATAACCTGTATTAACAAAAAAATACAGGAGTGATTGTATAACCATAGAGTCTATTGATTTACTCTTTATAAAATTCAGAGTAACATCCAGATGGTTCTTTAACCTCTTGAAAAGGATTGCGAAAAAGTTGCATCTTTCCTGGAAAATTCAGTAATTATTCTGCTACACTATAGAAAACTATCCCAGCAACTGTCTCAGATGTGTTGAGGAAAAAAAAATGATAAAGGATCAGATTCACATTTTTTGTTCATTAATTACTATTTGGTATCCCAATAAACTTGGCAGTTTAGAAAGTGATCGAAGTAATTATGAAATTGGCACTGACTTCAGAAAATGCATAAAACCCTCCAAGGTTTCAGAGTTAATTAGCTAAATATTAAAGTAATCAAAGTGCTGAATTTTAAAATTTATTGGTAGTAATATTTGTGAATACTATGGTTATATACCTGTTTCCTATTTGCAAATAAATGAAGAGCAGGTAATATTTGTCCTTAGTAATCCTTAGTGCAACATTTTTATTTGCTTTTTAAAATTTGGACTCATTATACCTATATAATTGGTTATATGTCATACTAAGGACTCATTCAGTTGTGAAACATCTCCCCATATTTTAACTAATAACTGCCTCAAGGTGACACAATACAAAATTTCAGGGTTGTAAAGCAAGACAGAAAGTCTTTGAAGAGCTGTTGAATCTATAAATCTCACAAACACTCTAAAATATGCCTTTTAAAAGTGACCCAACTTGTCATTTAAAAGGAAAAAAATACTGACAATATTACATGTCATGACTGAGATGGTAAAGTCACCATGATTAAAATGGAGTAATTCACTTTGAACTAACTCTAGTTGACTCCTCTAACATGCCCAAGGATTGTCTGTGGCAAGCCCAGAGGAAATCTTTTGTGCTTCAGTAAGCAATAAACCTTGCAAATCATTATTCTTTCAAAGACGGGGATACCAGAAATATTTGGGCTTTTTCTTGAGCTGCTAGGAGTCCAAAGTACTAATTTAATACGTAAACTTTTAAGGTTCGATTTCTATTACATGATTTACACTATTTGTCCTTCTTAACAACTAGGAATGTCTCAATGGAGAAAAACAGAAGTAGTATTTTTCAATAATCCACCAAATATAAAAAATAAGAATAAAATTTCTCTAAGCAATTCATACAGTGTTCAATCCACTAAAAACGGTGTTATCAATAAAATCTCCAACAAAACTGGGTTTTATGTTGTTTCAAAAGGCATTGCCCACACATTATTAATTTTTTTGTTTTGTTTCGTTTTCTGGCAATACCAAGCAATCTGTTACAACCAGCTGTTTTGTAATCCTTCAGTGGCAGAACTGTGGTGGGATTAAGAAGCCCTTGTGGTTCTTGTACTTTTTGCTCTGCAGTGATAAACATGCAACTTCCCTCACAAGCATACAGACGCCTGCATATCTTGCTATGCACACTGTAAACAGCAACCCAATACTCCATTGCTCCTTCTAGGGAAATAGATGTTTTTTGAATTAATCTTGCATCATAATTTTTCAGGTTAGTTACTGTCACATCTTTCATTTCTATACTTTTAAAAAATGGATTTTTCAGCTTTGTGTGAAATTAATTCCAGCATTCATGTTAGAAAGACGGAATAGGTAAAACTTTAAAAACAGCATAGCTTTGGGTATACCAGATTGCCAAAGCCCAAAATTAATTAAATCACTTATGTGGAAGTATTATAAATAAATGAAAATACGTATTATGCCCAGTGAAGTTGTGGATGCCTCATCCCTGGAAGTGTTCAAGACCAGGCTCAATGGGGCTTTGAGCAACCCAGCCTAGAAGAGGGTGTCCGTGCCCACAGCAGGGGGTGGGAACTAGAAGATCCTTCAGATCTCTTGGAACCCAAGCTATTCTCTGAGTCTATGAATATAGTTGCAATAGTACCTTTGTACTACAAAATCCGAATAGAAACATCATCTCATATACACCTCACAGATGAAATAACATTAGATTTCCAGGAGGCTATCCACACACAACAGGGACCGAGTGAGACCTATATTTACAGATTTATCCTATTCAAACATACTGGGCTTCTAGAAGCAACTTACCAGTCAAAGATAGTACTCCATTTAAAGCTGCTGCAACATTAATGTTGCAGCTTCTCTCAATTTTTCAGCTAAATAGAGGTTTTCTTTTTCACATCACATAAAGTCCTCAACCAGCTCAGGCCTTCTAATAAATTGCTAACTCTGTTACAGTATATCTTCTATTATGCCACTTGTTACTTTAGTAAAGACAGGAAATTAAAGCAATAAAAAACTTTCAAAGTGATAGGGCACACTCAGGCAGTAATTTTTCTTATGTTCCAGTATTATTCTTCAAAAGACCTTTTATGATACTAATATTAAATTCTTTGAAGTCTGAAGAATCTGGTAAAAGTGTTGAATTTCTAAGATATAAAGCTCAAATATTGCATCTACTCATGCATTTATTAAAACTGGGAATGTGGGACGGAATTAAAAAAAAGCACAAGATGCAATGCAGCTAAATAATATATGACCTGATACATTTTAGATCCACATTAGAGAGTACAATGTGTGGAAATTTGATTTAATGCTAAGGAAAATCTATTTTGCTTTTGTCTCACCTTACGTGGCCAAATGCACACCAGATGTGGTCATTCATATAAAAGGTTGGTAACTGCACACTGAAGCACAGAAAACCAGACAAATACTATAATGGTCACTTATTCAGCGTGCTCACATTAAGGAAATTGAATCAAGCTTATGAAACTATGCATTCTTTATTAACCTCATAGAAGCAGGTCACATTGACTGCTCTTCTAATGGAATGCACACTAAAAAGATTGAAAGACATCATGTAAAAGAAAAACACAGAAAATGCTAAGTCTGCTGATGAAACATTTCCAAAATGAAATTAATAAAAATGTTGAAGGATTTATCTCATTGTTAAGAACTAAATACACATAATCACATATGTTTGGAGAAACAAAAAGGAGAAAGAAGAATGGGAAGAGGAAAAAGGAAAAGAAAAATAAATAAAATGAAAAAGACAGAAAGAAAAAATGAGTGAAGAAAAAATAGAACTGTGTTAAGCTACCAAAGCTTATATTCAATGTTTGTTAAGTATTAAAGATTGGACTCGATGATCTTAGAGTTCTTTTCCAACCTAAATAATTCTATGATTCTGTATTCATTATAATGCCAAATATATAGAAGTATATTCCTTGCTTACTAAGTGGGCAGAATGAAGGTGTTCAATTAGGAAGCCTAAGAGAAGAATGAATATTCACTATGTGAATCCTGATTTCTCTGTGATTTAAAGTTCTATATTCATTTTCCATTTCACTGTAGCTATCAATTACTTTTCCAGTTCCATTTGATCTATTTTATAGAGATTTTAAACAACCTTTGGTGGCAGTTTTAATTTAGTACATGGACACTTTCATTTAGTAGTAGGTAACAAAATACTGTTAGAAGGTACAATGTCGCCATTCTGATTGAAATTTACTGGTTCAAATTAAAAATAAGTCTTCTACTTCTTCTATACACTAAAACAATGGAAATGAAATGTAAATACTAAAGGCTATTTTCTCAATTCCATTTAGTTCTGCAATGTCCACTTTTTCCTTATTTAGCAAATTATTTCTTTTTTTCCTTCATGTATGTTTGGCTAGAAATTTTGTGGGCTACATCTAAGATAAAACCACTCAATAACTTATGTTGCCTTTCTCATTTCTGACACATTTCTTCTCTGCTGGAATTCCAAAGCAATCAACTACCTGGGGATATACACTTCTTCAGAGATCTCTTCTCCACTATATCAATTAACTCAAAAGCAATTTTGGATACCTTCCAATGTGCTACCACCATCTGGTCTCCCTTAAGCCTCACAAGATGGAGTAGACTTGAATTGGTCTGAATGATGGTAATTTTCTAAATTATTAACAAATTAGGCATGTTCCTACTCTGTTTCCTTTCTTTGATTTGTTAAGAAATTTCCTAGTGATCTAAAGAATCCTTGGGAGTACTTATAACATTTAAAAGAAGCCTCTGAGACTGCATGGGGATCACCTGACTCACTGCAATGTGATACTCTTCAGGAGGATGTCGCTTATGATTGTGATGGAAGAAATTGTGAAAAATGCATGTCAGCTTCCACCTAATCTGTGAATCTACCTGTCATTTTTATGTAAAACAAGCTCATGGAGAAAAAAGTCAACTCATTGGTCTCTTTCAATATAGAAATGAGAAATGGCTGGGCAACATGACAGGTGTAAAGAAATGGAAGGTACTTCTAGACTCAGTAATGTGGAGACACCCATGAAAGAATTTTTTTAGGATTACGGAGTTGTTGTCTTCTCAACACAGAAACCTTTCTCTGTTTATGCGGGGGGAGGAAAGAAGAAAAGTAGAAGTCTTCTTACTTTATTCCATATTCCATTAAGATATTTTTCTTTAAGATGTCAAGGAAATGTTGCATGCCACAAACTGACCTTGTGTACTTCCCTATTTGTTCCCAGATGACTCTAGGTTGTTGGCCTTTAGCTTTAACTCCTTAATTTTGCCTCTTCCTACTGTCATGTATAATAGATTAGGAATCTCTTCATAATTACCAATCCCTCAAGGCCAGTGTGTCTTCTGCCACCAGATCTGAAAACTGCACTTTAATTATGCATTCAGAATCGGAAAAACAACTGTGACTATAACATCACCAGTAAAATTATGGCATAAAAGAGCTATGAGAAAAATTTGCTCTGCCATAGCTTGGGCTCTAAATTCTAACAACTTCAGCATATGAACTCTTACAAGTACAATTCTAGCACAGGGGATTTTCTTATCAAGAGGGAAGACTGCTATAGGAAATTATTGGGAACCCTGTAGCTTGGAAACCCAACAGACTCACTGCTAGAAGGCAAAGAACTGAGGGATTCTGTCATTGGCCAGAAGCCTTATGGCTTGGTACTGGGGAAACAAAAAAGTTATCTTGGAGCCTTTCTTCCTAAAATATGGTATAATCATTGACTATTACATAAAACTTCAGTTTTAAAAAACAGTACTGTGCAGGAGTACAGATGTGCAAATATACGTGTATAAATGCATGCATTTGTGTGTGTGTGTGTGTGTGTGTGTGTACATGCAGATGGTCATATTTACTACTAAGTGTCACAAATAATGAAAAATCATATTTTGGGCGTGTTATTTTATAAAAGATCTTTTAGACAATTTCTTATAAGAACTGAGCACTGAAGGAGTTATCCTTTGCTAAACAGGAAGATATATTAAAAAGACTGATTTGCTAGTGTTATTATGTACCACATTCCCTGGAAAGATAAATCTTAGACAAAATATGAAGCCAAAGAAGGATTTGTGTTCTATGTCCAAAAATAGCATAGACTAGGAAAAAGTATCTCTGAAAACCTGAACAAAAAAAAATGGGAATGTAAGCCATTAGAAATAAACTAAATGTGAGCTATGCCCCTCGTTGTGCTGGGGTGATATGAAGGCAATGAGGTTTCCTGTCTAGAGCAAATGGCTGTGAGCAAGAGGATTCTTAGTTCTAATCCCCAGTGAACCAACCTCAGGCAAGTCATTCAGCTTTCCTTTGCTTCAGTCAATCCAGCTTAAAACCACAAAAAGCAGGTCCTCAGTGAAGCCAGATTCTGCAACTATGCCAAGATATCTCTCGGGCAAATAGACAGGGAAAGAAAGTGTAAGAAGAAAACTACATAAAGAAGGGGGGAAAATCATTCTTAATGGTTTTCAAGAGGTTGAACAGAGGCCAAATACACCACTATGCTGACATGAAACATTTCCTTACAGAATTTGAGAAGTTATGCTAAAGTAGGTATATTTTCTATTGAGATTTTTCAATTTATGATAGTGTACCCCGCATAAAATATTTACTGTACTTTGATAATAATTTACTAATTTACCATCAGGAATTAGGACCCTTTCAGAGTTACAAATATTGGAAAAATACATTAGTAACTTAATACATTAGAATTTTTAAAATACAGGGATTTCTTCTCACACATAGTGAATCAATAATTCAGTTGTTCAGCAAATTCCCTTCTGCCTCCAAACATTTTACAAGAAAGATGAATATGAGAATAGAATCGACAGCTTTAGGGTGTGATACGCAAATAAAAGATAATGAAAACTAGAATTAAATTCATGGGCTGCATTTGTTTTCTCTGCATGCTTAATAGAGTCTCCCATTGTTAAGGACTCTGTAAGTAATCATAGATTTCTTATTTAGTCTACTGGAAGAAAAAAATGAGGTACTATGAGGATTAAAATGACACATATTATAAAATAGATAAAATATACATGCATGGGCTACTCAGTTGGTATTTTTTCTGCCAGCATGTAAAAAAATTATTGATGCAGTAAATATTTGAGAAATCATTCTCTTTACAGCATTATGCATGGAGTTGTCAGTTTTCACCACTGAGCTTTGTTGATTTATATCAAATACCGAATTTAAATATAAAAGGGATAGTTACATTTATAGCACACTTGAGTATTTAGGAATACCTACTGATATTGCAGCACTTCTTTTTTTATTCATATAAAAGTAATCCATAGAAATAAATAGGAGCAATGCTAATCAGCAGAGGAAACAATGGCCGTTTTTTTGCTTTTCTAACAGATTTCATTGCAGGCTGCAAATAAACAAGAGTAGCCAGTGTACTACATGGTATTCATTCTAAACACATACTCTAATTGTCCTGACGAAGAAACTATCAGGTGAGACTGTTCTATCGTATGCATTAATTTGGCACACGTAATCATCCCTGTGTTTCCTGTAACTTGAGAAAATATTCTTGAACTCAGCACACCTGTGCTGCAGTTTCTTTAATGAAAATGTATTAAAAGGTATTATTCTGCCACATATTGCAAACAAAACTTTGAACTGCTGCATTTTCAGTGAAGAATGATTACAATACTGATAGGACACTCTTGCAGTAGGGGTCCAAGGATTCCCCATGCTTTGGATTCCTTTTTCTGTTATCTGTTGGAAGATCACTGTGGGTCAGTCATGCAAACTGTGTGTTTTTTCCTCCCAAGGAGAGCAGTGAGGAAAACAAAAAAACAGCTGAGCTGTCCTATGATATTGTAGTGGAGGCAATGGGTTTGGAAGTAAAGAATGTGAAACACTGAAGTGTGGATGAAACAATTACTCTCCCACCATCACGGTTCTGTGGGAATACACCATGTTGACAGCTGGCATAGACTTTTATCACTGACTTGAGAGAAGTGAATGAAATATAACCAGAGAACAAGCTGTCATCTAAAAGAAAAATAAATACACTAAAATATATGTGTCATTTTGTATACTTAGAAGTCTTCTAGCAAAAGTAAGAACTTGAATAACTTAATTCAGGACCCAGTAAGAGGTCATACAAAATCTCTGCCTCTGCTCCTTAATCTGTAAACAGATACAAGAAGAAACTTCATCCATTTCTTCATGTTGAGTCATTATGGGATTTTGAAAAAAGTGTGGAGTCAAGTACCCTGAGAACCAACAATGCTTACTTACAACAGACAAGAAAAAACAATTCTGCAGCTGGACATTAGGAAATGTCATGCCTGCCAGCTATTCTTTGGTCCTTCAGCAAGTCCCAAATCAGTGAATACCAAACAAACCTAAATGCTTTGAAAAAAGTTTGCTACAGTTTAGTCCTAGGGTTTAATCCTTCACAACAAGAAAACTTCATGCTAGAAATTTGAAAATGCTTCATTAAAGCTTTATAAATTATTCCATCACCTCTTCTCTAATATTCGATATTGTAAATGATTTAAAATTCAAGTTTTGACATTCTCTTTTTTTTTTTTTTTCTATTTTAAATGCAGGGCTATACTAAATCAGAGTCATATAAAACAAGAAGTGCTTTTGGAAAACTATCTTAACAGATGTGGTTCCAGTGATTCAACAGTCCTACTCCAGGTTTAAAAACTAATCATTCTCTCCCATTGTTCTGTGTCAAGTCAGAGTTTTGGGAGTAAGACATACCTCAAGTTATGCTTTCAGGAGGCACTAAATAATATCTTGATTTGGTGTAGTCCTAGTGCTGCCCCAAAAATATGGCAAAAAAGTATTCTGGTAAATGTATATTATAATTAGAATATATTTCAGTAATCAAATGTATAAAATATGAATAAATTGCTTGGTAAGTGACACAACACAAACAAAAGGTAACTTTCCTTCCCTCTCCTCATTTTAAACTGAAAGCAAACCAGAACAGAAATTACTGGTGAGGATGAAGAAATATGCTCATGTCTGCTAAAGATGCCACATGCAGGCATCTGGAACTGCTTAATTATCTTCCATTCTGGATTGGACGAGATAGGACTAAAAGTAAATTTTCTGTTTCTAAATTGAATCTGTTCAGACATGCCACATGAACTTGTTCTCATCAAGGATTAAGTGCATGACAAGCTTGAACTTTTAACACCAAATACTTCTGAGATACCAGAGAGCAGAAAAAGGTCACAGCACTTCCATAAAACTGAAACATGTAAATTTTTCACAACACTGTCACTCAGAATTGATTCCCCTTATTTTCTTTGATTTTTCCAAAATAACCCACCATTGATCTAAGAATAAGAATGAGAAATAACAAACTGTATATGCATTTCTTCCCCTTGGAAGTTAAAATGGGTGAAAATAAGCCTCGGAATACAGTAGCTTGTATTCCCTTCCCTTGCGAGCTGTTGCCCAAACTACAGTGCAATAGCATCTAATCTGAATTCAGAGGCAACAGCCAGACATCATCCAAGAATAAAAGCACGTATTTCAGAAAAATAAAAAGCTATCTACCTGCTTTTCTAGTTCCTTGCAGAAGCTGGATGTACCACTGCTAGCACGTAGGGATTCTTTTTGTCAGATGAAAGACAGTGGTGACCAAGAGGCTAGGGGTAAAAAAGCATAAGTAAATTTATGGATCCTGAACCACAAATAGGAGGTTTTTATAAAAAGATGTCTCTATTGAAAATTAATCAAATTTTCAATTTATTCAATTTTCTATGATGCTTTTTTTCAGGTATGATACTAGCTGTTAAATAGTAAGAAAACATACAGCTGGATAAACATTTGAAACAAAAGGAATTAATATTTTTAAAATTCAGTAATAATAAAAGCCTGCATTAAAAAAAAATCCAAAACCCAAAACTTTTGGGAATTCTTGGCCTGATCCAGAGCACTCCATTTCCTCTATGCCCCTGTATTACCTAGCTGTAGAATACCATAGAATGGCTCATCATTACGATTCTCACTTTCAAAACAACTTTTTCTCCACTTTCCTTTTTTAAGTTTTCCATCCCCACAGAAAAAAGAAGGAGAAATATGGATGTGAACATTAATTAGCCCACCCTTTCCTGTTAAATAACATGGTAGCTACCGACTTTTAGACTGACTGAAATGAAATAATGAATGAAATAAAACAGTCACTTAAAGCCAAGGTGGATGTAGTAGTTCCAACTTTCAACTTTTCCAAAGAGTTCTAACTTTACCAAAATGGGCTCTAGCTAACTACTAATCCTGTAATTGTACAACATTTTCAGTGATAACCTAACAGGGTGATTAACTTGCATTCTGCATTTGAACGAAAAAAAAAAAAGAAGGAAAAATAACTTTGCAGGATCGCAGAAGACTGATGACTTGGTAGAATAGCTGAACTAAGTCTGTGAATTATGTGTGGGGGTGCCAGAGATATAAAGCTCAGTAGAAGTTGGACTGAAACGTGCTGTGATTTTGGTAAAATTTTTACTGAACTCATTTAACTACAGCCATCAAAATTTCTACCAGAAATCTGCTAGCAATATTTTATGGACTTTTTCTCAGACATGCGTCCCCATTCCCCTACTTCTTCAGAGGTGAAAGACCTTCTTTCCCCAACCTGCAGCACTCTAATATGAATCCCCTACTGCATACACTCATAATAAACTTCTACTTTTCTCTGTTTAGTGTCACAGAACACTTTTTGCACTGCAGTTAAGATCTTCCATGACCAGGGCAGCAGGAGTAGAGCCTGCTCTTCCAGAGCTGCCCCACAGTCCCCCGGCCTGAGGCCAAGAGTGCCAGAAAATACTATCATCAGTTCCCTGCCTGGACATCCATCCATGCCTGTTTGGCACAGGTGCAGCCCAGGAGCTGAAAGGGAAAATCCTCTCCTTATCTCCCTGCAGTTTCCTGTGTGTTCTGAGGGATGGCAGGGTGGGAAGGCAGGGCCTGGGTACCCGCGGGGCCCTGCAGCGCCCCCTCCCCAGTGCTGCCCAGAGCAGCACTGCGTGTCGGCCCTCCGGGCAGGCAAGGGCCCGTCTTGCAGAGACCCTGGTTCTGTACTCATCTCCAATCTGGATGTTTTAATAAAACGCATCCTGAGAGAACAGAAGCTTCCTGGGATGCTTTTTTTGTGCCCACTGTAAAAAAGTGGGTGGGCACTGGGACTACTCCAGAGCTGTCATGACTCATGTTTTCAACATGGCATATGCATGTTTTGCAATAGTTTTTTTATTTTAGCATCTCTTGTTTAGGGAGGTAATGCTGAATGCCTCTGACCATTGTTTCTAAAACTGCTGAAGAGCAGAGTGTCACTCATTGTCTTTCTTCTGCTTTACATTTGGATTCAAGTAGTGCAAGTGCTTACATCATGAATGACAGATAAAAATCATCAGCTTCCATCTTCCCACTGTTTTTTATCCTCATGTTGCTATAGCAAGCATGTGATAGGTAATTAACTATAAGCAAAACAACAAGAAAATATTAGAGTACCAATTCATCAGTGTATAAAATTGAACGTGTAACCAAACTGCCTCCGATTTTTCTCAAACTCATTTATACAGCAAGAACAACTTCAAGAAAATCTGCTCCCCAGCAGCTCTCAATTAGAGCTTCAGCAGTTATCAGCTCCTTTTTCTAGCTGACATCCTCCCTACACAGAATTAGTTACCAGGCTTTCTCAGGGCTGACTATATTCATGGTTTATTTGAAAGCTACTGTTACTTTATATGAAAGGGAGAGGAAAGTGACTTAACTTTCTTAAATAATGGAGTGACAACTCAAATTTGAAGGACAGTACACCTGGCAACATTCCCTACACTGACTCTGAAAATTATATGGATAGGTTGAGGAAAGCATTCTCTTTAAGTATATTTATAAAGTCAGTGCATAGAAAGTTTTCCTTTGTGCTTCCTTCCCAGTTTTAGTGCCATTTAATTCTAAAACAAAAATATATCAAGTAGCACTGGAAGAGCTCCATCTTTCATATACTGGGAGTTTTATATAGAAGGCCAGATCTCTGGCTGTTTCAAAGGGAATATTTTTGACAAGATTTCTGGTTTTGTAGTGCAACGATGTCCATTTTGATAAGCTTTTATGGCTGTCAGCATACTGACTGGTCATACTGACACAAGGTTTACACAAATAGCAAATAAGAACCACCAGTATATGAAGAAAATATAGCTGTTAGATTACAATCAAAATATTATGAAATTAGTCAATCTTTATTTAGGTATTATAATAACTTCTGACTATCCAAGTTCTAAAAGGGAAAGTTCTGAGGGAGCTTGGCCTGTTCATCCTCAAGAAGAGATGACTGAGAGGGGACCTCACTAACATGTATAAATATCTAAAGGTGGGGTGTCAAGAGGATGGAGTAAGGCTCTTGGTGGTGCCAACCAACAGAAAGAGAGGCAATGGGCAGAAAATGATACCCAGAAATTTCCACTTGAACATGAGGAAGAACTTCTTAACTATGAGAGTGACCAAGCACTGGAACAGATTTTCCAGAGAGGTTGTGGAGTCTCCTGCACTGGCAATATTCAAGAACTGCCTGATTCTGCATTTCATGCAATGTGCTCTAGAATTTTTCTGCTTTAGGTAGGTTGGACCATATGCCCACTATGGTTCCTTCCAACCTGACTCATTCTGTGATGTGCTCTACAAATAACACTACATAGAAATTTGAGAAAATCCTGGTCAAGAGACAAGCCCACAGAGTAAATTTACAATACATGCTGAGAGTAAAGTGCATAATTGCCTGTGAATAAGTAATAATTGGAATGCTAATTTATAAAAAAATCAGTTAAATGTAAAGTTCTTTCAAATTATTGTTTAAATGTGATCATAAAATCACTAGAGAGCTGCATAATAACACCTTCTTTATTAGAACTATGAACTACTAATAACTGTCCTAAATATAAAAGCTAACACTTACTAAGGCTTAATGGATATTAATTTTGTGCTAGTTTAGATTGAAAGATAAAGGAGTACTTTCTAAGGAAAAAACATGGTGTTTTTTTTTGCCCATCATTGAAAGATGTAAGTACCTTATGCCATTTACAGTACTTGTAAGTAGAACTGGCACCTTAACCTGTGTATGCTGCTTCTCTTTTCAATAAATAGCTCAACTGCCATTTGGTAATGTAAATTTAGCACCCTATCTGGCTCCTACCTCAATGATACATACAGTATCCTGTAAATTTTGTGGTTTTGGTTACAGAGGCAATCAGCTTCAAGGTGTGAAATTTCTCAAAGACACACTAGAATATAGGCTAAGAAGCCCTTAAATGCCCTGGTGTATTTTCTGTCAGATAGCTCTAGGTATGTTGCTTGGCACATAGGCTATCTACTTGTGCAACACAAGTGTCTATCAGTTTTCGTTCACTGTGTGGGTAGCTGAGACACTGCACTTAGTTGGCACCAAGTTTAAGTGTCATATTCTCTTAATAAATCACCTAAAGTGATTTGTTTGAATATCGGTCAAAAGCTTGGGCTAATTTTCTTTTTGCAACAGACTGGACTCACCTGTTTGCTAAGCCTCCTTAAAATCCTGCAGAAAATTCTGTGCATGTTCTTACTGATAACCTGCAGCAGCAGATAAAGTTATAGGGGGAGACTGTAATGATTACTTCCAAGGTGTTAGAGTGCTGTGGTAGATTTACTACACGGTCACAGAACAAGCAGTTTGAAAGCTAGTGGAAAATGCCCAAGCTGCAATTCTCCACTCCCTTCAACACGTACAGAGTTGAAAAATTTGGATGAGGCCTTTACATGATGATAACATTTCTATCTAGTATAAAAATAACTAATTTACCTAACTCAGCAACAGAAGACAATACCGACTGCAGAAGAGAACATTGTTGCTTCTAAATAAAAGCTCAGAATTAAAATAAATCTGGCTTTTAAAATTTCTTTTTTCTTTTAATTTTCTGTGTTTAGCAAAATGAAGCTCATGAGAGCAGTCTCAGCTACAGCTTGAAGAAAAACTGATTTGTGTAAAAATGTGGTAAATGTCTTGGTTCCACTTGTTTTAAAATTTGTTGTAAAGTGATCAGTTTGTTGACAGAACATCTGCTCATTTCATCCTTTGCAAGCTCAAATCTGTATTTCACTTCTGCTCTGTTTTCAAGATAGAATATCTTGACATATTTTTGGCTCTACAGTCATATTTGGTGTCAAGAGAAAGATTTCCACATTTGTCTGTTGCTCCTATGAAGAAGCAGTCATGGAACTGCTCTTTCATCCATATTTTCCCCAGATGTTAATTCAAAAGCTGAACCATCCCAAATATGTACAGAACATCCAAATTAACCTGAAAAGTCATCAAAGACTTAGATTTTTCATCATCAGGACATGGTTAGAAACCATTGCCACTTTGGGATAAGTTCTAAGGCTGTGCAGAACCAAGTCTTTGAAATATCAAAGACTGCCCATACCATTTAATGAAACAGGGCGAGTGAGAAGTCTTAAGCTCTGAAGCTTACTAACGTTGTTCACCTCCATCTAAATAGTCTGTGCTCCTGAATCACTTTGCAGTACCACATTGTGTTCATGTGGTACTTTGACATAATTGTGTTTCCTTTTCCAGCACAGAGGGTCTGTGAAAGCGGTGTTGCTGCCCCTTGGAATGCTGCTTGCCTTTAGGAGCCTGTGGCTGGCGCTGCTGACACACAGCAGGGTTTCAAAGTGCCAGGCACGCTGGGGTGGTGCTGTGGGGCTGCGTAAAGCAGTGGGAGATGAACCCGGGGCAGTCTGCTTTCCCTGCTCACTAGGTCTGATCCCTGGTTACACCTTCCCGGGACTGTGCACAGGCATTGTCACAGACTGTGCTGGCCCTGGGTTGAGGTCTCATTTATCCCAATAAGGATAAGGAAAACGAAAGTGTATAAATGATTAGAAAATGCAGTGTTTGAAGTGTTCTTGTTTTTTTTAAGTTGTCAAGAAAATACCATTTTATTGATATACTAACCTCTGTGGGACTTTTTAAAACCGAATAATAGTTTTTATAATTGCTTTCATCTTCCAGAAGAATAGTTTAGATTTCTACATAATTTAGTAGATTTCATCTTTAAACAACATGAGAAATTGAAATCTAATTTTTTCAATACCAGTTTTATGAAAATATTTGTGATAATGAAAACCTTCCAAAATTGCAAAATTCTTATTTGTATTTATTTAAAAAAAATTTAAAATTTATAAATCAATCCGAATTTTAGTTCGTAAAATGTAAAAAAAAAAAATTTAAAAGGAAAAATCAATACTACCAGAATCTTATTTTTTGATATTAAAGGCTTTCCTTGGCATCTCATCTTACTTTTTTATGTATGTTCAAAACATGTATTCTTGAACTGTCATCAGTTTCATGATTAAATAGCCAGCATCCAAAAGAGAAAAAAAATTGTGCTAAGCATAGATCCTGACTATGCCTGAAGGATCAAGCACTTCACTGAATATATTGAGTTTATAGACTTCTTCTAAATCTAAATGGATGATCTCCTCACATTGCTTTTTATTTAATAGCTCGCGCTGCAAGAAGATACAGGACAAAGATTCTATTTTGTCTTCTGCCAAGGAGCTATCAAACCCACATCTCCTAAGCTATCATCATCAATCTACTATGCTTTTTTTATACAAGGACTCTTCATCCTTCCTGTTGTAGCAACTCCACTGTATATGGAACAATTAAAAATCACAGTGATAGAGAGAAGTTAGAATGACAATACATTTCTAGCTTAATGGCTCAGCTCCCAGAAATGTTTTCACTATGGGCGCTCATTAAAAAAGTTCCATTTGGCACTTATTAATTATTGGTAAAATGCATAAAAAAAATTTTGTGCTAAAAATTGCAGCTAGCAGCTTCCCTCCCTGTACAGAAACTTTATCCATTAGGATGGATCTTCATCCTCACACCCCTGCATTCTCTCTGAGCAAATTAATATGCAATTGTTTCATGAAAAGTAGATTATCTGAAACAAGACAATGGGAGCATTTCTGTCTTATGATATTTCAGAGGCTGGTACTTAGACCAGTGTGCAGAGAGTGGAAGGCTCACACCTCTGTCTATCATCACCTCAGAAGTTTCCTAATCATTGAATTTGCATACAGAAGGTTATGTGAGGCTTTAGCAGAAATGTAATTTTCAATTCCAACTCCCCCTCTTCTTCATTGGAAGCTGGGAATACAGTTCAGAAAATTAATTCTATAAATTTTGACCATTTTTAAATCTATCTATGATGAGGCCCCTCACACTTCAGAGGAGACTGGAAACCTTTAAATAGTGACCCAAAGGAATAGAGTGTTTGACATGAACCAAATTACTCAGATTCAATTTCACCGGAATAAAAGATTTAGGAATATGAGAATATGCTTACCTTCAAATAATTATTGACTTAAAATAACTATTGACTTAAAATAACAGCATGCATTATAAACAGTAACCTCAGGAATAAGGATATACCTTGGCTGCTCATACATCTCAGCTGGATATTAGATTTTTTGAACACATAATTAGTCTCTGAAAAGTCCTCCAAATCTATAAACCTTGAAGTGTTCTTAAAGTAATATTTTTGTGCTCCTCCTGTTAAAGATGGCAACCAGAGTCCCCAAAACAGCCACTCTGAGCCACCTCCACTTTTTCCAACCAGAGAGAATGATGGGATCTTGTTTACTTCCTCCTCTGCAACTATGTTCATTGCTTGTAATAGAACACTGAAATACCACGTTACTATGGGAGATTAAGACATTATTCTTCTCTTCTTCCTTGAAGCTGCTTAATTAACATTTCTACCAAATTGTTTAATTTATCCTACCTAAGGCTGGCTTCACCTATCGCAGCTTTCTAAACATGGTGATAAAGCTTCATACCTCATCTAATGAGAAATACTATATTATCCCCCACCTAATACATTTTTAAGATAAGTTAGGGTTGTTTATTTTTGGAAAGGATGGTCACGGACACTAACCTGTGAAGACAAACTTCAGAGCTGCAAATTCTGAAGAGTCTCTTATCCCTAAATACAATGTCTACAGTCCTGCACAATGTCAGATTTAGCATAATAAGTATTATGCCATGTGCTTTCAAATGAGATCCACAAACATTAGAATTTGTCAAAGGTGGATTTTTGCGGGATGACTTCTGTTGGCTCTCCATTCAGTACCCGTGAATTCTCTTTGGGGACATTTACCTCTGCATGGATCTGCACAGGGAATATACAATCTAGTCAAGCACAACAGAGGGGAATCCAAGCTTGAACAGGTGCTGAAAAGAGGATCAGAGTAATAGAGTTCCTATCATACAAAGGATGAGTAAAAGTGCTTATCCTCCTTAAGTTAGCAAAATAATGGCTAAGAAGACACATTATAGTTAAGAAGACATATAATCACTCTCTATAAATAATTATGTTTGGAAAATAATTATATAGCATGAAAAGAGAAGGCCTATTTAAACTAAAGGGCACTGTTGGCAGAAGAAAAATGTTATAAATTGTCCATGAATAAAATTAGGCTGGAGATCAAAACTATTCTTAATGATGAGACAGTGGTGACAATCTGGAACAGCCTCCCAACAGCAATAGAAGGGTGAAGAAAAATAAAGTACTCAGAAGCCAGTTCCCATTAAGATAGAGTCTGATCTGTTTATGAGAGTTATACAATTATATTGAGTAACAGAAATAGGCTCCAGTGAACAAAGAGATGTATTTTCTATCCTATTTTTCTGTTTCATCTAATTGCTGTGCTGAGGACTAAAAGTTCAGTATAGCAAGTCTCATTATATTAGTGCTTTAGTTCTTTTCTTGATATGTCTCCCAGTGCCTAAACAAGAATCTGTTTAACTAACAGTATTAGTTACACACATTTTCTCCCGCTAGATGTAAAGATTTTGCATAAGGGAAGACTTTTCAACCTGATTTACTTACCCAGTTTGGGAAAATCCCAAGACTCCAAACATATTACTTAGGAATAAATCTACTATCCCTTAATATGCCCACTAATTATTTTATTGTTCACTTTAAAAAAAAAAAAAAAAAAAAAAAAGCAGATGGTTAAATGTCACAACTTTAAAAGATAAAATAAAAGTAGTCAGCTTTAAGCATGAAATGCTATTAAATTAATTTTTTATGAGACAGAAATATTGAAGAAGTGAGACCTAAATTTGTGGCCTCTATGGCAGAATATTAGCTCTTGGGAGCCAGGGAAGAGAATGGGGAGAGGAGGTAGAGTGGGATTTTTTTTTCTGCATTTTATATAAAGATCCCTGACAAGAATTAACTGCCTAATTTGCATAAACCTTCCACAACTAAAGCTCAAGTAAGCCTTAAGCATTTAATTCTGAATCATCTTATTCAGTGTTTTTCAGCACCACATTTACTCTTCAGTTCTCTCCCATTTTTTCCCGGCATACTGGTGGTAGTTATTTCCCTGTAATGCTGGTTAAGACTATCCCTTATGAAGTTTTCTGGAGTGACTGAGGTAAAAATAAAAATGTTCTGATATTTTCCCCAGGGAGAGTGAGCAGTTCCTTTGGCTTAAATAGGCTTTAACTGCATCCCACAGAGTGATGCTTCATAGTGTATTATTAGTGTGATCAAAAAGAATGTTACGAGAAGCTGAGTGCTAGTCAATGTTAAGCACTGCATGTATATTTCTCATCTATATTTTACAAATTCAGAAATTTCAAAGTGGAATCTGTTTTTCACAACACTGTCCTCAGTATTTTTGCTGGTTTTGCCTCGCTGATTTTTTTTAAATTACACATTTTCAATAGTCGTGTGTAAAATGTTACGCTCACATATTAAATTTGTACACTAACAGAACCAGCTGCATGAATTTTCAGATTTTGTGTTAAAAAGGCAAGATATCTTCTGCAACCCAAACAGTAGGTCAGCTGCAAAGGATTTTGTTGTGATTTCTAGGACTGCTCAGTTTAACTCATTCTGAAGGAATATTTAAAATCTCCTTGAAGAATAACTGTACATTTCTTCATAATGAAAATAAGTGTAATTTCCTAAAAAATCCAACAATTCTAGTGAATATTTGGAAATTACAAATATTTTGAAAGCATTCTAACTGTTTATGGAAAACAATAAGAAGAAAGCTCTTTTTCTTTTTTTTTTTTTTTTTTAAATTAAAGAAAAAAAACGTGCCATGAGATTTGTATTTTGGGACTACGGAGATGACAAATGGGCACATTTCATTGCGACTCCTGGGCAATTCATCTGTCACCTAGTTTTCCACTGAGGCTCATTGCCACAGAGTAATCCTTCTTCTAGCAGTCATACAAAGTCTGATAATCCATTTTTCCTCATTATCAAGGTTGATTTCTTGTGGGATTAGTTTTCCTATACATTGTTTAGAGAACTGAATTCCAGGTGTAGCAATTATGTGTGAAATTCTCTGGAATACCTGGAATCAAAATGCAGTGGGCCAAATTCATCCCTTGACCAGCTTTACTAGTACCACTGCTGTTAGGTGAAAAATTAATTTGACACTCTAACTTTAGGAATAATACAAGCAATGTTATTACAAATCCCAAGTTATTGTTTGAAATAGCAATATAACCTGCTAATCATCCTTTATTGATGCCTTTTATGCTTGTAGTAAATTCTTTGAAGTAATTTCCATTCACTGGAAGCCATGAAGGGTAACCGTTAGACCTCCGTTAAATACCTTAAATAAGTCCATGTCTAATAAAGAAATGTTACTCTACTTTGTTAATCAAAAAGATGCTGCTCCATGGTAAGTACATCCAAGTTTTTCAGGAATGAATACAAGAGCTACATGTTAGTGTTGGATGTAGATCTACATGGTAGTGTTGTTATAAAGGAATGTCTGCTTTAAAATAATTAAAACTTTACAGCATGATAGTAAATCATGCAACTGACTGTCTGAACAAAACTTGAATTTCCATTGAATTGCCTAGAAATATAAGGACATATAACTGTTTTGCAATAATTTCAGTGGCAAAATCTTACAAACTGAATATTAATGGATTAACTATTTTTTTTGCATTCTAGAGTTGTTGAATATGTTCTTCCCTATTTATAAAATAACTTGAAATTAATATATCGTATTGTAATCTAACCACAATTTACAGTAGCAATTAATTAATTTTATTTTCTTTCTTCTGTTACTATCCTTCCAGTTATGTCTCAGAATACTCCAGTTAAGTGGTCCAGTATTGTATATACACTGGATGCTGGAAGAGAAAGCCCTTCATCTTTTTATTAGGTAATACTTCTCTGGAGTGTCCCAATCAACATGTTTGAATCGAGTTGGACTTCTGAAGTCCTGAAGGAACCTGCAGACAAGCTATGTAAAGGGGTCAATTTCAGTGTCGGGTGTTTTATCCTAAATATTGGTGAGGATATGAGATTTGCTCTGTCCCACAGTATTAGCATACTAAGTCTAACAGTCTCACAAAGAAGGCATTAAACTTCATGTTAGGTACTTTTTTTTTCTTCCCTTATGTTTTGGTCTATTTTAAAATTAAGGTGTTTTTGTGGTACTTCATTCCATATGTTCTTCACCTTTTTCTAGACTCTGCTGCATAGGTATTTTCAAGTCCAAACAATTTATACAGGACAACTTGTTAAGGTGTTGACGTATAGTTAAACCAGATATTTCTGAATTAAAGCTCTATGTATTTGTTTTCTAACTAAGGAAGATGAGATAAACAGGATATATAGTGAGGAACTGAGGATTAAAACAAAAAATCAATCTCTTCTGAGACAAACCTAATAACTGGCTCCAAAAGCTTTCATAAATTATTAGCTTTGAAATCACTCAAAGTGTCTGAAACATTGTACGTGTCACTGATGTACTTGAAGTTCACCTAAGTAACCGTATCATCAAAATGTGCTGACAAAAAATGCCAGCAGCTATGCCACCTTGCAATCAATGACATATCTGTTTCAGAGTTAACAAATGTCAGAGAATGTAATTTCATCTGTTTCTGCTGCATACATTTAAATGTTCATATTCTTCCTAAGGAAGGAAAAAGACCAAAAAGTTTTTAAGTTCTGTTTTCCTCCAGCTGACTTTTTTCCCTATAAAGCTTATGCCTTCCTGTAAATTAAAAAAATGCATACAAATAAAAATATGTTTTATTTTTATGTGAATGTATGAGTTGTGCAGCCTTACTGTCTTTCAAGAAAGTTACATTGTCTATATAGTCAATGAAGAAATAGAGAATGCCCAAATATCTGTTCAGGATACTGCACAACTGAGTGAAAGGAAGACTGGAAATATGGGGATGGTGATGAAAGCAAAGAAATACAACTGGCCAAGTAGTGGAAATAAAGTTGAATGTGCCAAGTAAAAGCTACTCCTGCACTCCAAGAAAGGGTTCCACACTATTACAATGAACAACTATTTGGTATAAACTGTACTTGTTTCATCAAGCACATACAAAGGAAAAGCACATTTGTACTTGGAATCTGACATTATATTAACCATTATCTAGTTAATACATCCATAACAGTGCCAAAACTACAAAAATAAGTAACTGATTGTTCAGGAAATAGATGCCCCTCAGTTAATAGTGAGTATAATGCATCTTTTCTGTGCTCAGTAACAGAATGGATCAAATTTTTTTTTCTTTCTTTCTTTCTTTCGTTCTTTCTTTCTTTCTTTCGTTCTTTCTTTCTTTCTTTCGTTCTTTCTTTCTTTCTTTCGTTCTTTCTTTCTTTCTTTCGTTCTTTCTTTCTTTCTTTCGTTCTTTCTTTCTTTCTTTCGTTCTTTCTTTCTTTCTTTCGTTCTTTCTTTCTTTCTTTCGTTCTTTCTTTCTTTCTTTCGTTCTTTCTTTCTTTCTTTCGTTCTTTCTTTCTTTCTTTCGTTCTTTCTTTCTTTCTTTCGTTCTTTCTTTCTTTCTTTCGTTCTTTCTTTCTTTCTTTCGTTCTTTCTTTCTTTCTTTCGTTCTTTCTTTCTTTCTTTCGTTCTTTCTTTCTTTCTTTCGTTCTTTCTTTCTTTCTTTCGTTCTTTCTTTCTTTCTTTCGTTCTTTCTTTCTTTCTTTCGTTCTTTCTTTCTTTCTTTCGTTCTTTCTTTCTTTCTTTCGTTCTTTCTTTCTTTCTTTCTCTTTCTCTTTCTCTTCTCTCTTTTTTTCCTTTCCTTTTCTCCCCATGGATTTTCTCCCTCCTCCCATTTCTCTCCAGGAATACAGAGTACCAAAGTGCTTCCTGTTCTGAGCTACAGGACACATGCTGGGTGCAGCTCTTGAAGTTTGCTCAGCAAGGGCTAGAAGTAGGCAGCACAGTGAGTTAATGGAAGAATAATTTAAAGTGAGCTTGGGTGGTTGAAAAAAGGACCCACACATAGTGGTAATAAGGCTTGCCTTTTTTGTTTCTGTTAGTAGCTGTTGATAATTTTACATCTTTTATTTCAAAATCTATTTCAAATCAAATCTGGAACAGCTAAGTCTATTTAGCTCTTATCTGTCACTTCTTTGATAATTTCTATTAACATTACTCTATGCGTATTGGTGATAACTATACAAAGAATAATTAAGTACAGTTAAGAACAGTAATTTGGGATATGTACATTTATTATTGTAGAGATTTCCATAAATTATTTCAACTTTTCTTCTGCAATAGAGAATAGTATATTCATTACAGCTCCTGAATAAATCCAAGGATTAATGTTATTTATTTTCTCTTTCTTTTAAAGAGACTTGACATTAACCTTTTGTACTCCAAGCATATTTTAAGCATGAATGTTCTGATACAATAGTGAAGACGGCATACTCAATATTTCTGTGGTCGGGAATCCACAGATTCTGCCGATTTAGCATCTCTTTTGCTTCACATAAACAGCTACAGGTTTCCATTTCAGAAAATTATTGTTTCTATATAGTCACTTAATAGCTCCAGTACAGAGAAACCCCTTTTCCTTAGCTGTTTATCCTTCACCACTACTCATCTACTGCCTTTTTATTCTTCCTGAAGTCTTATTGCAGAAAAACCCTAAGTTACTTTGTAGCACAAAAAGGATAGAACAGAAATTCAATTATCGCAGGTGAGGATAGAGATGTGCAGCTTACAAGAAAAAGAAGGCAACAAATGTAGAGATCTGGACAGGAAAAAGTACCAATTAATCTGTGGATACTACTCAGTTCACTCTTTCCTGGATGCATACCTGCTTAAGATTCTCAAAACAATCCATGATGTACAAAAAGCCTTCTCTTTTACCGTGTTAAGCTGGGGGAAGTCAGCAATTACCAGGAAGAACCTGATAATAACGGTCTCAGAATTTTGCTGGTCTTGGACAAAACAAACATGAGAGTGCAGTCAAAAACTTTAGTTGTGAGGAAAGATTAAGGGGAAATTTCAGTCCTCCTGGTAAAGTCTCTAACTTGCAACAAACTGTGAAAGGAAAAAAGCTATAGAGATGGATATCTTTGGAAATTACTAGTCCAGTAGGTTAAAAATAGCTTCAACAATTTTCACAGAACAGGGCATAAGGTGTCATCTTAGTAAGAAATGGAGAACGAAATTATCAAACTGCTATTGAGCAGGTACAAGAGAGGTTGAGTTTTTCACATACCCTTACAATAAAACATCTCATTTCTTTTATGAGAGCAGGACCATGTTTGAGACAGGGGATACTGAAGCTCTTGACTATTTGTTTCTGTACTGAAGTTTCAACAGTGCTTTCACTTAGTACTAACTTTTGCTGTCCTAATGGAACGGCTGCTGCTCCCGAGGGATCTTGCTTGTGACTGCTTTCGGTAGTCAGTAGTGAACAGGCTCTCATTACAGGATCCTTATGGCTCTCTTAAAAAGGATTTATGTGAGTCTTAACTGACAATGCAATGTTAAGATCATTTGCAAAGACAGCCCAAGAGAGAAAATATATGACTTTTTAACACTTGATGTAAAGAGGTGGAAGTGGGAATTCAGAACAATTTGCTGAATGAAAATTTTGTGAATGAAAAAGAGAAGACTGATTTTAAAAATTAACACCCAGAAATGATTGGACAAAGTTTAACTTTCAGATTTAGAGTGAGGGTGGGTTTTTCTTACATAGTTGGGTACCCTAAAAATGTGAGAATCAAAAGAACAACATGTTGATCTGAATCTCTCTTGAAATACAGGAATAAAAAAGAAATCAGCTTCCTTATTTGATTATATCAGCACTAAGTTTTCTTGAGTTAACAGCTCTATTATCTCTATATCATCATCTCAGACTTTGAAAGGGATCTACTTCTGGTCTAATTAGCTGTGTTTTAGTTAAACATGTTATGTCTTTTACCTTGAAATTTCTGACATGAAGACTGCAGCAATTACTTCTCTAGGGCTTTTTAAACCTAACAATTAGTATTTGCAACCACAGTCTTTATGCTCTGAGCTATATTATGCAAATGATCAAATACTTCAATTGCACTTTTAGGGTTTTATGCTATTTAATGCATGCTTTTTAATTTTTGGTTCCATAAAAAAAAAAAAAAAAGGATTTAAGAAATCTTAATAGGAGATGCTAATCCAGACTTGAGTAGGCTAAATCTTGTCCCTACACATATCTACATACGTGGAAGAGATTATGGCTTTCAAGTCACAGGTTTTTGATAGGCAAAAACATCTAAAGAAATAGTGATGTAGGAACGATCAGAATTCCAGATCCAGATTAAGGAAACATGGCCCAAAGAGGTAATGAGTCATGTCCATGCTTAAGAGTAAAATATTTTCCACTGATCTACTGGCTTTTTCATTTAGTGTTCCAGCTCTCCAGGAAGGCTTTCTAACTGAATTCTTCCAAAGAATATTGCATTTCAAGATAAACTTTTCTCGTTTGTGGTAGTAGACACCAAATATCAATTTCCCTTTTATGTTATGAAAAGCTATGCTTACACAGAAATGCTTTTAAAAAAGCATTAAAAGAACTTAAAAACTTTGGTGCCATCTCAAAATGTATTGGTTGTTTTCTGAATTATCAAACTGCCAGTTTTTTAAAGGGGCTTTTATTAGCTCATAAGTATTGCTTGCTTGGCTTTCTATGCAACTGAAGAAGAAAAATATATAGAACACATATGAGCACTGCAAAGTTAGTACAACTTTAAGCAAAAGTCTAAAATCTTCTCCTTCACTGTGACAGCTTACTGATGAGTGACTACTTCCAAAGATCATTACTGGAAATAAATTCTCTGGTAAAAATTAACCTATTGATGCCCACACAGCAAGAGATATTAATTATTCAACCATCTTATTAATTACCTAACATGTCATTTCATCTTCCTGCTGTCCTTCCTTAAACAAGAAATAATGTTTTAAAACACTTTACCTTCATATTTAGGATGAAGCATTAAAAAACCCTAATCATTATTTATTTCCTATCCACTGGACAAATTAGGGAAACACCTATGTATAATGTTCTATATAACTTGCTGAGGTTTGTGAACTATTAAAGAGAACAACGATGCTTGTACTAGGAAGACTAGATGAATGAAGTTCTTTTACTTTCAATACTGTAAACTCTTAAAAGTTTGCTTTTCAACCCTGTATGCTATTTAGCAAACTTTTATGGCTTTTTGGTCTCCCGCTGGATTAGCTTGCCAACAGGAAATTAGGAATGTCAAGGTACATACAAAAGTATTGCAGAAAAAAATTTACTAACTTTGTTGCTTTAACTTCAAGATAAGAGGAATGTCATTTTGCCCCTGGCAAAATCTTCTCCCCAGGGAGAAAATTATTGTTGTACAAACCCACTTTTTTCATCCTTATTTTTGTCATACTAATCTAGTATTAGATTAAATAGTAGTAAAATACCATTTTTAAGGAAATTTGACTGTGACTCTACCACCTCTAGCACCATAGGTTCTTGGTCTGCATCTCTAACCTTGGTAAAAGGGCCTCTAAGCAGTCAAATATTAGTTTGGACTCTAAGATTTGAAACTCCAGCAAGAATGATATAGATACAGTATTTTTCCTACCAGTCTGCAATAAGATTAAAATCTTGGAGTAAAAGGTCCTATACTGTTGGTATATTTGTTGGTCTTAAATCATTACACAATTTGATACCATCAGCAGTGTGAATTATAATTTACATTTACTCCAAAAAGAAAGCTGGAAATTTTTTCTGTATATCAGTACGGATAAATTTCACATCCACATTTGCTAAGATCAGAGTAGTGGAAGAGGCAGACTCTTCAGAAGATATTTGACAAGCACTATAAATGTGTGTGCTGGTTGTGTCTGGGATAGACAGTAGCTTCACTATAGCTAGTATGGCCTATGCTTTGGGTTTGTGCTGCAAATAGTGTTGATAATACAGGGATGTTTTAGTTAGTGCTGAGCAGAGCTTACACAGAGTCAAGGACATTTCTGCTTATCTCTCCACCCCTCCAAGAAATGCCTACTGCTTTTTGGTTTCAGGTCTTTTATTCCAGTTCTACATCAAGTAATTTCCTTCTATTAAAGGATGTTCTAGCTGTCCTTTTTACCAAGACTCTTTTTTCCCTCCTTGTTTGAGGTTAAAAAGCATGGTTTGATCAGAGGACAGCAGTTATGCACAAGAGACTGCTCTATGCTAAATTAGAAGGTTTCTCATGCCTTGTATTCCTGCATCTTGATTGGTAGGATGTGTATTTTGATTTATTATTTAGAATCATCTCTTTACTGTATGTGAAATCTATAGTTTTCAAAAACAAAAATTCAATTTAATGTCATTTCAGTAAGAAAAATAGTACATGTGTAAAAGCTCTGTGGCTATATTCATCTGAAAGGATCAACTAAACTTACTCTGTTCAAGGTACCAGTTTTCAATGTGTCAAAACAGCTACTACATTATCTATATTAAGGTCAGAGTTCTTGATATCTAACACTCAGCCATTAGTGTTTCAATAAGAAAGCATAAAAAATGATGTGAAATTATTTTAAATTCAACTGAATAATATGAAGCCCTTTTTTACATACCTACAATTCAAACATCAGATAAAATCCTAAAATAAGTGACAAGGTTTGGCTGACCAAAAAAAAAAAAAGTCAAAAGACTGTAGTTCCACAATAAAAAATCCTTTAGATAAATATTTGAGCAGATTTAATTTCACCCAGCTACAGCTGGTGAATATACTGAGTATGATAGTAAGAGTTATGTGCTCAAACTTCCACACAGCTAGTTTCAGGCCAACACATCCTACTTCTCCAGTCCCTTAATATTTTTTATTAATGATAATGAAGCATTGGATTCTATGTATTTTGCTTTCAGGTCTACTCAAAGGCTTCATACCTTTCCGATTTTCTAAATGGTTTCAATATAAACAGCAGCAATCTGTGCAGTAATGTTTATTCTGATCTCACTTGAAAAATTTTTACTGTTCAACTCTCATGGGTCTTATTTTCACTCTTAAAATCTTATTTTACTTAGGACAAGTTAATTGTCCTAATAGTTTGTTTGTACATTAGTAGTACACAAAGTTCCTTTATAGAAAAAGAAAGGGAGAGCTATAGTGCAAGTAAGAATAATAGACTTCTGTATGGATTACTCCTAATTACGATTTTCTCAGACATAAAAGTAGTAACAGACCAGTGTTAGGTGACTCAGTATCAGACACTTCACATCACCCACAGAAGTTTGCATCAGAAAGAGAATTACAGAACCATTTTCTTAAAAAACCCAAATAAACCCAAACCCACAGGATTAAAGACACAGAAAGAAGACACACTTTTTTAACAAACAAGCAATGAATTTTAACAGAGCAGCTGGCCTTTCTGGACATGAATGTTGGAGATCCATGTTTGAACAGTTTAAGAGGCAGCCTTGCCACTCTGATAACAATAGGGGTCTGCCAAAATAAGTCATGGCAATTAGCCACACACAATCAGTTACTTTTCAACTCTGCTACAAGTCAAGGGGCTACGTCTCAACACTTTGCTTCCTGCTCTGTTTTCTTGTCTAAACCAATCTTTAATTAATGGTTCAAATAATTTATATTTGATGTGCTACACAGAAATAGGCTTTACAAAAAACCCTGCACTATATGACTAGGATTACAAGCACCATATAAATTTAAAAATTAAACATCTGCTTTGGTAATATACTTCCTAACACATGAGCCACGGGAGCTAAACACACCTTTCAAAGCCAAAATGAGCACTGATAAACCTTCAAGGTTTGCCAGGTCTGCAGGGCTCCTTATCTGAACAGATGGATTGGTTGGTATGATTTAGGAGTTCTGCCTTCTTTTTTCTAACATTCTTTTTTTACAGTATGTCCCCTACCCTGTAAACAAGCCTCAAAGCACAGAAAACAAAAAAATGTATTTAATGGCCCCCTGTTCTGTTTCATTATTTACACTCTTCACATGTACTTTCCCAGCTGAGTAATGCTCTTTGATGATTATATCTCCAAAGAACATTGCTGTGATCACGTAATATGCTGTGGAACCATAGATAATCAATCAAAAGGACAGAAACAGAGAGAGCAACCTTCTGACTTTTAAAAAACCGGTTTAGTTCTTATGAAAATGCAAAATTGACAACGTTGGGATTGAAATAATCTTTCAAAAGATGAATAGGAATGGTGCAAGTTATACAGTATTAAACCAATGTGTTCTGCCCCTGAAGGGATCACTTTTATAAGCTGAAGACGTCTGTCTCCATAGTCCTGATGAATTTCTTGATTGCCTGCATGAGAGCACCCCTGGTAGTGGTTTTGTGATACTGGTATTAGCAAACTTGGTGTTCTGGGAATACAGACATCACCAATACATTTCATCTACTGTAAATCATGAGGGTTTTGAAATCTTGAAGCTGGTGAGATCAAAACTTGTGACCAACTGTCCTCAAGAAGTGAAAATACTTTTATCCCAAAAACATGATCTCATATGGCAATAAATATATTTGAAATTTAGTCTAGTTTAGCTCTGAGTTAAAATTTATTTACATGAAGAATTTGTATTGCTACTACCAAAACTGATAACAAGGCTGTGAAAATGCATACCTTATAGGCTTATTGGGTGAAACCCAGTAGGAATCATAAGGATGATTCATCCTTATAACAATTCAAGTGTAAGAATAAAAATAAACATCAAAAGAAATTCACAGTGATGCTTCACATTAGAGTAATTTAGTCATTACTATTGCCACTAAGACAATTTACCGAGTTTCATTTAATAAGTATACTCCTGAATATTTCTAGTCATCAATGCCTAAAATTTATTTTTTAATTTTCTTTCTTTTTTCCACTCCACCCCTTTAATTGTATTTTGTTCTTCATCTTGTCAGGAAGACTGGGGGCTGAACAGCCATAGCTGCAGCTATTCACAATCCAAAATGAAAGTGGTATATTGATTGAGATGAACTTCTTCAAAGTTTCACTTGGTTCTAGTTTTTCTCCAGCTATTAACAGATGTGTTAGCAAAACTGGCAGTTTCAGTAGAAGCCATGGATTTACAATTACGATAATGACAAAATATTTTGGGGAAGCAGACCAATGCCTTTTTTTTCCCCGTCCAAATTAAAGAATATAAAAGGTTCTAAGCATAGGACTTGAATTCAACCTTTTGGAACCTCATAAACAGATGGAATTTTGGGGCAGTGTTACTTGTCAAACTTGTTGCTCTTTGAAGCCAAAGGTCCCTAAGAGCCTAGATCTGTCAAGGTATGTTAGGGAATCAATGCTCATACAGTTTGAAATAATTTGTGATTAACAGAATCATCCCACAGGTCTCATCTATTTTTTAAGAAGGGTACCATGGTTTAGAAATGGTATTTCCCAGGTTAGTGCCCCAATCATGACTCCAAAAAAATCAGATGCTGCTCATTCTGCCCTTCCCCTTCCCCCCTGCCTTTTCCCCCTTCCCCTCCCTGCTGCATGGGATTGGAGAGGATTGAAGGCACAAAAGGCAAAGTTCACAGGTTGCAATAAGAAAAATTAAAGGCAACAGCAATGAGATAAGAAAATGGACAGAAATGGAAAAAAAATTAATAACAAAAGTGTACAAAGGAGAGAGTAGAGATCGACCTGGCCACGGCCACAGCAACTGAACTGCTCCCTATTGCTTGGGACCGGAGTTACCCCCCTGCTCTGTCCACCACGCCTGCTCCACTGGAAGGACTGCCTCTCTCCTGGGAAGCAAGAGAGTTGCTTTGCCCCTCCCCTGGGAATGATGTCTATGTCCTAGCTACCACCCCCCTCCCAACCATGCCCCCTCCCAGCTACTGCAAAAAATTAACTTCTGTCCTGCACAGTACCACAGATGTTTGTGGTCCTGTAACCACCCAATGATAACTGAATCCAAGAGGCTGAATGTGCATGGTATCACAGTAAACTTGTAGTTTGAGGCCAGCAATGTGCTCATCTTTATCACTGCAGATTTCATGGGACACACACTGATATAAAATCACAATCAATTATTAAGGTAAAAAGCAATCACTCCACCTCCTCTGCACTTTGATAAATTAGGGAGTGAAAAGCATCCTGTTGGGAAGAGAACTGGCACAGAGCTATGCTCCATGGAGAATCTGAACTCGCTTCATATTTACTTTTATGAAGTAACATGTGTGACTGATTTTGCCTATTTAAAGTTGTAAAATTGTTATCTATGGGTTTAGGTTCTTTCCAGAGACGTTTTAAATTGGAAATTAGCCTCTCCGGTAATATAATGTTTATATGTCTTTGTATCAATGATAAAATAGACACCACGAAGATTGCGGTCAAAGCAATAAAACTTCTTCTGTTTGGCTGACTTGCCAGTGAATTTTAAATGTGAGTAGGATAAGCAAAATAATTGATTATCTAATTAATCTGATAAGGGAATCACTAGACAAAAGAAATTGGAAATTAGAAATCTGGGTAGCGCTTATGCTTGGAGAAGCCAAGTGGAAGACAGGAAACAAGGAATTTCTTAAATTAATATGATTTTAAATGCAAAATTCTCAAGATGGAGTATGCTTAGTATTAGGTGTTTGTTATTTTTGTAATATATCTTGGTTATAGGAACCAAAGTTAAACATATTTTGGTAAGTTTTCTGGAACTTATCCAAAGCTCAAATCTCTCCCTCTTTCCACTACTATCTTGAAGAAGTGAGATATAAAACCAGAATGGTCACAAAGCTTGCTAGGTCTGGAAAGTCTCTATTAAGTTACCTGGAAAGTGCTAGAGAAGGATGGATTACACCCAAATGTCAGGAATAAACCCCGTTCTGTAGGATCTAGTATCTCAGCAGACAGAATACATTTATGCCAGCCAGTGTGCCAGAGAAGCAGAAACAGAAATGGTGACAAGAGTCTGCACAGTTCCAGTGTACCTTAAAACACACAGGTGTGACATGATGAAATCTGTTCAATGCATTTGTGTCAATGTCGACCACATTATCCTTTTATATTGGCTATTCAGCCTGTGTAAAAATCTGAGTGGGCATGCTAACAGATCTTTCCATATAAGTTATCCATAAGAAGAAATATAATTACGGTTGAGCAGAGCAGTGTGCCTACTTCAGTTTTCACCACTTGCATTTAAAGCATGGTACAGTTTATGAACATCAAAAATTTTGTATCCATTGTTTATGTGCCTTTTCTTTTTCCTGAAGAACAAAAACATTCTATGCAGCCTCTATTTTCTTTCATTGTGTTTCCTTTTGAATCAGCATTTCAAAGTATTATATGAAAACAATTTCAAATTACTTTTATTAGAAAAAAAATTCAAACCATTTCTATGTACAATCGAGCAATACATACGTGGTTTGCATAATGGGTCACAAGTAAATACTAAAACTATTTATGATCTTTATAAGAGATTGCTGTTGAAAGTAGTAAGTGATATGATTGTCATATAAAAGAGTAAGAAAAAACCAAACCAAACCCCACTTGGCATAAGAAAAGCTGGTGAGTTACAACAGACCCACACAAATGTAATTCACGGTAAGTCCTACAGGACATGGCTCGAGTCCTGTAGAGTCACTCAAGCAGTATATTACCAGGGTCAGAGACTCAAACAGATGAATCCTGCCTTGGTCCATGGCTGCTCAAATTGTGCCTTTTGATTGATTCTGAAGCATTCAGATAAAAGACCCTAGAGGCATATTCTTCCCACTGAAGAAACCTGTTTTTTGAGCTATTAAAAACTCCAGAGAGATATGAGTAAACATGGTAACACATGCAGCACAATTTAAAGTGTGACTTTAATTTACGTTTTAAGAAAAAAGCTTTAAAACTTCCTGAGATGCCCAGGGCTTTCATGTTCACAATGCACTGACACAAGTTCAATATAAATGGAGTCTTTGGTGTGTGCAAATTGTCAGTGTGACAAAAAAAAGGAAAGGTATTAACATTACATCATTTTCACAATACCCAGCTTTTGAGAAATAAACTTTAGCCTAGTGATTTTGCTTTACTCTTCTCTTTTCTTTCTTGACCTAACTGATACCATAGTTTTTTTCAGGGGTGAATTGCACTGTAGCCAGATTCTCATTTGCTTTTAACTCAGTATGTACAAATTTAGTTGTGGCTGCTTTTTCATCTGTACCTTCTCAGTTATCTGCTCTGTCATTCCACTGAATAGTTTACCTTCTTCCAGGAACTGTTGTGGAGAAGTAGTTTCTTACTGGTAGAAACATGCCCAAAAAGCCAGATTATAGTCACAGATGAAAGTGAACAAGCATTTTCTCCATTTTGCCAACACCGCATATATCAGTCTTTGTAGGCTGCGGTTACACACATCTTGTCTCAGCAGAGACAGCATTAAGCAAATCATAGAATCGTAGAATCACAGAATATGCTGAATTGGAAGGGATGCAACCAGGACCATCAAAACCCAAGTCCTTGCCCTGCACAGGACACCCCAAGAATCACACCATGTGACCGAGACCATTGTCCAAACACTTCTTGAACTCTGTCAGACTTGGTGCTATGACCTCTTCCCTGGGGAGCCTGAAACCACCCTCTGGGTGAAAAACTTCTTCCTGATATCCAGCCTAAACCTCCCTTGACTCAGCTCCATGCTCTTCCCTTGGGTTCCGTCACTGGACATGAGAGTGAAGAGATTGGCACCCTCTGCCCCTCATGAGGATGCAGACCACAATGAGGTCTCCCCTCAGTCTCCTCTTCTCCATGCTGAGCAAACCAAATGTTCTAGTTGTTTACAATTGTCAGATTCTGGGTTTTCAGGTGCCTCACTGAATCATTCTCCCTAAGGATGTCAACTGAATCAAGCCACAAAATAATGATATATATTACTATTCTTGTGGGGAAGTTGTTTGCCTGCGAAGTGGTAGCCAGTCATAAGAAAAATCTTAACCAACTCCTTCCTTTAACAGACTCCTGTTCAAGGTATTATATTCAGCCCATACCTGGGTTTATATTTACATATATATATCTATTCCATTTTTTATTTGAATTGGTAACACTACATCAAAAGTCTGTGCAAAGTTGTTCAGATGTTCCCCTCCCCCACATTTTCAGTCATAATCACAAGAATTGTGCTCTCTTTGCCTCATTATCTGTTTTTGTTGTTTCATTATCATTTCATCCTCTGGGAGTGGAAAAGGTTAATGCAAGACCACATCTCCTGATTATATATGTCAGGCTATCCCACAGATGATGTGCTGAAGTCATGGAATAGCAACTCTGCACCCTCTGGTGTCAGACCTTTCTAGTGTGGTCTGACATAACCCATTAGATAGCGATCAAGCACAGTTATGGGAAAGAAAAAGCAATGAAACATGTTTGGGATATATGTTAAAAATTGCAATAGGAAGTTACATTCACCGTAACTTTGTTTGTCTCGTTTATATATTAATGGTTAAACTGTGGTTAACGCATTCCAGCTTGCTATGGAAGTCTACAGCTTGTAACAAGTTAAATCAAGGACATCCCTTTGTGTATTACATTTTAATAGCCATTGGAATAAATTCCATCTGCCTTTAATTTCTATTGAATTGTTCAGTATTTTTTTTAGAAGTACATCCTGAATTTGCTATGTTATGCCTTATTTTGAAGAAATTAATACTTGCTTACTTATTATTTAACTCCTTAAAAAATAATTAAAAGAGTCCCAAATGTGTACAAACAAATGTCTTATTCCAATATGCAGATCACAACGTTTATTCTGTTTTTCATTTGCTTTTACTTTAAGTTCTGAAATTAACATTTCCACTATGTCCAGATGAACGAGGCAGTGTCAAGAATTCTAAAATAAGGGTGGAAATGTACTTTTTTAGAATACTTCATAGTCAGGATTTCAATCAAAAATGAAAAATCATACTAGAAGCACTACCTTACTACATTCATAGATGAGACATACTGGACCACGAAACATTTTAATGGAACAGTACAGAAGCATTTACGTTCCACCTTAGTGGAAAGGCAAAAAAACTTTTACCATGATTTCTCTTGCCAACCTTGTCAGTGTTTTGTGATCAGCTGACTTATCCTTGGGAGGTGCATGTCTTGGCCTTGACTAGAAATGGAAACCACATGCCTAACTTTTGTCTGGTTTAAGTTAGGTTAAATGAGTCTTACCCTTGAATATATATAGAATGCCAGATCAGGAGATCTGCATACAATCCCAAATTTGCCATAGATATTATGGGATCTTGATTTGATATTGTTTTGTCTCCATGAGTAAAACCAGTAAGTTGGAGAAATGGAGTCATACTTGTCTAAAACTCTAGCTTACAGTGGGAAATAAATTATTATTGTGTGAAAATAGTAACATTCTATCAAAAGCACTGTAGGAGGTTGAAATAAAACCAATAGTTATTTAAAAATGAATGCTATGAGATGCACTTATGGAGGTAAGCTAAAGATTCTTATTTGAAGCACAGCATTAGAGAGTGATAATAAACAGTAACTAGAACCACTTGCAAAAAAACCTCGGTTATAACATCTCGCCTAGTGCAAAAAGCTTGCTTCTAATGGACGAGGATATTTTCAAAACATCACTTAAACATGATTCACATTACATAAAAAGCATTTGAGGGAGTTTTTACTTTTATTTGTGTTAAGCAAAAAGAAATTGTTGTCATTGAGGGAGAATAGAAGATTAAAAGATTAAATCAGCCCAAACCACAAAATTATCACAACAAATTGATTTATGATACACAAATGGGACCCCCCCCCCCTTTTTTTTTCTCCTTAAACTTCACTATTATATTTAGTGTGGAGAGTTGATATTTTTTAAACTCTTTGCTCCTTCAGGCTAATGACTTAAGAATGCTATGCTTGTAACCACAGATATAGCTATGATCAATTATTTAAAACACCTTTCTCTTCTCCCCCACCCTTCTGGTTTTTTTGGTAGAATTCACTGTAGCACTCTCTCAGACCCTGCTGGTACAAATCAGTTTTCACGGAGAGAAGGTGATTTACCACTGGATGTGCTTGGCCATCTGCAGTTTTCCAGTCTAAATATTTTCTAAAACTCTCCTTTGGCACTTCTAGCAAATATTTAATTTCCTTCTATGCTAAACACATTTGTGGTGTTGACAGTTAGTCCTTATTCTACAAACTCTTAGATTGAACTGATGTTATTGTTCCTTATGAGGAAGGTTTCCTCTCTACCTGTTTAAATGATGACACTTCTAGCAGCAGGTGATTTTCTGGATTAAAAGTAAGTCATTGTTTAGTACTGACCTCCTAGAGATATAGAATAAAGCCCACAGTTTCAAATTTCCAAGGGTTGCGAAGTGAAAAAGGGAACTTGTTCAGACAACCCTTACTTCCAAGAGCTTGCTGCTGGCAACAGTTAGCAGCAAGAATTTCAGGGGAATGGATATTCAAGGATCCATAGTCTGCAAGTAGGTATGTGGGCAAAGGTGTGGAAATGTGGTTGGACTAGAAACTTGTCAGCTTGGTGTAAGAAAGGGAGCAGTACTTCTATTACCATATGCAAGTATAATTGGAAAAAAACCAAACTTCAGTGTTTTGCAAGAAGTGAAATGAGAGGATGTAAGAATTGAATTTGTTGAATTCTCTGTTTCAAATTCAATCAGCAATTATCCCTTTATGTAGCCATAGTACCAAGAGAAAGTACAGATAAGAAGATCATTCAAATGAGGAAATGTAAGTTGTTTTTTGTGGTTCTAGGTTGGGGGTTTTTTGTGTGTGGGTTTTTTGGGTTTTTTTAAGCTCTTATACTGCTACATAGAAATCTAAGGGTTAATTAGATTTACAGCTGTTACTCTAAAGGCAACTGGCTAGTATGTTTTATATCAAACGGAACACACAGCATCCTTGATATTTACAGCATACTATTGACTAAGCAGCTTTGTACCTTTTTTCTTTCTCTTTTAATTCTCTGGCAAGCAATGCAGAGGACCAGAACCATAGATTCCCTAATGTTTAATAAAATAATGTCCATAAAATACAGAAAGCATTGTTTGTTAATAGGCTATGTAGCAAAATACTTGAATACAAATAGCATTTGTATTCAAGTTCCATGTCTAATTATATTTTAGAAGACTTAAAAACATTGACATTTACATTCCTTAGTGAGGAATACCCAGTTTGAAATTTTACCACAGAAGCTAATGACCCTATTAACTCTAATTTGTTTACTCACCAGTCTGGAACAGTTTCTTCCACAGGTACCCCTTTGATGTTCAAAATTAAGCTTCCTAGAGGTTTGAGAAATTAAATGCTGAAGGAGGTCAATTATCCAACAGTTGCCTTAAAGATAAGGACTGCCCCTCCCACACTGTTTTAAAATGATTTTTTCTGATGAACACAAAAAACCCCATGATTGCTAAACACATGTCAAGCTCTCCCACAGGTTTGCTAGGACATAATAGGCAGTTCTAAGTTTGGTCATTTAGGAGAGTGCCTAATTATATCAGGCAATACAAAGACATGATTTTTTTCATTATACTGAGATTTAATCTTTAATCAAAGTGCAAATGTAATTAATTATTATTTCATAGTCCGTATTTTTGAGTTTTGAATTTGCATAATATCTCAAATATGACCTCCAGCAGCTCCTGATTAGCATGAGCCACCTGCTATGGCAAGTTTAATTTTTATATTTATACATAGGCTTACACTTATTGTTTGTTCTGCTTAGTATTGTCCATAACTATAGTATGGTCCAACCACTGTTGGACCAATCTTAGAAAAGGTAATAATATTTTTATTTGCAAAGAAGTATGAAATCAAAAAGGGCCCATTCTTCAGCTACAGTGTGAATTAAAAAAAAAAAAAATTGATAGTCAGCTGAGTTTATTTTGTAATTTTGGCAGTTATCTCTGCAACAATGCACCAAAAGGGATGAGGGAGTGGTTTCAAACCCTGAAGACATCAGTGGATTTCAGCTTCTTAAGACATTCCCCTGAATGAAGCACCGGGTCCTACTGAATTCTTAACTAGCAACAGAACATGAAGCCAGAGACTACCACTAATCATTTCATGCTAGATACAAGAGCTAAAAGCTGGCACCTCATAAAAAGAGACAACAACCATTTCCAGAACAGGGCCAATGCTAAGGGATCCCAGCACACTGGGATCCCAGCACTGCTGGTCTGTCCAGCTAAAAACGGGAAGGCTATAATGGGTGCAACCAAGACCTTGCTGAATGCCTCTCTGCAATATGCAAACTTTTTAAGGTTCTGTAACAAGTCATCAAGGATCTACTCCAGTAGAAAACTCCAGCAAGTTTCTGCTGGCATTAAGTCAGAATAAGGCTGCTCATCTAAAGCACAGAGATATGGTATAAATCCATTAAAAAATCCCCAAACTGAAGCCCCTTAGAAGAATGCAGAAGAGAGCTATACTTTTTCCTGCACAAATTCTCTATGTTTATAGAGCCTTGAGAGGTGCCAGATGGTTAGTCCCATTTCATATCTTTGTAAAAGAGCATCCAGTATGTTCAGCCTTAATTTGGTTCAGAGTTTTCTGGTGGATGGGACGAGTCAGTTCTTCCATCGTATTTTGATGAGAAGAATATTTATCATCTGACAATATCATGTGTTGTTGGTATGGAGAATCACATCACTCTCTCTTTTCAAAAGAGTTATGAATCCAAATCCAGCTACAACTAGTGGGTGAATGACGTCCTTCTGAAAATGTTAAGTAAATTCTGGGAAATCAGGCATGAAAATGAACTGCAGATAAGGAAACATAAGGCTAAGGGATTCGGAGAAACCCTTCAGCTCTCATACAGCAGCTGGTGGTTGTGAGAAAGAAAACGGTTCCCTGTAATATCTCAGTGCCATAAGGAATTATGTGGGCTGTGTCAGTTCCATCCTAAAGACTGCAGTAACTGACAGGAGCATGTTCTTTGGTATTCCTTCTAATTTAAAAAAAAAAAAAAAAGTGGTAAAATGCATAGCTGAACGAAAAAGGGCTATATACAGTATTGTTAGCAAATGGAAGATCCCAAGGAAAGGTTTTTAGATTTGAGAGCTAACAATCCTTCCAAAGAGAATGGAACTTTGCATTTAATTCAAAATTTGGTTTTGAATCCTACATACCTTGGGATTTCAGGGAATTTTGGAACACCAAGATTTCAGAATCTATGGAACCTGTGAGTCTTGTGAGAACAATATCTGGTTAAAGGTTTTCTTTAATTTTATGAATTGTATGAGTGAAAAAGAATTTAATCGTAGAGTGGAAAAGAACTACTTCCTTATTTGCTTTCTTAATAAAGATAATAGTTTAGTTAGTTACAGAATTTTACGGCTCTCCAATACAGAGTTGTTTCAGTTTTTATTGAGCTCCAAACTTACTTGTGTAATGACAATGTGAGCAAAAAAAAAAAAAGTTTGCCTAATTTCACACCAAGTAGGAAATCAAGTACAACAGCATGTTACAATGTTGACAATAGAACCAAAATACCAGGATAATGTGAGGTGAATATCTACAGAATTTATTTGAAATTCATTAAATGTCATTTTCATTCCAGATTGGATACCTTCTGCTTCTTTTGAAAACCCTGAACTAAGAGTGATATGAAGTCTGACTATCAGAAATATAAAATCTCTAGGAACTTCAATATGTCGTGTTTCCTCCTGCTTAGATTTAGCTCAACGACATCTTTAAATCTTAGTGATTCTGGAGCCATATTTTATATGCCTACCTGTATGGTAATCTCAAGAATGCCAGAGCATAACCTGATAGAATAATTTACAGAAAATTTGGCTTTGTTTTTCTCTGCAGTTTCAATTTAATTCTTCTTTCTTTCAGTATGAAAGGAACAGCTTTGTAGCACTCCATCTTTTACTGAAAGTCTTATAACTGAATATGTTTTAAATTATTTATAGAATATCTTAGTATACACTTATAAACTCTGGAATAATATTGACTTGTCTGTAATATAGTATTCAGAGAAGGGAAAAGTAAACTAATAATTTGCTGGAGAAGTAAAGAAAAACTGCCGTATTCCTTTGCAGATCTTTTATATTTATATCTATCAGACCAGGCGCACTCCAAAACACCACAGTTTCTAAAATATCCACTTGTTTTCAAGGAAGTTGGGACTGTCATAAACTTCAGGTTGATGTGAAGTGCCTAGGATTATAGCTGTCTTCCCCATGTGTTTTAAAAGCACCAACGTGTGTTTTCCAACCTTATTTATGTTTCGTTTTTTCCTCTTCAGTAAATATAATTACTCCATATAAGTTATTCCATAAGATTTCCTAACATATATGGTCTCAGTAGCATATAGGAATTTCAAATAGAATTGAATCCGGCCAGGGATGTCAAAGGCAGGAGGAAGGGCTTCTATATGTACAGAGAGGACCAAAGGAAGTCTAAGGAAAACAAAGGCCTGGCACTTAAGGTTCAACTAAGCATGGAAGAAGCTGAGGTATGGAATGCCTTCTTTGCCTCAGTCTTTACAAGGAAGACTGTCCTTCGGGAAACCCAGGCCCTGGAATCCGGGGAAATATGGAGCATGGTAGGTATACCCTTGGTGGAAGAGGATCACATCAGGCAGTACTTAAGCAAAACGAATGGGGGCCCTGATGATATGCACACAGGAGTGCTGAGGGAGCTGGCAGACATTATGAGCCCACTCTCAATAATCTTTGATTAATCGTAGAGATTAGATGTCATTCCTGTCTTCAAGAAGTGCAAGGAGGAGAACCCGAGGAACTACAGGTCAGTCGGCCTCACCTCAGTCCCCGAGGAAGTGATGAAGCAGGTAATAATAGAAACCACTTCTAGGCACATGAACAACAAGAAAATCTTCAGGGTCATTCAGCATGGTTTCCCCAAAGGGGAAGTCATGCTTGACCAACTTGATAACTTCCTATGACAAAATGACCTGCCTGGTAGAGGAGGGGACAGCAGTGGGTATTGTCTTCCTAGACTTTAGTAAGGCTTTCAACACTTTCTCCCATAAGTTCCTCTTGGAAAGGTTGTTGAACTGTGGGCATGAGTCCAAAATGAGGTGGCACTGTTGAGGTCACATATAGAGTCCTCTGTCCAGTTCAGGGCTCCTCAGTACGAGAGACACATGGATACACTGAACAGAGTCAAATGGAAGGCCATGAAGATCACAAAGGGATTGTAATACCTCTCATATGAGGAAGAGCTGAGAGAGTTGCACTGAGAAAAGGCTCAGGAGGGGATCTCATCGAAGTATATCAATGTCCGAAGTGAGGATACAAAGATGGAGTCAGGCTCTTTCCAGTGGTGTACAGTGACAGGACGAGGGGCAGTGGGCACAGACAAACATAGGATGTTCTGTCTAAACATAAGGAAACATTTTTTTTTGCTGTGAGAGCTAGTGACTACTGGAACAGGGTACTCAGAAAGGTTGTGGACTCTCCATCCTTGGAGTTATTCAAAAGTCAGCTCGACATGGTCCTGGGCAACTTGCTCAAGGTGGTCCTGCTTGAACAGAGGTTCGGACAAGATGTTTTCCAGAGGTCCCTTTCAACACCAACTATTCTGTGATTCTGTAAAATACATGCCCATTTAGATATTCCAGAACTAAAAATTAGCAGATGTTCACACTGAAGTGAGCATGTCTGTGTTTATCTCAGTCTGGAAACTTCAAAACCATAAACACGGAATCAAATCAGAGTGCCATGTGTGTGTCTCAGCATGTACCAGCCGGCCAGTAATGTTCTCAGAAAAAAACACAACAACCAACCACAAGTCCAGACTTCATGTGTTCTGCATGCCTTATCAAGGGAATTCACAATTCTTTCAAGACTTTATTGAAGACATATTAATAGAAGAATACCTCTATAATGTAATTTTCTTTCTACAGCCTCCAGAAGCATGCAGTGGGATGATTCAAAAAAGACAAGAAATCTCTTCCTGGAGACAAGATTGGCAATGATTTAGGGCCTCAAGGTGCTTCACAAGGCTGGGGAGACTCTCACCTTGAAGAAGGACTAAACTACTACAAGTTTTCGTAGGCTATATGTAGAAAGTATACTAACATTACCAATACAGAAATTTATTACAGAGTTCTTACCCATTCATATGCCTGCACAACAGTCCTTCATGGGGACTCTGCTGCCTATCCCTAATGAAAGATCTTCATGTACTAATTTGGACTTAGCCCAAATAGAAGGTGTGTAGGATAATGTTACAAGTTCTTTACAAGGCAATGGCCAGTTTTGCTACTTTCCAGCATAAAACAGCTAAATTCTACTGCTCCTACTTTGTACAATATTTTCTTCCATAAACTTCCATTGCTCTAAACATGTATTTGTGCACACATGCACACACAAAATCCCACATAAAATCTGCTGAGATTCTCAACAGCTAAGAAGCAATAGGGGCAGTCACAAACTGAGGAAGAACAGTTTTCATTTTCAGTTGTCCCAGGTCTCAAATTTTGTTCAAACTCCTATTCTGAGTGACAGCATGCATGAGTATTTCCAGCTCTTGTTCATCACTTGCTGTGCTTGGAAACATGAGCTGACAATGAAAGCCCCTCCTCAACAAAAATTATTGCACCACTGCTCTTCATTTGAACAAAAAGAAAAAGATGCTGAGATCAAAAGAATAAAATAAAAGGTTAAAAGGAAATCAAACTTGAAAGAAGGAAAGAGAACAGTTAATTGGAAGGTCTGATTCAGATGTGTTCTTGCAGTGCTCGTTCCTAATTTACTATCTGCTCCTCATCTCGGCACAGCAGTCTAACAAGACTTCCACTGCCTCCTCATTTCCCCCCTGGCTGTGCCCCTATTTCAGACCTGTGCTCAGTGTTACAGTATTCCCCCCAGCTTTTTTCTCCTATATTGAGCTTTGGGACCTTTATACATTCACCATCATCCCTGTAATTCTAGGGCACCAGACCTGGATGCTGGCACTGATGGCCTAAGGATTAGAATATTGTATAAGGCAGGTTTTTGACTTCAGCTCTGTGAACTCAGTGCTAACACTAGGGAGTTACTTACAAAGGCATAAACAAAGGAGACAAATCTACACAAAGAAACTGTGGAAAGGATCTGGAGGGAGGACGACAGAAAGAACAAACCAAGGTATTTTAGACTAAGAAAAGTGCCAGCTGTCGTAAAGGTTTCTAAACAAATGAGAATATTTACATAGGAAGATTTCAGCTTGTAAGTAAGTTTTTAATGTATAAAATTTTAGAATACAAGAAGATAAAGCCAGAGATTTGTTTCGCACAATATAAATTAAAATCCATATCAGTGCTTTGCTGAATTACTCAGAATCAGCATCTTTTGCTTTCAATAATTGTAGGCTTTACAGATGCTACGTATCTACCTACAAAAAGACTTCCCAAAATGTTTGCTTTGAAAGATGGCATTGCTGTTTTTTGTAGATGCCTCCTTTTCTTAAATAAACAAATCGACAGGGGATGCATTGTCATTTATCCCGTATCCTCCTATTTCTGCATGCTTCTCATTGACTGCTAAGCTCCTCAGTTCCAGAGGCTGGTACACAATTAAGCAATAAATTCTAAACAACAAAGAATATACTGACAGAAATTATAAAATATTAGATGGTTGATGCTGATTTGACTTCAATTGTGTCTTCCTGTTTTTACTGCTATCCTGCTCAGAAAGGTGTGGACGTAAACTCTTTGACTGCCCTTGATGTCAAAGGTGCTTTGTGACTCACGAAGAAGAATATGCTGGCTGCAAGTGAAGTGAGTAAGTAGTGGTTTGACCTTCCTGATATCAGGTGGACTACATGGAGACAGAGTAAACTGCATGCAACATGGTAAAAATAGATTAGAAATGTTATAAAATGTGGAATAGTGTGTTATTTGTCATAATTCAGATTTCTCTCTGGGGGTCATTACAGTCTAACACTATCCCAGAATGTCACCTTTCCTAACTGGGCAGACACTACAGCATTGTAAAAAAGAAGGGTGTAGCAAATCAAGTGTTATGCATAGAGGTTGTTAAAAGCATAAATAGTGAATTAAATGGCAAAATAAATAAATGCAATTTCTGATTCTTTAGCAGCCTTTACCCCACAGTCAACCCTAAAACACCTCACAAAAGACAAAATGCCCACTTCAGTCATGTCCGCTGCTGATCAAATTGATTCAGAAAAAGACAATATTTTATCCGTCCTCTTTGGAGTTCAAGTATGAATGGTGAAGCAAAAGAGAGTGAAACTGAGGGAAACATGAAAAGCTTGATTTGTTAGGACCCCTGCTGTCTGAAAAGAGATCAAAGCTCAGGAGGAGGCTGTAAAACAGCCGAATGCACTGCACAGAAACATGGCCTGTGGCAGCTGCTCTGGGCACGCTCTCACAACACAGGTGTACCTCCAAGTCTGCTCTGCCAGCTGAATCATGGGACCAGGCTACCTCTTCTCCTTCTTCATTATTTCAGCTGCAGTCACTGAGGAGATGTGAGCTCCATCCATCACAATGCACAAATTCACAGTGCGCAGATTCAGCACAGGCCTAATTAAAGCTTTTCCTTTCATTTGTGGAGATAATTAGACTTTCATCTCACCAGGAAGCTTCAGAAAGATCTATTTCTTTCTTCAATAAGAGCTACATCAAACAAAAGCAGATTTTAATCGCCTTTTCTTTGGGGCATGAGTCAATAATGAAAGATGTCATGGGTAACAAAAATTGTGTGCAGGGGGAAAAAGGAGGGAAAAAAGACCAAGCTATGTTCTTTAATTAACACCATGTTTGCAAACATCATTAATTTCTCTCATTAAAATGATTTTTATCTACAACTGATTGTTGATAAAACAATCGATTTGAACATCTCATCTGTTTCATGCTATGCAGGAACCCATCTGCTCTGCTGTAAAGCAGGAAGAATGCAGACTGTTAAGCAACATGTGAGAACAATAAAAAATGCATATGTGTGTGTCAGGGATTTGTGAGGCTCACTGCAGGGTAAGGGCCACCTTTTCTCAGAACATCTATAAAAAATGACTTGGTAGCAGGCCAAAGGACAAAATGTCACAAAGATCAGAAGTGCATAAAGAACAAATGAATTAATATATGCGGGAAGAAAGGTTCCATCTGTGTTGGGATGCATCGGTAAACAGGCTTGGAAAAATAAGGAGATTTCAGACACATTTAACACTACATTGTGAGCTGCTGTGATGTAGTATTAGAGAAGAGACATGCCAAGCTTACTGCCTTTGCCTTTTTCAATAGTAGCAGAATACAAGTGTCTTTTCCTACTACCTTTCACACTGGTACAAGGGGAGAGCATTTTTGGCTCCAGGCCCAAGGCACATTATTTATTTATTTAACCATTTGACACAGTGCTACCGTATGGGCTACCTGATGCGCAGGCTCACAAAGAGGGTGTAGCTGATTGTCTGTGGGAATTGAAGTCTAGCAGTCTAAGGCAGGAATAAAGCACTCTTTCACCCTAGAGCTTACAGCAATCCCAAAGAACTGTTAGGCTTATAGCATTAAGACATTTAGTGAAGACAGACTTTGTTTAAGTATCATTTTAATGACAATACTTGCTTTGCAGCAGGCATGGAACTGTTTTGCATATTGGAAGAAACACTAGCAGTAAGGCTGTACTGTAGCAGTGCAGAGCTCGCTGTCAGCCTGCTTAATGCCTTCCTGGATAGGATAAAGTGTTGTGATTCATCAGAATCAGATCCGAACTTCCTCTAATAGGAAAATATCATCATACCAAAAGAATAAAGGATTAAATGTGGGTTACTGAGTGCTCTGCTGCTGTTGGGACCTGCCTGGGAAATTACTGAAAAGATTTAATGGAACCTTTTTTAAAGAAAATCTACAAACATCCTTAAATCTCACAATGTTGATGCTTGATTCATAGCGTCTTTATGCAGTTAGTTCTGGCATATGGCAGTTGTTTGGGAAACCAAAGTTTGTAGGAGCTTGACAGACATTTCTTCTCAATGCATTGAGCCAGTAAGATCCCTGGTGAGTATCCAGATTCTAACAGAGCTGCACATGTCTGTTCTCATGACTGTAAGAGATAGAAGTTTTTCCTGTTTGGGTTCCTTTTTCTCAAGTTCACTCAGTCACCTAAAAATAAAACTGTAATCTTCTTCTGTGTATCCTACTTTTATGTTAATATGCTTCCTCCCCCCAGTAAATGAGGACTGTTTTTATTTTAAATTAAGATAAAAACATATGCACATGGCACTGAATTTATCCATTCTGCGAGGATCTAGGAGTTCAATGTGCTGAAAAATCTCTTACAGCTCAAGATAGAAGGTCTAACAGAGGATTTTCCCAATTCTCCTTTTCCCAATTCAAAAAAAAATTGAGCTTTGTCATGTTCCAAATAATTATCATAATTTCCCTGTATCCTGGGCCAAGATTTGCTTCCATTTATGTCTTTTTAACCATTTATCTCAATGCAAGTCTTATCTATTCCAAGTTACAGAGCAGTGAGGAGAAAACTCCAAATAGTAAATATTTATTGAAGAATTTACTTTGAAAAAGGAAATGAAAAATGGTGAAGTAGGAAAAAAAAAAAAGAAAACTTATGACAGTTTTTTGGGGGTGATATTCTTGCCTTCAAGGAAAGATAAGCTTTTCCTTTTTTTCCTTTTTTTTTTTCCTTTTTATTTTCTTTCTCTTTAATGAGAATGTTGCATGCAGAAGGAATAGTGATTCATGTCCAGAACTCTGAAGGACTCAACAGCACTATAGCCCTTCCTCTGAATTCAAATCAAAACTTTGTCTAAAATGGAATTCTGCTTTGGAATGCTTCTGAGCGCCCTCATTAGAATATACACATGGTTCTGATCCTGTGTTTTGGTAATAGGAAACAATCTCCCCAGTCATCCCCTGGAAAGTTAGTTTATGCAATGTAAATATATTGTTCATACAGAGGATGCACCTGATCTTCAAAAGTGAAAATCCTCACGAATAGAAGAACCCAGACTGATATCTTTTCTAACTACCTAGATGAGGAAATCCTCAACCAGATACCAGATTTGCTCATCACTTGTAGTTCAGATATGTTAGTAGGTAGGTCTTCATTTCATGAAAGAAGACAGGGATACTAAGTAGGTGACCTGCCAGAGGAGAATGAACAGAAGACAAACAGAAAAGACTGTTCTCAATTTTAAGGGCAGAACTGGGAATGTACTCCTGCATTGCTTGTCTTAAACTCCAGTAGGCTGAACTCCCCTACTGCTATCAGCTGCAGAGGAAGAGACAGTTGCCACTGCTTCTAATATTCTCAGCAAATATAGGGCAATATTCAGTTTCCAAAAAGCCTGTCACACTGTCAGTGGTGCTGGGACTGAGTGGGGACAAAGCTGTTGCTAATGAATAGGGAGGCTGGAGGCAGATGGTATCCAAATGTAAGAAAAGTGTCATGAAAGGATAGAATGGGTGAAAAACTCATTTACCCAAACCCTTCCAATCAAAACATTATCCTGCATCTCTGTGTCATGGGAAATCCATTCCTATTTAATAAATACATGAAATACTATCCAGAAAGCCCAAGACTTTCAGACTCCTCTACCAAGAGGAATATATATAGACATATATATACAGACATATATATATATATATCTCTGTGTGTGTGTGTGAATTTACATATACATTCATAATAAAACACGGAAATTGAAATGTATTTTTTGATATTTATTTTTCTTGAAGGATCTTGGACAAGTGACAATCTCCACTTGTTAAATCAAACACAAATGTAAATATGTAGGAGCATAAAAGCTCAGCAGGTAAAGAATAGGGAATTTGTGAATGCATATTTTGATTTCAGCAAAGTCCAAAATATGATTATATGTTTTCCTGCTATTCACCAGTGTTATGTGATAAATATTTGGTTTATACAATGGAATACACAACAATATATAGATCATAAAGATTGTAAAGGTATAAATCTTGACTGATGATCTGGCTTCTCTTTCCTGCACTTTTTGCCTATGCAGTCTCAGAACATGAAGTCCAAAATATGCATTATGTATCTGTGTGTGTATATTTTGTGTGACATCACCATGAACTGGCAGTATCTGCTCACCATTATGTTTAACATACAAGAAATGTTTCTGAGTCTGACTAAAGTGTTTAACAGGTGGAACATTCCTAAATTTAGAAGGAGCTTCAGGATTCCAACACTTTCATTTTAAAGTACTCTGAAGCGAATTCCTATCTCTTCTTTGAAGTATGGAAATGCCACGTGAAACTTGATGTGAAGTGTTTAATGGATAAAATCAAAAATATGTTATTGATGGCACATTTATTAACTCCAACTGAGACATAAATATCTCATTGTTTATGTGTGCATATCTCATTCTAAAAAACTGAGGTGGAAAGAAAAGAAATACCCCATGCAAAACAAAGGTCAACTCAAGTAGTCTCAGATACTAGGCAGCAAAAGAAATGCCCTGAAGAGACCAGGATGTCTACTAGCAGGCAGAAATCCCCGACATATTTCACAGGTGGAGAGCTATGTACAGAAAAAAACAAAGATTTAACTCTTTAATCACACTTAATCTTTAACGCGGACCTAGAATTCAAAAACTGAACAATTTTAAAGAACCCTAGCCTCATACAGAAGAAATTATGTGAGCCTATTTTAAAGCTAAAATGGCTTTCCTGACTGAAAACTGGAAAGTATGATCTTTAGTATCCAAGTGTCAATGAAATGTAAGTGCCCACCAGATTGCTGGGCCACCCATAGATTATTAATGCACAATTAATCTATGAGGACAACTGTAGAGTGTCGTTTAGCTTCAGAGCCCATAAGTATAAAACAGCAACACACTGTGAAATTAATGGTAACACTTAAAGGTCCCATTGTTATTAATTCATTTGACATTCACTGTAATCACACTGGTCTTTAATGAATTCATTTGGCATGTGAATATTGCATGTACTTTCAAATGCACTCCAGTGCAAATCAGTACTAATTGATGTCCTGAATTGAAATAGTTTCTCTCTCTCTCTAACTTCTTATTTTTAGCCTACTGTACTTTTTTTCAAGGGTCTTTTCCCCAGCAAAATTTACACATGGCATATGCAAGCACATGCTCTTATAATAATTGCTTTAACTGGATGTCAATATAGCATACAAAAATGACCAAGTGGTCATATGGTACTGAACCTCTGCAGTAACTTATTCTAAGGCAATAAATTTTAAACACCACTGAACTTCGATGACCTCCTCGTGCCACATATCCTGTGAACATTTTCCGTTTACTGTTCTCCACAAATTGCCTGAGAACATCTTTGGCTTATGTGAAAAGTGCTGTGGCCAATGGTTATCATCTTATGCAGTTCAGTTTTACAGCAGGAACTGGCTGTATCTCTCTCCCTGCGCTCAGTCTGTACGGCTGTGCATACGGATACTATCTGTAAATGTGCCAATTGAAATTGTCTCCTTCCCTTATACGTAAGCACTGCTTCCAAGAACTGTGGGGTGCTGAGAAATTCCTCTTAATGTCACATGCAAGCAGTTAATCTCAAAAGATTTAATTCATGGGTGGTACAACAATTCTAACTCAGTAGCTTGTCCTACACAAAATTCTTCAAACCTGAAAATACTTCATGCTAATAAAATAGTATTACTCTTAAAATTCATAAAGTTCCTGACTTACTTCCTCATATATCTAGTAACAATCTTCATGCGTTCTTGTTTCCCAGAAAATTAAGGGAGTCTCACTCTGTGCCAAAGGAGCCTCTGATGTCAAATAATTTCCTGAGTTAAACACTTCTTTTGACCTGTACATAGTATATCCAGGGATCTTTAAATTAACACAATATGGGACTGTGGTGTTTGACATCCCATTTATGGGAAATGTGTAAGCCATTCCTAAAAATAGAACACAAACCAACAAAAATATGGATTCAGAATGCCTCAGATATAATTACGCTTGAAGATGACATCAATGGAAATAAAAAATACTATTATTGTATTAAGTACAGGTAAACTAAATTAAAGCACATACAATAAGCACATACTTACTGAAAAATGCCTAAAAAGTTGTGATGCCACTAATAGTTGGTTGCCTCAGAGGGCTTGCATTGTTTTTCAAAAATTACAAGATTAATGTTTTCTCCAATTCCAGACCTTCTTGATTCTTAATAATTTAAAAAAAGTTACCCCAAACTGTGACATAAAAAACCATTTCAAACATCTCTACTTGGGTTGAAAAATAAATAAACAGGAAAGAGGTCCCACTGATTTAATTTGTTTCAATACTACTATCTGCTGGGCAATGTACTTTAAATGCACTTTTTTTTTTTTTTTCAACTAATGTTTCCCATTACAAGTTTCTAATTTTTCTTTTGTATTTTATGTTAAAGCTAGACAACATTATTTAAAATTATTCAACATGGCATACATATTTTTGTAGTACTGAGTAACCTAGAGGATGCAGAATATCACAAAAATTGGAAATAATCTTGAAACTACTTCACAGAAATAGTGCCAGAACAGTGTCTACTAGACTCTTGCTGCTGACATGCAAGACTTTTCTGAGATTTCATTGCCAAGGAAGGCCCAGTGAATAAAACTATTTTAAGAATGGAGATAGACACATAAATCAGAACCACAAATCGAGAGTGTCCGGACACTTAGTACTGATTAAAGTTAGTATTTGTCTTCCTCTCACTTTCTGTAACACACTCAGAATGATGAACATAGTCTAAATGGAAAAGCGTGATTGCTGAATCTTCATCACTTGTCATTAATATCCTGGAAGTAAAGAACTTGTCTTGAGGTCTAACTATGTTTTATTCTGTTAGTCATTATTTTATTTGAACAACGACTGATTTATGCTCCTCTTTAGTTCAAAACTTTCAGTCATCATTTTCTTAATGAATTCTGAGGAAAAAACATTTCAATAAGCTAGCACTTTCCCATTGTCAAAGATCCTTCCCCCAAAACCACAGAACTGTCAGCCTTGTTTCACACCGTCATGAAGCAGTAATACATACAATTAGGTTTGTCAGACACCTTCCATTCTCAGAAGCAGGCAACTGAATTCTTAAAGGGAGAGTCAGTGAATTTTTGTCATTGACCCTTTGAAAACTGCAAAATTGGACATGCATTTGGACATGTTGCTAGTCTCTGGGAATTTCAATTTGCTTATGCTAATGAGAGATTTGCTAAGAATTTAGAAGTTAAATCACCTGAAAACTGTATAGACCAAGAATGTTGTAGCCCAATGCTGTAAAAGGGCCAGACAGCACCTTCAGTGTGGTTGGTTGCTTTTCTAACCACTTAGGAATATGAATAAGGATAATTGTCTCATTAGTTCTTGGAGAGACAGGAAAAAGCTGAGGGAACAGTCTGGCATACAGAAGAATCAGGAGGACTCTGCATAAACCACATTTTGCCAAGTGGGATGGATGGATTGTAGACAAAAATCCCTAGCTCTGCAAATTGTTTCCACATTGCTTCCTGACTTGCTTCTACAATGCCAGAATACAGGATATGTGTAGACCAGTTTGGTGACTCCTCCCCATTGCTATAAATCCATATTTCCTATGTGCAGTGTCCTTTCTCATCTATCTGGAACTGGCTTTGCAATCTCACTGCCAGGGTAGATGGGACACCAATGTTTCAGTGTACAGATGGTTTGGACTTCCTACACTGCAAACTAATGACAAATGCTGGCGCGGGTGTAAATTTAGTGTGCTAATGAGTTTGCTTAATGTTCTTCTGAGTTCTATCCTGACAGGATAACACTTCTACAATGTGATTTACAGAGAACTTTTGATTCATTTTATGCAAAAGATGGGTAAACAATGTTTACTGAAAAAAAATCGACAAAACTTTCTACTTTCTTAATTAATGAATGAAAGAATATACAAGAAAAAACATCCTGCTTCTCAGAATTTTGAGTGATCAAAATATGAACTTCAAAAAACTGAAAATCTGTACAAAATGTAAAACCTCAGAGATAATGACAGTTATTCACATTAAGAAAACAAGCAAACATGATAATAATATTTAAGCAATGCAGCACAGTGGTACTCTCAGCCATTCTCCAAACTGAAATGGAAACACGGTCACAGATTAATGAGATTATAAAATGAATTTAGCAGGCTTATTGTTATCTGAATGTTTATCAGAAACCTCTGAGGTTTTAAGAATTGCAAACCTCTAGGAGTGCACAAAGTATTCTACGTGAAAAAGATATTGGCTTGGATATCATCGGAGAAAGGTGGATGAAGAAAATGGATTCTTCAATGGCAGAAATATTCCCAGCTCAGCTGTTAGAAGAATCCTCCATGCATAGACAACATTTTTCAAGTATGATTAAGCTCATGAAATTTTTGCTGCACCTTAACATGAATCATAAAATAATCATTTTAGGTGTAAAGACAGCATAGCATGCAGAGATTCAAATCAGCACAGATGCAATAAAAACCCAAAGTGTTTTCAATATTAGGTCCACTATTTGCTTCTCATCTCTGCTTAACCAAACCCAGAAAAGAATAAATATTTTGATCTGTGGAAAAACTGTTTATATAACCACAAATTGACTAAGAATGATTAGCTATTTGCTCTATGTTACCATCCAGCTATCTCAACAATACAAAGGGTTCCACTGTATGCATATTGCACATTTTTGAAGTTAGCTGCTGTTCCTGTTCTAGAGCTAAAAATCCAAATCTAAATACAGAAAGAAGGAAGGAAAAAATGGTAAGAAGAAGCAATTAGAAATATCCCAATATAATAGATGGAGGACCAAAGGCCTTATAAGATAAAAAATTGCTTGCTTGGAGTCACATTTTATGTCTGTGTCAATGCTTCAGTATTTACAAATTTTCAGAGAGAGCGACAGAGCATAAAACTAGTATAAATAGTAAAAAACCCCACAGATTTTCTATAATTAAATACAGCATACAGTGGTGTAAAGGTTTCTTCTTGTTGGAGACCAAATGGATGCTTCCAGATTTGTCTTTGCAGATTTATGTTGATTTGAATAGTGCAGTATCTTGGCAGTACAAACAACTACTAGATAGAATTAGAACAAGGAGGGAACATTTGGAGAGGGAACATTTCTCAAAGTAATGATTAAAACAGTCTATTCCCTCTTTAAAAAATGAGTTTCCACGAAGACAGAATTTCAACATTGTCAAACGAGATACAAAATAGTTGACACTACTCCACAACATTCAGGCTTTCTTGGTTACTCATACTGCTTTGTCTAGATCCTGTCTTACTGCTGCAATACCCTCATGCTCTCCTTTACTGTAATATTCTCCTGATTTCTACATGTTTCTTCTTATCTTCCTCCTTCCAAGCAATGTCTTCTTCTCCTTCTCCCTAGTCCTCTCCACAAACCTCAGACCACTTTGCAATTCCCCTTCCCAAACACCAGAAAGAGACACAGAGACTACTTTGCCAGAAAATGGGAACAAGGACAAATAGTACACATGAGTAAAATACAAGATTTTTTCTTTTTCACGGGCACTCCTACTATGTTTCTGAAGAGAGGAAAGCCAGCAGGTGAGAGCATAGAAGGCAATGTGTTTCTCCACCTAACCTGCATGCGTGAACATCTTCCCTGGCTGCCTGGCTGACCAGACAAGTTGCATGCACCTTGTGGCCCACACCTCCTCTCTTCTGCTGGTGCAGCCAGAAGCCCGACTCAGTGTGGGTGGTCAGCCAGGCAGGCAGGCAGGACACCCTCACAGCTCCCTGGCCTTCAGAGGAGCAGAGCATCCATGTATCTCCTCAGCTGGTTTTCGGACTGGAGCTGACCTCAAGTGTGAATAGCTTTCCTTGAGGTAACAAATATGTGAGGTGTATATATCAGCTAACCTCAGGTTCTGCACATTTGCTGCAATTTAATGATCTATTTGTTTAGCTCTGCAAAACGCAGTTGCCTTTCTACAGATGAAGTTGCTAGAGATGGCCCTTTTATAAAGTAATCAGTTCAGAAAAGATCACATCAAGACATTAGACCTGTTATTAACGTCTTTTTTTTTTTTTTAGTTGGATACTAATTTTTTCACCTCATTAAGAGGTAGGAGGAATATTTTCATTTTTTAATATTATCCCATGCTGGTTTAAATAATTTGCAAATAGGAGGATCACAACCTTGAATAGGGAACAAATGACTATTCTGACTCTTCGATTAAAACAGATTTTAGGAATTCCAGTGATACAAATATCTGCCATGATTACTGGAGAGATAGTGTTGTTGTTTTCAAAAGTTTAATCAGCTTCACCTTAGGCAAAACAAGTAAGATATAGCTGAGAAGCAGGTAACGAACCTGCAGGGTTTGTAAAAATTATTACGTACTATTTCCACCCCATCTGTCTGCATTATGTTAATAAGAAGGCATTAAACAGCAGAAGAAAAGCTGATGTAAGAACAAGAAAAAACATTTTTACATGGAGCTTGGAAATTTGACATAAAGACAGTGGATAATAATAAATTACTAATTGTTTTTGCATCTTGTTTATTGAAAGCATATCTAGAATATATTTTAGTATTGTCTTGGGAGGAATGATTTCAGCAACGCTTTAGTGTAAAAATAAGTTCATAGAATTTCACTCTGTGAACCAAACTTCTTCATTAAATTTTAAACACTACAATGTCTTTTTAGCCATTATGCCACTATAAGAGCAAAGGTACTGGAAATGTATGGGTATATATAAATATACATACATATATATGTATATATCTGCTGGGAATTTATGGAAAATGCAAAAGATGTTCAAAGGAAGACGACTATTAGCATAAACTGTACAGTGAGCTGCTCTGCAATATTTCTACCTTTTTTTTGCTTCTACGTGCATTGAACTTTTAAGGTTGCTGATTCTGCCTTGGGCAGAAGTGGCACAAATTTAAAAATGGAAGGTAAAGCAGTCTTATCATTTGATCTCATTTATTTCAGGTGCCATTGAAGTTAAATCCCATGATCTTGTGGAAAGCTTTACACTACCTAGATTATCGTAAGGTTGAGAAAGCATCTATTATATTCTAAGACAGAGAAACTGTTACACTTGCCTTGTCTTTGACTTGCCACATGCAAATACAAATAGAAAATGCTTGTATTAGAAACGAAAGATAATTGCCTAATTGTAGATGAAAACTATCACAAGCCAGGAATTGCATATCCATGTGCTTTTAACTTATTATATCACATTTTCTTTCATTCTCCTATCACACTGATGTGTACATTTGTGGGAAAGACTGGCAGCAGCAGAAGGGCATGTTAGCTTTTATTATAATGTTTGTTACCCTAATGATCTTTGAAGACAACAAACTGATTACATCTATAAAGGAAAATATCCTTTCTTCAGTAATGGAGCACTGTTCTTGATAACACCAACAATATTATGATATCAAGGACACTTCGCAGACAGTAGTCAGATTTAACCACAACAAATAAAATTCCCCAAACCTTGTGCAATCAGCCTGTTTATTTTTAACATCTAGAAAATGAAGGTTACTGAAGGATGTCCTAGTAGAAAACTACAAAGTGGCAGAACACAAAAATATTTTTTTTTTTTTGGTGGGGGGAAACAAGAAACTCCCAACTTTAAATTTGCATGCTTCTATGCCATGAAGAGTTTCAAATAAATTTGAATTAAAATTTATTAAAATTTAGCTGAACCCCAAGCTGAAGTAAACAGCACTAGCATCTCAGCTTCCTAATGATCTAAAAGCTTTGAAAATTTTAACACAGCAGTGTGTAAAAGGACCATTTTTCTTAATTTTTTTCATGGTGTTGTGTTTCTGTAGGATCTAGGGTTTGTAAATAAGCTGGATCACACTAAGAACATTCTCTGGTACACCAATAATGTAGGAATAGTTTCCTACATCATACTGTCCTACTTGCTAGACTTCAGTATGGCTTCAATAGCTGCTCATACCTAGCTTGAAACTTTACAACAGTTTTGAGATAAGGTTTTTTGGTTTTGCTTATTTAATTAAATGGTTAACTTAAATTCAATTTTATATAGAAAAGCTGGATACATTCAGGGACACAAAGTCAAGGCAGTATCTAGGGCACTGTAGTCAGTCTAAATTCACTCGGCAGCAGGAAGAAAAGTAACAGGTGAAGGACAAGTGAAACTGACACCAGCAAACTATGGAGTTTGAGTATTCCTCTGGAATATTTAGATTTCTTCTGAGCTGGAAGAAGGGATTCAAGGAAATTGAGCTGGTTTTCCAAAATGTCAGTGACCAGCCTGATGATCAGACCACAGAGGAAAAACCAGGGTAATTTGGAGTGCCTTCCTTTTTCTTGCTGGTTTTTGTTTTGTCTTTTGTTGTTTTTTTGGTTTTATTTTTTCCTGAATTGTGCACTACATTCTGAGCAATTTTAAATTTCTATTAAAAAGTAATCTTCAATTTCCAGTGTTTCCTAAAAACGCATATGCTAGAAGTTAAGGGTCATTAGGACACAGAAATGCTTCAGCTAACTTTTTATTCTTGGGAATATTCATCATATCAGACTATGGAGACATTAGCAGTGCGGCTTCTGATCTGGCAGTTCAGGGAAACCAAACAAAGGTTGAATGTGCCGAGTCTACTGCTGCAAATTGCTACCCCAATGGTACACAACGCTTTCACTATGTTTTAATATACTAAAGGCTAAAACAATGACAGAGTAACAAATACGGCAAATTTGTATGCTGAAATCATGCATTACTGACTAATCAAGCTGCTTTTGCTGATGAACTGTGCTGCTGACTCATCAAAACTAGCAACCATTGGCAAAGGCAGCGTAGGTAGAGGGTGGTTCTGGGACTCTAAACATTTTCTGCCTAAGCCTACGTTTTCTAGAAAAAATACGTTACTGATGACTATTGTTGGGAAAATATGGCTGAGGTACGGTATGTTTAAAAATGGAACTTGTGAGTTTTCTGATGTAACTCTCCATCTACATAATTCTTCAAGTTTCACTACATTTGTGCTTTTCATGTGCTGCTTCCCCTCTATTTTATTCTGTGGTCTTGTGTAACTGGTTACACATACAGTATCTCCTTTCCCTTCCCTGTCTCTATTTCTTTCACATATACTCCACTTCAGATGGGTTAAAATTCTTCAGGTGCTGTATTTCTTTTCCTTTCTTTGAAAAAAAGAAAAAAAAAAGTCCTTTTCCTTGAAACAGCAAGATTGGAAACTAATCTGCTTGTTACAGTTGAGATTTTGACCTGCCCCCTAAACTGCACATTGACTTCTAGCTCTGAGAACTGGTTTTGATGGTGATATGTGTCACTTTTTTGTAATGCTAATTCAGGTAGAAGCCATTTATCATTTCTGAATATAGAAAGTGGCTGGTGTGACACTGTGCTGACTTATTCATAAAATAATAAAGATCAAGAGAAGCAGTGTAGTTTAGCCTACAAGGACCTAGACCAGGACCAAAACATCTACTTTCTATTCTTGCTTTACTCTATGACTACAGGAAAGACCATTGTTTTCATGTATTTTAATAGCTACCTGCTGATAAAAAGAATAATGTAAGAATAAGAATTACTAATTTTTACAAAAAATATTGAGGTAGATCAACATATGTTCTCTTTTATCTGTATTTTATTTATGCCTTTCTTTACTGGCAGACAAAAAAAGGCAATGATAAGATGAAATTTTCTCCCCTTTTTCTCCTCACTAGAACAGACATAATACCCCAACAGTGTATCAGCAGATTTCTTGGTTCTGTGGCTTCTGTGCAAAAATCTCACATTATTACTACATCCACACTTAGGAACACAGAACGACCAGAAAATCTATGAGCAGGATAACAGACAGGTTAAAACCCTTTCAGATAAGACACCAAAAGGAAAATTCTGTTACTTTTGGAAAAAATCCCAGTACGTGTGAAATTAAGCAAAATAATGAAAAGTTTTCATAAAACACATAGAGTTTAGTTGAATTCTATAAGAACTATGATTTTCTGAAATATAGTAAAATTACTGAAATTCCTGATGACCTTCTACATGATCTTCTAGGGACATAAAATTTATGGCTCACTAAAATTTACGTACTAGGAGTACCTATTACAAAATACTCTATGATTACCGGGGCCAGAGAGATACACAAGGGCAGCATGGCAAAAAGCCGCAATGTTGCTGCTACTCCAAGTTGCTTTAGCAGCCAGTAAGAGAGATGCAAACTTATTTGCGAGTGCTTTGGATGAGTGCATACTGATGTACTGCTGATGAATTGTAATTTTTTACAATAGCTGTATATCAAGCCAAAATGTTACTGGCAGATCTGGAAAATAGCAGACACTTCCAGCTTGTGGCTTGGTGTCCATGCTGTACCAAGCTGTGATAACAAAAAGGGGAAGAAATAGGAAGAAACAAAACTCTGCTGTTACTAGAAGTTCATTATTTCTTAATACAAAAATTTATGGGATTGATCTAGATTGAGATATTTTATGAAGTGGAGAGATATAATAGTGGCTTACAATGTTTGAGTACTTTGTAAATAAAAATATCATTTTCTGTGTATAAAATAGATGTTAACACTCATTTTCTCTGACATCTGTATCTGTTCCATAGTGAATACAAACATACTGGATTTTCTAGTTCGATTTTTTAATTTCATCTTCAGAGGATATCTATAATTTATAGTCATGTATGTATATATATATATATATATATATATATACACATAATTTCAAATTTTACCTCCTGGGGAAAATTTCCATAAAGAAAATCTCACCTTTTTTTTTTTTTTTTTAAATTTTTAAATCAATATTTTACAAAGGTAGGTAGTAATTTCCAGTATACCTATCATTGCTTTACCTGAATTCAGATGTGTAGGCAATTGCTTTGATTATTGCCTTTTTCTGTTCACTTTTTCAAAGACTGAGAAATTAATTCATGTGTAGGGCTACATGCTCTTTTAAAATATAGTTCTGATCTTTATATAGTAATGTAATTTAAATTAGTACCTAATTCTCTAAAGTCCACAATTTAGGACAGCGCAGAATCTACTGCAGGAACTAATTAAACACTTACTGTAAGGTTAAGTTTTTCATTAAATCAATAGGCCCCTAGTGTCAGTTACAAAGCCCTAATTACTATGCTGTAAATTTAGATTGAATTTGAATTAAGGACTGATTTCAATCTAACCACAGCATGTAAATATTGTAAATTACCAGAATTACAGTTCAATAAAATTGAATGGATTTCACTTTAGATAAACTAAATGCAAATGAGCCTAAGGAAAAAAAAAACCTAAAGAAATTTCCCAAACATCTGCACAAGAGACTTACATGTGCAGTCTATAGCACACTGCTTTGGCAAAGAGCATGCCAGAGCTTCAAAATGCTGCCACCGTTTACTCTAAAATGTTTTAAATATTTCATTATCTGTTCTGAAAATGAATAAATTTAATCTCTCCCAAGTGATCAAGTAAAATGATGGCTAATGTGCCCACTTACTGTGTTGCTTTAGTTTGATGACTGTATTGTTGTGCTAAAGCACAGTATGAAATCAGGTTATCAGGTTATAACTGGCAGGGATAAAAAAAAAAGCAGTGCTGGGAAACACAAAACAACCCATTTTCAAGGCATGAATCATGCACTTTGAAGACTCAAAACAAGTGTAAAAATTACAGACAATGGCACTCTAATCAAACGAGTGCAAAATTGAAAATAATTGGGAGTTTGTGGACTTTCATTCGCCTTCAAACAAGCGCTGTATCCACAGGATATTAATAAATTTGGGAAAGTAGGCAATATGCTAGGTTACAAAGAAAATGAAAAATCAAAAATGCCTATATTGAGGGTCATACATATGACTATTAAGAGGTTTCTACTCCCCTGCTTATGTTATTTCAATATATGCAGTAAAAATTAGATTAATAGCCTTAAGATGTCCTTAAAAAGTTAATTAAAACAATGCGTAGGTTTTTTTCACTTAACACTTCATTAACACATTAAATAGTCGAATAATAAAAGTTGGCTGAAAAAATAAAAAATATAAAATTAATATTGTCATGAAGGCTCAGAAATGGCACAGATTAAGGAAATTAAGGATAATTTTCACGATTGTGTGTGCTTGAGAGATGCTGAACATAAACTCAAAACTAGAAAATAACGAAGAGGTAATAATAATCCTCCTTCAAGAACAATATCCACTATTCTAATTTCTACCAGAAATACAATTATGCCACCTCAGTCTTTAGTACGGTTCTGGGTTTCTTTCTTTTTTCAGAGCACATTTTATAGGGTCTTTGATCTGTTCATGCCTCAGAAAGTTAAACAGTGCCAATGCAGTTTGTAGGTACATGCCGTGTATCTGATAATTTACAAGCTGACAGCACCACACTTTCTAAAACTCTTATTTCCTGTGAGTGTTAAAATTACATCTCAAACCACAGAATGTTTTAATGACTTCATGTCATCAAGAAAGGTAATAACGCTTCAGCTCAGCTTCATCAGCTGAGCATGGTAGCCAAAGGTAGCAAGTAATTTACTACAGGTGACCTATGTAGGCTTTTCACATTAGGAAAATCAAACCATTCTCTGAAGTGCTCATCTTAGCAGTCCACTGGGATGTTAAATTACTGACTGTAAAGGAAATGATGTTTCACTTGAGTTTGGAGTTTTGCAGAGGTGGAATGCATGGGCCAAGCTGCAAAAGCCCCAAAATAAATAAGAAAAGATTTCTTGTGACCCTTGCCAGAATAGAAAATACAGTATGTTTATACCACCTACAGCACATGTAGTAAATTGCTAAATGTAGGAAATATGGTAGAATGAATGAGTACTTTCATAATTGTCCTTCATGTTTCGTAAGGGGTTCTTTGCTTATCAGCTTTCCACCTTCATGTCATACCCTAGTAGATAGAACAAGATATTCCCTGTTGTGATTCTGCTGTCCTGGCTCCCATGCTTACTCCTTAAGGCTTGGAGAATCATCTGTCCTCCAGGGTCTCTAGGCTTGAGCAATGATAAGCAGGAAATATTAATGACTGCTGAAACAAATGTCTACATATTTAAATTCACAGAAATAATAAATAGATTATACTACCTGGATCTCACTCTCTAAACTGCAAATGATTTCACCTTTCCAGTTTTGGAATTTACATGAAGTTAGGAAGTTACATAAATTTCTGGGGTACAGCTGGTTTTGTTTGAGATAATTTGTGTTCACATTCCGTAAAATTATTTTTCCATGAAAAAGGTCTGATTAGCTAACACATAATGAAGTGGCCATGCTATTGGCTTGCAGTTCGACAACCGATCAGTGTTTTAACAGAAAACAAAATATTTTGAAAAATCTACTAGTGAAATAGGAGACTTCTTTCAGACACAACTAAGATTTGAATTTTATTGTTGCACGGTTTAAAATTTAATGACAGTTCACAATCAGCTTGTTAACAAGTCCCAGCGTCTTGTGAAAATCTTGGCCACTTTGCATGATGAAGAATTTACAATTTTATTCAGCCTTTTGGAGCAATGAAATTAAATTAAAAATTTTATTTTTCCTGGTCTTCCTAAGGTTATAGCTGTTTGGAACTGCACTGTCCAGATCTGTCATTCATCCAGTTAAATGGAAGGTTGGCTATTACGCATACAAGTTTCAGTTCATGTCTGTCTGAGTGATATGGGAAAGGTATAATTGCAATAAATTTACCAGTCAATGGTTTGGACCTAAATATGCACAGTCATCAGGCCACACAGTGTACAGGCAAACACTCTCCTACAATTATGCCCATATGTAACACCTGGAAAAATGATTGCCTTATGGAATATTTGAAGTCTGCCATTGTATTACTGTAGAACAGCTGTAATACCTATAATTGGAACCATACAGCCTAAATACTGTGAAGAGAAAATTGTTTATAATGTGTAGATTGCAGAACAGAAGCATGGAGTTAAAAAAGGGAATTAGTAACTGAAGGCATTCTTAATGGTGTGAATCCTGGAGCAAAAATTTCAAAACAAAAAGGTTTCAAATACTTTTCTTAGCAATTCATTTATTTGATGAATCACAGAATAGAATTTCAGAATAATTTAGATTGGAAGGGATCTTTGGAAGTCATCTAGGCTGATCCCCTATTCCAAAGTAAAAATATGTTTCTCAGGGCTTTGTCCAACTCAGTTTTGAGTATCTGAGGACCCTCTTCCACAGCTTAGCCCCTCTTGCCTGGTAAAAAAAATACATCAGTTGGAACTCTTTGCTGCTGACCAGTAACTCTTGTCCTTTTACTCTGCATCTCTGAGATGCAGCTCCATATTCTCCACCATGATACAGCTGAAAGCAGGAATTAAACCTTTCTCTCAGTCTTCTCTTCTGCAAGCTGAAGAAACTCAGCTTCCTTCTGTACATCACACTCTGTTATTTTCTCTTGCACCTGGGGGACAGAACTGGACACAATACAGAGGAATAACCACTCCCCTCAAGCTGCTGGTTGTTGTTGCTCCCCAGTATGCTATAAGTCTTCACTGCTACAAGGCAATACCAAAACCTAAATCTTTTTTATCTGCGCAACTGTGATTAATTGCCATTTATCTAGATGTGGAAAAAAATGGCAAGGTAAGTGACAGTAACTTGACCTTGTTCTGCTTCACTTATCAAGCACATGATTTTAGTTAGTAGTGGGAATTAATCCCATATTTTTTACTGCAGAAGACCTGGATGTTTTTAGTACTCCACCATTAAATATTGAAGTATCTATTTGTAACAGGTAGTTCATAATTCTGTTTTATGGTTATAAATTCAATTGTTCACATTCTGTGAAAAAAATCTACCTCCAAATATGAATCTTCCCTGAACACTGAGCATGTAAAACTCCAACTCTTGTTACTGGAAATACTAGACAGTGTGCTTGGAATGGTTTTGGAATGCTAGTTGAAATCATCACTGCTTGAAAGTAAACAAACACCCAGCAGTCTGGGACAAAGATAGCAATAAAATTACTAGTTTTTCAATGTATTTTTAGTAACAGTTACGGATTTGAATTAAAATAAATTTTAGCATAGGCATTAATTGAACACACCGGCAACATGCACTGATGTTTTTTTCTGTCAGCTTTGGGTTATGTATGCATTTTAACATTTAACTTCACTGCATGCAAAATTCAGAAAAGAAAAGTGTGCATAAAAATATACAGGGCATTACTTATTTATATGTAAAACCTTTATTCTATTTTGTTATTTTAGATTAAATCCCGTTTCAATTCTATTCTCTCAGGGAAGCACTAACAGTTTGAGCTCAGCATGAAAGCCATCAAACACTTGAGCTGAAATTTAGATTGGGCAATTTTGCCTGGTGAAGTAGAAAAGGACATGTGGAAAGGCAGAGAACAGAATGGCTTATGGAAAGGCAGATGTTTTAATAACTTCTTGTCTAGTGGGAGCCTCAAACATCTAAATTTAAACACTACAATATATTAAAGTGCATTGCTGTCAGGGAGGGAGGGTATACTCCTTTACCTTATGAATCAGAGTAAATGTGCATATTTATCATGTGTGCAGACTTTATAAAACAAGTATTTTAGAACTGAAATTAGAATTAATTGCAAGGTGTTAAAAGAGATTATCTCAGACTGCAAAATTTTGCTCAAGTCTGCATTGCAAAATACGTCAGGTCAGAGCCTGGGTAATTTTCATTATTGAGTTTTGACTTAAACATGTCTTCCTGTGTGAACGGACTAAATGGATACTTGGGATCTCCTGCCTATAAAGACTTTTTTATTTCAGCATATCAATCTCCTGTTAATTCACAGTAGGTTGGAAACTATACTTGTCCTTCAGGACGTTGTTGGAAATATGCAATGAATTTACCTAAAACAAGGTCTGGAGAGAAGCTAGAAACCTCTTATGTTAGGTTCTTTACAGAAAAAAGTCTCTCAGGATGTCTGGAAAGAGTGAGTTACTCTAATTCACCCTGGCTGCATAATTTACAATCTGGCAGAATTAAGACAACTAGGGAAGAAAAATTTTATTAATAAGCCAGCTTCCCATATGTTCATGAACAACTGGGTCCTATTAAAGAACAATGAAGGCCTTGTCATTTGACTTTTGGAGATACTACACCAGTATTTATATACTGTTTTGTGACACAGAACTCCTAATTGACGTTGCCTTTCACATTTATTATCTCAAATGCTGTCCCCCTTTTCTAGAAGTATCAGACTATGTTTTACTTACAGATATTGAAAATAGTTCAGGTATACAAAAAAGAAATATTAAATAAAAGCTATTTAAAAATACACATTTAACACTGAGTGTTTCATTTATGGTTTATCAGACGTGTATGCATTAACTAAAAGACATGGAAACATTTCTAGATATGGTGACAAAGTGAAATTGAGGGTAGTATTTTATGAAAGTAAATGACTTATAGACTATACTGGAATGATTTTAAAGGTCATAAATTTCACTTTGAACTGGTATTTATTTGACAGTAACTATGGGACAGATGCAATAAAAATCTGCATAAATGAAAATTAAATAAAGCCTTGCAAGCTTTGTGTCTCTGCACATTTTCAGTGGTATCTTTAATCTGTTTTAGGGAGTAGATTGCCAGTTAGGGTTAGCAGGGCCTGTTGGTTAAAGAAGAAATAAAGACTGACTGTGTAAGCTTAATGGAATATTCTCACACAGAGATATCACTTCTTGATCAGGAAGTCCTTGAGCTAGATACCATTGCAGACTAAAAAGAAATAAATGAAGAAAGTGGTTTTTCCCTTTTTTATTATAATTTTTTCCCCCTAACTCTTATCTAGGTCTCTGGTATGCCATGCTAGGTGGATTTCAGGTCTGGCCATTCATGTTCTCATAACCCAGTGTTAATAGACACAGTGTAAGATCTTACACAGGCATCACATAAGAAGCACAAAAAAGCAGCACTGAGCTGAAGCAAAGACAAGATAACAAGACCATAGAGGCTGAAAACACGTGGGAAACAGAATTTGTGACCAGGTTGTACAGCCCTCACAGAATCTATTAGAGACAATCCTTGAGGATTTATCTTCTTCTATTAGTAAGAAATCTGTAGAAACTGTGTATTATAAATAGACCCTCCTTATGCCTTTGTTCAAGAGAACAGCACTAACAAGGCTCTTAATGTTTCTGCACAATCTTTCTGTAAACAGATCCCAATCAATTTGTGCTGCATTGCCTGCAACTGAGAAAGCAGACTAGAGCTGCTGCGTGCTGCTGAACAGCACAGACTGCAGCTGGAAAAAAAAAGCTGCATCTCAAAGCTTCACTCCTTCTAACCCTCTTTTGTTGGATGGGAGTCTAGTGGGCAAGATTACATCCAATCCTCTTGTTTCAGGAAAATATGTCGATCAATTATTAAAAAATTGAAGGAAGGAAATGTGCGACAGGTATTCTGCAAAAATAACAACCATAATTACAAGCACCTTAGTTAAACTAGCTCTGAAACAGCTAGGACTGCATTTGAGAGCTGCTTGAATAACATTTGCCCCACTTATCCTCCATTTCAATTTAATATTCGTAGCGCTAGTGTTGCCTATATCATCAATGTCAAAAACTAAAAAGTCTTGTCTTCAACTTTCATTCCAATGCTTCAAAAGAGCTTTGAATTTGCATCTTACTCTAGGGAAGATGTAGTTTAAAAACATTTTTGCCCAGCTTGCTCCATTAATTTCTGAGGAAAATGCACCTACTGCTGTGAATATGACAGTTCTCAACCTTGGTGTTTTTACAGGATGTCCCTCTCTAGGGAGCAACCAACACCATTCTGACTTACCCTGCTGGAACTGCACCTCCTGCTGGGTAATCAGCTACTGCAGCACTAAGGGAGAGACCTCAGTATGATTAACTGGATGCCCCTTGTGAATGCTAAGGAAAAAGAGAACTGCAAGTTTTCTAGGGGGAAAAACGTGCTTTTAGTAATCATCTGCTTTCAATTCAAGCAGCTAATTTACAGTTGCATAGAGTTGCTCAATTACCAGCAGCACTTAGTATTTTATACATCTCAGTAAGGTTTAACTTAAAATAATATTCATCAATCTATGAAATGTATTTTTCTCCCAATTATTTCTGTGAGTCAAGAACAAAATTAATTTTGTAATGATTATCTGACTCAGGTAAAGCTGATTTTGTATTACTCTAGGCCAAAGCCACTGACAAGGGCACAAAAAGGATTATTTTTCAGCAGTTTTCAGCTCAGCTAAATCAGCAGATAATGCCATCTATGATGCACAGTGATCCTGACCTAAAACCCTCCTCATTGTTAATATTTCTCACATCTCAAATATGCCTCAATGGCAGAAAAATATTCTATAGCCATCTTCCAGCATCAAGAAAAATTAATCCTTTAGAATTCTTTAGATTTTATGCTGTTATTTTATTTTAGTTGTATCCCATCCCAAATTGCACTATCACACGAACACAATATATTTTATATAGACAGTGGTGGTAATCTGGTGTATGGCTTTATTATATGCAGACCATAAAATAAAAATGCCTGTACTCCTATTAAAAAAATAACAAAATCAAAACCAAAGCGCAAACGCCAGATGCAAAACACACAAAAGAAAACTAGTTTCTCTGCCAAAGAGCAAATAAAGCAAAAAAGTTCATTGTTATTGACTTCTATTCGCAACAAAAAGCAGTTTTTCTTCATCAGCAACAGAAAAGCATGTGGACTTTCAACTGAAAATATCATTTATAGCTGAATTTATTGTTTGAATTTTTGTACCATGACATTTGAAGTGAATTGTTCTTGGCTTTAAGAGATTTTCAGTCATTAGTTAAAAGAAAAACTAATTTTCTTTTCAGAAGTGTTAATCAATCATTTAGAAACTGCTTAAATTCTATCATTTTTGCACTTAAATATGTATGTTAGTAATAGGATACCAGTGCCATGTAGGACAGACAGTCTCCATTTTGCCAAGTGTCCTCTTCAACAAAAGGCTGCGTAATTTTAAATTTTCACATGATTTATGATTCTGCTAATTGTGTCGATTGTGATCAGAACCATCTGAAAAACAGTAATGAACCTTACAAGTGTTTTTCAGTCAGTAAAGAACTACCATTCCATTTTGAACCTGGGGAAGCTAAGATACATAGACATGTAAAGAAGTTTATAGGGTATTCTAAGTCAGAGCTGAGGACAAAAACCCAAACCTTTTTGTAATTCTGCTGGATGATTTCTCTAATAATAGGGATATAACCAAAGATTGTTAGTGTTATGGCATTTTAAAGTTATCAGATTACTCCTTAAATGTAATGATTTATTGTAAAAAAAGCTTTAGGTCTCAGTAGGAGGTTTAATGTACTATGAAGATACCATTTTGTCCTTAAAAATCTTGTTTAAAGTATTTCTTTTCCACACTCTATGATATAAACAGAAAACCTCAGCAATAGTTAGTTTACAGTTGTCTGAGGCCAGTTCCTATCACAGCCACTGATATCTTATTGTCTCCTTGACCTTTGCCATCTGACTCTGACTTGCCTTGACCAGCATGCTTCATTTTTCCGTCAACTTTTCATATGCCCAGAGCCCTCCCTCCATTTCTTGCTTGGTAGTCAATCTAGCACCTTTTAGACATTAAGTAGATATAGAAGGAAGGCAGAGAACAGAATATGACTTGCCATTTCCTAGTTCCTTTACAGCTGCTGAACAGGAGAGAAAGAGTCAGACTCTGATGCCTTGCCTGCTTTTGGAGCTCAGGAACATTAAATACTTTGATATACAACCATGCAGTCTGACTTAAAGAAGATGCTTGTGTGATCCTGTGTCATTTATACAAGAAAATGTAATAATGAAATGATCAGTGTAATGTTTGGTAGTTGTTACATGCAAACACATCCAGAAGAATGCCACATACATGTTGGTATAGATTCTCTAGACTGTGACAGTAGTAGTACTAGGTCTCATCTTCTGATGTCAGATTATTATAAGCTATTTTATAAATATTTTTAATGTAAATTATTAAAAAACCCCTCTGAAATCATATCTTACTCTGCTTTGATCTGGAGGTTGGAGTAGGGACTCCCAACATGACTTTCCAAAAAATTATCTTACAATCTAAAAACCCCCATGTTTTTCTCTTCTGAACCTGGTGGAGACCAAAGCAGACAGTCACTTCTTTCTTTTGCACTGTTAACATGTTCACATTTCATAGGAGTAGTACTTCCTTTTACTCTACATACTTTGGATATGTCTTCCCCAAAATGAAAGAAATTTTTATTTTTCTTTTCCTTTCTCCTTCCTTCTCTCCCCCCCCTTGTTTTATTTTACATATGATATTTCTCATCTGTCTGTTGTAAATTCTCAGTTCTTCTCCAGCTGCAACCCCCCATTTGCTGAGTAATTTCAGTCAATCAAAACCCCATTACTAAGACCTGTTTCATCATACCATCCAAGTCAAAATTCCTTATTTCTGCTGTTCACTAAAAATTCACTCTTGGTTTTTAGTTTTTATCTTATTTATACAGTTCATCATCTGACTGATAATTTTAATTTAATTATTTGCATCCTTGCTTCCACTGAAACCCCTGTGTACAACAGCCTCAGAGAAACAGCCCATACAGTCATTGCTCTAAAGGAAATAAAGTGCTGCTCATAACCCACTTATTGTAATGTTCATGGAAAATTACAGGAGATAATGAGCAAGGTGGTAACTGGTCACATTCTGTTTGAATAATAAAAAAAGGTGGTATTTTCATTAGGTTTTCTCTCTGATGTGTTCACTGGCTCTGCCTGCTGGATATGGTGGTAGCACATATTTAAGCTTTCTGGTATATGGGCTGTCTTTGATTTTGGAGAATTCACACCACAAAAGAGCTCTGAAACTTACAGCGATCACTCAATGTCACTGCATTACAAAAACTAACAATAACAGCATGGTTCACGAGGTGAGGAAAGATACAGACAGGGTACAGAATCACATAGCAATTATTAGTCCTTGGAGACAAAAATGATATCTGTAGATACAGGTAATTATTTTCCAGTCATTTTATGCTGGTCATTATAAATGAGTCAGTTAAAAAAAAATTCCTACCAAAAGAAAAAAAAAAAAGACAGTGACAACACAGTGAAATTAATATAGTTCTCAGTCATAGATAAACTTACACCACCAAAGAGAAGTATCGTAAAAAGTAATGTCATATTAAATTAGATTCATAAGTAAATTGAAAGGAAATTCTTTAAAGCTCATGCATTTGACACTTTTTGTCAACAGAACTCCTGAAAAACCTGGGCCCAAGTCATGACGGAAATTAATGTTTACTTACTCCTCCTGCTAGATCTAGAAACATAAGATATGCTGCCACTTGTCAGTCATTTCAGGGTCAGCCAAATGCCATCTGACCTGCTCCCAGATTGCCACTAACTTTTAAAAAGTGTTTATTGATTGTCATTAAATGGATTATAAAAAGCATCAGTGAGCAAATAAGGATAAACATATGGAAATAAAGTTATGGCTTGAGACGAAAATATTTTGATTAGGCTGGACACAGTGGCCTCTGTGGCCTTGTGTCATGATATTGTTTTGTCATTAAGGTAATTATCCACCTGTGAAAATGGTGAGTCACTTTAAATTAAAAATACTCTTAGCATTTACTCCTTTGTAAACTGTTTTCATTCTCATAGCAACTTCTGAATGGGACTAGAGATTTGTTTTGGTTTCGGACTCATTGATTAAACCATTAAACAACAGCACTGTACTACATAGCATTTAGCATCTAAAGCAGGACTGTGAACACAGATTACTGCAAGTCAGCTCCCTTCAAAAGAGAAGGAAGGCCCTTCTAGTCACTGACAGCAGGCACAGTAGGGCTCTACCTCCTGTGTCTATACTGCAGCTCTTAAGCCACCTGTTGATCTTAGGCACAGGGATATTGGATGGTATAACTCCCTCATGTTCATAAGCTCTATACTGCGCTTTGCACTAAAGGTTAAGGAGTGAGGGCTGTAAAATGGAGAGAAGGTGTTGGCAGTGTTCTGAAGATATGTCTGCAGCTGCAGCACAAGTACTGAGTCAAAGTAATGTCCAAGACGGAAAAGCAGCTGAGCTCGTATAACTAACTCATGAAAGGAAGGAAAAAAAAATAGTAGGGCAAAACTCGGAAAACATTCAGAGGTAGAAGAATAAATTAATAAGATTTATAAAATGCTGTGGACTACGTGCTAAAAAAAACGTTTTTACTTGCAACAGACATAGCAATAAGAGGCAATTAGATCATTACATAGTCACACTTTATTGTTTGTAGCCTGTAAAAGTCGGGGGGGGGGGGGGGAGAAATTAAAATCCTTGTATTTCATATTCATACATTCATAATTATTGATAAAAAATTTAAAAGAAGTTCAGTAAGGTACTAGAAATGGTGCAGATGGTGTCCCACATCAGGCAGGATCAGTTATGGCTTAAGCTGATTTTAATGCCCAGTTGGAAATAAGCTTTGATGTGTAAGGAAAGTTCACGGGTTGACTCAGAACAGTTTAAGAAAGTGAGTAGTGAAGGCTGGATCTGTGCAAATGTTTTTAAACTCTAAGTAGCCCTAACAAAATGTGAACTTCTTGCTAATTCTGATATGAAATATCTGGGATCTTACTTGATCACACTGCAGAAGTAAAAAGTGTTTTCCCTGGTGTGGAGAGAGAAGCAAAACACCAAAGAAGAATCCTAAGCTAGGTGTCCCTGCTGAAAACCAAGTCTTCTAATTTTAATAAGTTCATAAAAATAAGATTTTAATAATTTAACTCAGAGAAATTCAATAGCCCATATCTCTTCAAGTAATGCATTTGATTGAACAACAGTTTGGAAAAATTACAGGCTTGTCTGTTGCACCTGTTTATGGAGCATATGTAAGTGATTTAAAGAAGGAAAGAAAAAAATTCCAGTGACACATTTTAAGAAAAACAAAAAATAAACTATGAGAGCATTTAAAAAATTTACATACAGAGCAAAAAAAACCCCCAAACTTCTAGGGTCATAAAAATATCTTAGTACTCTTGTGTTGTATTATTATTAGCTGCAATTTCCTAAATAAATAGTAAATGCTTTGGCAAAAAAAACCAAGCCGAACCAAACCAAACCAATATAAAAATGTGGGCTGTTAATCTGTTTAATTATAGGTAATGTTAACTATTTTATTACTGTTTCATTGTTTATAGTTTCTTGAACTTTTCCAGGGGTTCTGGAAAATGTGACAACTGCTGCTTAATTGTACTCTGCTCAAAGGAAAAATGCTTCCTATGAAATCAGGTTTTGTTAAGGAATACAGCACACCCGTAAGTAATTTTATGAATTTTCTCTCAAGTTAGGTAATAACAACTCAGCCCACATTCTATCAGAAAACTAAAAGCTATTAGTATACCTATATACTTCTATGGAAATTAAATAGACATGTATTTCGAACTTCTTGTACTAAAGTATGTTCAAATTCCATGCACTAAAGGGCTGTAAACAGACTATTCAATGAGGTTTCTTCCCAGAACAAATAAATCTGTGGGGATAAAGCCCAACAACCACTCTGAGATAAATAAAACACCAAATAAAAGAGAGGATGAAAATACAATTTTGCCCTTGATGTTTCTAGTTGGTCAGTCCCTTGATGACTATATCTATTCTTCTGAAGAGATGCTTACTGAGTTGGTGAAAATGCTTTAGCATTTAAACATTTTTTTTCCATCAGGCTGTATCAGGGAAAATTAAATTAGGTTTAGTGCTAGCAGTTATTCCTTCCTATTTCTGACATTCCTGTGTATTGTTTTATCATAAACAGACCAGGAAAAATTATCTAAAGCAGCATCCTAAGGAACATGTGGTTATTCTCCATACTAGAGGTTTGTTCCAGTACTATTTTGTGTGGTACATCATGCTTATGTACCTATTCAGTTTTTGTACTGAATGCTAAAAAACCACGAAGATGTCTATAAATTCACATGGCATGTAAAGGATAAGGAAGCAAATGTACATTGGCTGCTTAACATACCCAAGAAAAGGGCAGGCATATGGCAGCAAAGCAATCAGTGGTTTCAAAAAGACAGTATTTCAGGCAGAAGAAATTACTTATGCTGGGAGGTTAAGGAAGTGACTATACTGATGTTAGAACTGTGGAAACATTAAATATGAATGAAATGCAGAAATAGCTTAAGGAAAGGTAGTAACAGGCTAGAAGCAAAGGATGTGACAGAAAAGAGCTCTGGGAATGAAGAACAACAGTAATAAAAGAGACAAAGAGGTAAACTGACAGAGAGGAACATTTAGGATTTGTAAATGAGCTCTGCCAAAAGAGAAAAGGAATGTTCATTGGAGTGGAGTGAGTGAGCGACAGGCAGAAGAGAAAACTTTGTGGAAAGGGCAGTATAGAAATTCTCAACAAAAGAGGTTTAAAGAATTCTAGAATCAAAACATTTTTGTCACCTCTACTCTAGATTATGCATTTTAGAAAACTAAGAAAAAAGATGCAAAATAGAGAGGGAAAAGAACTGAGTCAGAAGAAATGAAGGACAAGGAATGAAATCAGAGCATTACATCAATGTTTACAGTAATTTCCTCCTGTCAAAACAAGAATTTGGATGCCTGAGGAAGAAATATGCGGTTACAAAAATTGGTCTTATCCTGCAGAAGATAAAAGGACAATAATATTGACAAAAATTGCTCTCCATTTTGCAGGACAGTACAAACACAGAAGCAAGCTGTGTGCTGAAAGACATAGGATAAAAATTTCAGAGGACAAAAATTATGGGCCATGTCATGTGTTTACATCAAGACTGAAAAGGTGAAATTGGACCACTAGCTGAAAGTCCCAGTTTGGTCCATTGAAGGACCCTTAGCAGCCTCAGGCATTTCTTTCTTATACGGGGCCTCCCCTCCGTGATACTTACATTAATTAAAAAGCTGAGCTACAAAACCCTACCCTGCCTATGTCCCTCCTACCTAATGAAGAAGTCCATAAAGTTCATATCTTAAATGTCCTTGTTTTTAAAAAGACAAATACAACGAATTGTATAGCTGATGTACAGACCGATTCCATCAGACATTTTTCATACACTACGGAGTACTTATGTGAGAATGAGACCATTTTCTTATGCAGGAAATAGCATACCTTCTATCACTTTTCTTCAAGGTGGAAATTTTTGATTTTACATTTTTATATTTAGTTTTGTGTTTTTGGGCAGTTATGATCATAAACCATCTTTAAATGTGTAATAGTGTATTTAAGCTCAACCACTATGAGACCAGAAAGCCAAGTAAAATGCTTAAAATAGGTAATTGAAAAGGACTTGGTTTTCTGATGTAAAACAAGCTGAGTGAGTTTAAATAGTCTAAATAGTAATTTCAGTCTGACTGTGATGTGTTCTTTCCTCTACACTTGCTGCAGCATTTCTTGTATTATTATAATGGTTTCTAGAGCAATAAATTACAGACACAGAACCAACTGCTGAAAAGTGGAGGCGGCTCACACAGCATGATGCAAATCACTCTGTTGGATACTCTTCCTTTGTAACAACAATTCCATTAGAGCACACGTGATTCTGCCCACCATAATACAATTTCACTACACAGCGCAGTTTCTCTTGGAGCAATGGAAGATGGAATTTTCCATTGCCAAGACCTTAATTCTGAAAAGTCATATTGGTGCTCAAACTTTGCATGCCTATGTAGTATTCTAGTAACTGCACGTACATAAAAGAAGCAAAGTTAAAACCAGTTAACAAAAGACATGGTCACCAGAGAGCTATTTAGCAGATTATGAAAAATAAATTGGTGATTTTTCAGTCTAATTCCTCGTGAAGTGATCAAAACAACACAAACACTCTCCCAGTAAGCAAAAATTAGCAAACAGAAGACATAGTCTGGGTCACTCAATGAAGTAAAGGATAACAGTAAACAGTTGTCCCCTAAAACAGATTTCTTTAAATTATGAGAAATGATTGATTCCAAAATGCTACTCTAGCTATTCAAGCAAGCTCGAACTTTATATTTTTAAGTTATTGTGCACTAAGTATATCTACATCTTCACTTGAGCCAAATGTAATTAAATATAAAAGGTAAATATCTCCTTTTTAAAATGTCATTTAACTATTAAAAAAATATGCTAAGAAAGTGGGAGTCAGAATTAATTTTTGCACTACCCAAAGATAATATTGTCAGGATTCCTATGAAACAGAATTAGAGATGTGACAAAAATGAATGATAAATAACATGCAAAATTCGGCAGCTACATACTAATTTTGAAAAAAAGTCAAACTGATTTCACTAGTACACTGGAAAATATTTTTATTTGAGAACATATGGCTTGCAACTGTCCAAAAAGCCTTTATATTGCACTAGAGGAGGCAATATTTATAACATCCATTGTGTGTACATTCACATAGGAAATCTGGACATAACAACGTACATCTCAGGATGTGGGAGAAGTCACAGACCAGTGGGTAGAAAGAGACATGGGATGTTTATTGTCCATGTTCCTGCACTGTTTGACACCAAGTTGCACCTAGTACAGTGTACAGGCAGTTTTCTGTTGTGATAAGCAGAATTCTAGTGTTCACACTTCTTTCTATGAAACCAAACCCTTTCCTCCTCCCATTCTTCAGAAATCACTTGACAGTTTATACTTCTGATTTTAGCTTTTTTGGTGGTGGTTACATATTAAATTTTTGAGCATTATACTTAAGGGCTCTATTGCCATCTATCACTGATTCATCAATCTAGACGTAATACCAGGAAAACACAGTTGAAAATATGGCTTTTTGGCATAAAAAATTCTTGTTCTTTTCATTTTGTTTACAGAATGATAAGTTTTTACACTAATACTAGTAACATTTCTTTTCACCACTAAAGTGATTTAGATCTTAGCAACTCCATAATGCTGTAGCAGAAGTATCTTTCACAGCATCTACAAATACTTAGTTCATCACTGTGCTGGCGAACGGAAAGGGAAGGGAAGGGAAGGTTCGGGAAGGTTCGGGAAGGGAAGGTTCGGGAAGGGAAGGTTCGGGAAGGTTCGGGAAGGGAAGGTTCGGGAAGGTTCGGGAAGGTTCGGGAAGGTTCGGGAAGGTTCGGGAAGGTTCGGGAAGGTTCGGGAAGGGAAGGTTCGGGAAGGGAAGGTTCGGGAAGGTTCGGGAAGGGAAGGTTCGGGAAGGTTCGGGAAGGTTCGGGAAGGTTCGGGAAGGTTCGGGAAGGTTCGGGAAGGTTCGGGAAGGGAAGGTTCGGGAAGGGAAGGTTCGGGAAGGTTCGGGAAGGGAAGGTTCGGGAAGGTTCGGGAAGGTTCGGGAAGGTTCGGGAAGGTTCGGGAAGGTTCGGGAAGGTTCGGGAAGGGAAGGTTCGGGAAGGGAAGGTTCGGGAAGGTTCGGGAAGGGAAGGTTCGGGAAGGTTCGGGAAGGTTCGGGAAGGTTCGGGAAGGTTCGGGAAGGTTCGGGAAGGTTCGGGAAGGGAAGGTTCGGGAANGAAGGGAAGGGAAGGGAAGGGAAGGGAAGGTGGTATTTCAAAAAGAGAATTGGGGCAAAAGATATAGTAATCCATATTCTAGGAAAAACTCCAGGCTGAGCCATCTACATATTATTTTCAGTCATTCCGCAGATACCCTGGTCCCTCTCTTTTCTAAGTGCTAATTTTATCCAGTATCATTTCCTGTTAGGTTGTTCTATTTACTGATCTTGTCATAGCTGCCATATATATATTTTTTTTTTAGTAGCAACTCCTGAAAGATACAAACTTCCTCTAAAAATGTCTGGTGCATCTTCATTTGCATCCGCTTTCTAAAATTTCGGTATTAGCTTCAGAGGCTTATGCTTTACCACAGTGAAGGTACTGGTTGGAACTGTCAAGAATAAAAATGTCGAGATTTTATGCTATATTTTATTGATTACACTTTGTGACATATAAATACTTCTTAAATTTTTCCTGCTTATCTTTTCAGCTCACTTATAAATTATTATGCAATAACAATTCCTTATCTTCTGTTAAGGACTTTGATGTAAAGCCATAAATATACCTAGAAGAGTTTATTTTTCATAAGGGAACAATAAATTTCTAAAATGGGCTTTGTAGTAATACTAAGCAATAACAAGATATTTAGTGATCTGATACGCAATACACAATAGCTTGATGCATTTCAGCTTAAGTGTAGCTTGCTTTTGTAAAATTATGTAGAATAGACATTTGACATACAAGAAAAAAATTCACAAAAACATTTCGAGAAACTCTTCAAAGTGTACTTCTGTGGAATCATGTCCTTACAATTTATAATATGTGAAGAGTATAAATTTAATCATTATCTACAACTGGTTTGTGTTATCAGAAGAATTTTAAAGTAATCCTTAAAATTACAGGGTTTACTAAAGGTCCTGAAAGCTAAAAACCTTCATCTGTGTCTAAGGAACATGGATATGAGCAATTGTGACCTTTGCATTCCTACAGTACTCATCCTGCTGTGGATCTCATAGTATAATTTATGGCAGGCTGCAGATAGCTCAGTTTATGCTGGTTGCTAACAGATTTAAAAGGTTGGTATATCATCTGTAGATCAGAAGGATATAAGAAATCTTTGTTTTAATTTCAGCTGTTGCCAGGCTTAAGAAAAGACTTAAAAATATCTTCAGAGTTTGAATTAGCCACTGATAAATTCGGGGCATGGAGTGGGGATTTGGGAAGGGAAAAGGAGGCACTTCCCATTGCAGTGGGAGCAGTGTACTTTGTCACACAATAGCACACCTGCACAGTACAACATTAACTGCTGCTGCTTATAAAACAGCACTTCTCTGGTGACAAAAGAAGCAAAGCAGCCACTCTCCTGGGTTAGCTATTCTGGTTTCACAGCCGCAATCGACAGCTGATGACGCTTGATGCATTAACTCTACCCTTGTGCTATTTCTAAGTATTAGAATGCTGGAAATGTAAACAATGAAAAAGAATAAAAAATAGATATCTATCTAAACCTATTTAATTTTTTGAATATCAAAAAAGCAAATAAAATTATAGATAAATCTCTATTATTATGAATTACTTCCATGGATATTTTTCTTATGATTTCTTGATTTGGATAAGGCAAAAATGTCAGTCTATATTTAAAAATTAATCTTTTATAAATAAGAAAGAGAAAGGTAATTAATAAATTAAAGTGAGAATAACCAATACAACATTTAAAGGGCCATGGTTAAGGGGCCATCTTATTGTCACAAAAGCCTTTACCAAAGTTCTATTTTGTTTTGGAATCCTTCAAAAGACCACTACTGCAATTTAGAGATGATGAATTGTGACAAATTTATTTAAAGGGGGAAAATAGAACTCCTTGGTTCTTTCGCATCACAAATTAAGATAATGATAAGATACTGAAATATTAAAAAGAATTACTTTGTTTAAATAAGAAAAATATTAAAATATTACTACCAAAACCAAGGAAGACTAAACTGTGAAGACCCTATATTATTTATAAATGAGAAATGTTTACATTTGTGAAACAAACATAGATTCCTATATACAGGTTTGTCCTCTCTCCTTGAAATAATAAAAACAATTTTTAAGGGAAAAAGTACAGCTGCAGGCCTTTTTTTAAAATAATTTGAAATATTCCTATTAATTAATTAACACACGCAATTCAAATAAAAATAAATGTCTGGGACAATAATGCAGTAGCTGCCAGTCCTGCAGAAAGAGGAAAAGCAAAAGAAACAGAGTTTAAAAAGGGGCAATTTCAAATTTCCCTGTGCTCTGAGGAATCTATGCAATTGCTGCAAAATGATATTAGAAAGACAGGAGGTGAGATGTTGACTTCCAGATGGAAATGCACAAGAAAATATTTAAGAGTGCTCAGCAGTGACGTACAACAATCTAGAAATGGATTAACTCACTGAGACCATATGGGCAGAAAATAACTTGAGTTCTGTACGCCAACATGAATGTAGTCGGGTGAGGAGAGAAACAGAAGGGTGAAGAACTACTGAAAATAACTATGACAGAGAAGTTTACAAGGCATGTGAATAACAAAAGGTCATTGTCATGTAAGTGAAGCCAGTAAGATTTTGCAATCCCTAGAGAAGGTATGTTTGCCTGCCACAAGATCTGTGAAAATTTCTTGCAGTGGACAGGGTTCTTACTACTAGTAATCAAAAATCTTTCTTATATTTTCACAATGATCATTGAGCAACAAAAAAGCTAGAAGAGACTAACAAAGCTGAAAGTGAAATAATGTATAGTTAATGCTTAGACAACTGGTCTGCAGTATGGAATTCAGACCTCCTTAAGAGAAAGCTTCTGATGTAGGATGTCAACGTTTGGTTCATAAAACAAAGCACAAGGCAAACAGACTGAGCTGGGGGGTCACTTAGGCGTCTATGTGCAGGTATTTACAGATACATAATGGGCAATATCTAACACAAGCTGTTTGAAGTGTCTCTTTGAGGCCTAAAATCTCAGAGCATAGGAATATAATGAGGTTCCTCCTTCAACTTGGCATCCTATCTCTGGGAACATACGCCATTTTTTTCCCAAAACTGAGAAACAGGACGTTTCGGTTTTTTTTTTTTTCATTTGCAGTACTATTTCAGGAGGATACACTTCTCTTCTGTTTAATGCATGTTCTGGTAAGAAAAAAGTGTGTTTGTTTATTCAGGGGAATTGCCCTGGGGAGTGGGAGGAAACAGGGAATGTAAAGGTGCTGACATGTAGTACTTTAATGTGGTTATTGCATAGAAAAACAAGAGTGGTAAATACCCAGCCTTTTTTATTTTTCCAGCTGTACTGTTTTTGTTTTGAGGCTACAAATATGAGGTTGGTGGGGTTTTTTTTACCATTTTGCTGGCCCAAGGAACCTTGAATTTTATTCTGCAGAGCATGTAATTTTAAGAGGAGGTGAAGAATTTCTAATTATGCATCTCAATCCAAAAATAGCATGTAGCATGTAGTACCTGCAGTATTCTTTAAGAAGGCAGACGTAACCTTAGAAGCTTTGCTGGACTGATTGCATTCTTGGACTTGGATAAAACCACAGGCTCCCTAAAAATGCCTAGGAATTAGCTAGACATAATATTAATCAGTTGCCAAGATTAAGGCATCTTTTCATGCAAATAAATATGGGCTGTTGTTACCTTAGGTCAAAAACCCAGGGTATTTGGAATTAAGGTCCCTCAAGAATCAGGCAGTAACTAAGAGAAGAATTTCTGAAATAGGTATTGGACACAGAAGTCTAATTTTTTTCCTAAAGAATAATTTGGGTCCCTTTTTGTAGACCTTGGTCTAATGCTTTAACATACTATAGTTTGATAAATATGCTTCAGGAAGTGTTAGACAAAATTATTTATTCACCTATTTATACTACATCCACCTAGGATAGTAATCATGCCTGTCAAAGGGCTCAGATTAAGCTTGCATAGGTTTCTAAGATCCTAATGTTACTGGGTACTAAGAAACAGGCATCTAAAAACTTGGAGTCTCATTTGTTTAGGAAACAGAGACTTCCATAAGCAGCACCTTTATAAAAATATTTATGTGGTTTCATTCCAACTGTCTAATATCTAAGGAATTACAATAATATAGTTAAATTCATTTTACTCCTCCTAGAGAACTGGGGTATTGTTTTGGATCTTTCCCCTCTACTCAAACATCTATTTTCAGGGGACTTTCCAAAAATTATTTCAGATTCCTATTCCTCTGCTTTATTTGTCTAAAACTGATCAACAGTTTTGATGTATTCAAAGCATGATGCAAAAAGCTAATATAAAAGAAAAAGTTACTTATTATCAGTTATTGGAGGAAACCTTGTGAGCTTTTTAATCCATAAAGTGGCAGCATGTTGTCCAATCTTTATTTGGTGTCTCCTGTGCATATCAATTAACAGTTCACTGTTAACAGAAGTGTGAAAACACACAAAGCAAAGATAATTTCAGGTGACAGATTTCTCGCTTCAGGGCTGCGCATGAAAAATTTAACAATTCTTAGGTAAGCATTTATCCTAAAAAGCACTTTCCTGTGTAAAAGCTTTGCCTTAAAAGGAATTTTAAATCCATACCATGCTTGCATTTTATAACCTTCATCATTTTATAATATTTGATATCACTCGTCATTCTTATTTGCACCTAAAGTTTGTGTCCTCTTAAACACATCATAAAATGTTCCATTTTTATGTTATTTCTCTTTTGCATTAAATATTTCCATTACTCACCTCAGCCCTAAATATTTCATCTAATATGAAATATTCTAAACTTTGAACAAGATTAAAAAGTCATATGCAGCTAAGATGAATAAACTGATATTATGTTTCCTCTTATTATTTTAACAATAGTATTTATTCCGCTTCTGAAAATATCAAATTTCAATTCAAATTCAAATTGCAATTGAAAACCGAAATATAAACAGCACTAGAAGACTGGTCCTTTAATCACGTTTGCAAAGACATACATAGCCCATAAGATGGGTATCCTCTGGTGAAGGGAACCTTAGTTTTTCAATTTGCTTTACTGATTACAGGGAACATATGCCTGGTGTGTTTCCTTCTACCAATTAGTTATCCATGCAAGGACCTTCCTTATGTCACGGCTGCTTGATTTCCCTAAAAGCCTTTGACAAGGGGTTTTCGTTGAAAGCCTTTTGGAAATCCATATATACACTATTGAGCAGATGATGCTTATACAATCAAAAGACATTTATCCACATAGATTTTTTTAAATTTACATTTAATTAAAAAAAAGTAGACTTGTCTAGCAAAAAAGGCTGTTCACTGATAAAATTCCTATGCTTTGCACTAATGATCCAAAAAATCTCTGTTTTAAATTTACAGGGATCATATATCAAGAAAAAAGTATTTGGTTGCGCTATCAGCTCTAACAGAGGTGTGAATTTAAAAATGATACACTAGTAACCATCTAGAAGTGACTATAAGTAGCTTTTAAACTAATGCTAACTTTACTATAGTGAGGGAAATCTAATCATCATTTTGGTTAAGGAAGAATAAGCTTTTAGTATGCAAATTTGTAAGGAAAACATTTTGAAGAATTGCATTAGTTTAGAGATGTAAATGAGGCCTAAAATGTCTCATTAGGTTTTGAATTGCCCTTATCTTTTGTTGCCATTTTTTTCTTTTTGTTTTCTAAGCATTATAAATCTTGTGGGCTTTGGGGGTAATTTTCTTGCTTCACTAAACCAGCAAGGGTTTTTCCAACAATGAATTATGAAATGTTTCTCCAAACTCAATTCTGCATGAAAATACGTATCGAGTAGAATAGAACTGTGTAGTTTTATTTATTGAGTATTTCTGGTTTGTTGCCTAGCATTTTTGATTTTATTTCAAATGACTCAAGAAATTTCTGTAATACATTTGGTGTGGTTAATAATTTATGTTTAAATTGAATCCAGATATCTAAAGCTTAATACAATGATATATACATACAATTTATCTCTGTTGAGAAAGAGACATCTGAAAATTTAGAATGTGAGACTTTACTATAAAGTGCTTGGTTGGTAGGCAAGCCATTTAAACTCCTGTTTTAAACAGAAAACCTTAAAAAGCTTGCTAAATATATCTGTTCATTCATAATGTGACTTATTGTCCTTTTCTCTGTTAACTTTTCTCTGTTATCTCTGTTATCTCTAATCCTTTTCTCTGTTAACTTTTTACCAAAATAAAATATTTCATTGCCATGTCCTAATACTTTGGTGTATTTCAAATTATTATGAATGTACTTTGGTGTATTTCAAATTATTATGTTGACTTCTACTTCAATAAGTTGTAATTTTCAATAGGCTACATTATTGAAGTGATATCCTGAGATATTTTTTACTTATCCTTATTAATGAAAATAACTATTATTAGGAAAATTTATAAACAGATTAAGACATATTCGCTTGTTTCCACAATTAATAATTTGCTAGACAAATTGAACGACTTTGAACTAAATGCAGGATGATAGGAAAGGCTTTATTATGTTTCTTATATTTTGTGTTTTAGGGTTCTATGAAATAGTGTTTACAAAATAGATCCAGATAGCTTAGATGACATGACTGCAATATGGCAAATTACTTGATGCATTTCTTTGCAGGGATAAGAGATTACCCATATTATTACAACTTGCACAAGGAAAGCTTAAGACATATTGCCTAAACTGAATTAGACCGAATATTCCTTCAAATGAGAGCTTCATAAGCCAAACCCCATTACTGGAACTGAAGAGGTCCAATGGCTCTAAGTGCTTGTAGCTTTGTATTTCCATGAAATGTATATACATATGTGCGTTTTCCACTGACATACACACATATGTAATACATGACAGTAAATTTATCTTTCCCAAATATTTAACTCTAATCCATCATCTTCTTAAATGAAATCAGCCCACTCCGTGAGCAGTTCAGGTGTTTAATGTAAATATTATTATCTTTTTAGATAGCAGTGGCCAGCTATTTAGTAGAGAGGTTGGATTTTGGCACAAGTTTTTTTTCTTTAGAGGCACTAATCCTGTGTCTTCATCAAGCAGAAGCTTTCTCATCGATATTAGATACTCAGTGGACTTAATTTTTTTCCTTTTTTTCTTCTTCTCTTCATGCTTAGCAAATAACTTGGAGACATAAATGAAAAATAGATATAAGAGATTACAGTAACTTCTATGACTCTGGCTAAGTGACAAGAAATTGATTCTTTTTTCTTTAGCTAATTGCCCACTTCCAAGAAAAATTCTTACTCTCACGAAATCTTTGCCTGGGGACCACGGTATAGTAGGAATCTAAGAAATGTACATACTTCTAAATCAACTCTATTGAGAATATCTGAGTGATTTTTGAAAATAATATGATGATATAAATTTGCAGTTTATTGCCTGAAATATGCTGTACCACTCTTAGGTACTACATCTAGAGAGCCTGTGCTTGTTGCTTTGGTATAATGGAAAATGAAATTTTATGAATATATATTAATCCTTTAATGGTGTGGGAGTTAGAGCAGCTAGTGTAAAAACAATCAATACATACTCTCTGAGCTAGAAGATGTAAAATTATGGCCCTGCAGTCTCTAACATTTACTTCTGTTCATAAGCATATTGTATCGCAGAGATATGAAAAGAAAGTGAGAGATCTTGTAATGTATGTTTAAAAATAGTACTTTGAAAACTTTTTAATACTATTTAAAACAAATTCATACATATTCCTACATATTCCTACTAATTTTTCAATTCTCTCTCTGATCCTACGGTTGAGAGGGATGAGCAAGCAGCTGAATGGTGCTTAGTTGCTAGCTGGGGTTAAACCATGGCACTGAAACATATATACAGAGAATTACATATAAATACATAGATATACCTATAATTAGTATATCTTCTAACCAAAAAAATATTTTTCTTAGGATAAACTTGTAATGATTCTTTTGAAGCATTCAGTATAGACAGTGTCTTCTGCAGATGGAGACCTTCTTTATCTTTCTGTTGCAAAACAACTGCTGTTGTTTAAAAACTGCTAAATATATAAATTTTTGTCACAACCCATCACTAGATATTCTAATCTGTCTTATCAAGAATGTTGTAGGACCCTTTTGTTAGGTAGTGTCCAATCTTATTTTCAGGTTTCTTTTCCTCTTCATGAGACTGATCTTGTGAGGTCCTACTTCCTACAAAGAGATGTTCTGCATGTCGAAATACCACTGGCTACAATGAAAGTTGATTTTTTCCAGTACGCCTGAGTATGCATATTTCAAAATTAAAGGTGAAAACCAGTATGCTTTGCAGTGCACATGCTTCCTATACTTGCCTCCAGTTCATCCTTTCATCAATTAAAACTGAGCTGTATTTTACTCTTTTAACTAGAGGATGGAAGCATTCTATACGTTTTGTGAATCTGAAAAAGCAATGAGCATTCATTAATTGGAGGAGACGATAATTTATTATTATTTATATGATTATTACATAGTATTAAAAATTGAAATAATAATATGATGCTTTCACAATTCATCTCCAAACTTATTGGTAACTATTTCAGTGTTTCAACTTGATACATGAAACAGCATAGAAATCAGAAAATAATTAAAAGTGAAATTCCATTTTGCCAATTAGACTACTCTATATACACCTACATTTTTCCAGAACACTCATATTTTCACAAAGAGGATAGTAACTTAAGGTCTGTGATTCCAAAGCCACATACCACAATATGCTTTGGGACCAGAACGCATAGACAAAGCTCTGGAGGCTGCTCGGGTAAGGATGTGACAATCTGAAGGAGATGTGATAGCCTGCCAAACACCAGCAGCATGGCAAGTGGTAGCTGTTCTTCTAGCCACATACAGAATGCTTTCCTCTGCTTTTCCCCCATTTTTCCCATTGGATGCCCTCCCTGGTTCTGGAAAGGACAGGGTTAATTATTACAATTGCTGGGAGGGGGCATGGCTAGGACCCAGAGGTTATTCTATACCACCTCATATCATTGCTGGGGGTGGGGGAAAGGGACTCTCTTCTGAGAAGAAGGGGTTCTTGTCCAGTTGAGTAAATGCGGCAGAGGGAGCTGTCCGCTGTTGTGTGTCGTCCTGGGCTTCCCATGTGAATCTGTTTTTCTTGTACCTTCTGTCATTAGTACTTTTGCTGTTATTAGGTGTTTTCTTGTTTCATGGCTATTTCCAAAATATTGACCTTAACTCAACCTGTGATCTCTACCTTCTGGACCTCCAAGTCTCCCCTCTAGCCTGCCACAGGGGGAAGGGCGATGGGAAAGGAGGGAGCAACAGAGCAGCACATGGTTTGGAGAGTCTCAGTGGGGGCACTGGATTAGAAAGTACCATTGCTAAACCACAACAATGCTCACTATGTGCTGGAAAGAGAAAAAACACCTACTCCTGTAATCGAAGGAAAATGTTCTTTACTGCCATTAAAGTTTACATACCTCAAAAATAGAAACAGGACAGACTAGGGGAGAACAGGCAGTGGCGAGATCATGTTTATTTTGTCAAGGTTAATGATGACAACTTGAATTCTGGGGTTAGTGATACAAAATTCTCAGCTGTAGATTTTTACCTCTAGATTTTATGCTGCCTGTACTTTCACCAAAGCCTAAATACTGAGAACTCCAGATTGTATTAGTCAGTGTCTTGTTCCATCTGATTTCTGGGGTGAATAAAACAACCCTAGGTATTAATTTCAGATTAGGGAAAAAGCTTCAGGACTCTTGTAATTTTTGACCAACAGAATTGTTTTTGTAGAGACAACACACATATATAGATACACTAATTAATTCAGAAGTGGAGCTCACTGTGCATCTGTAGGAAATGAATCACTTAGAGTAATCATAGAAAATATAGTGAGTGTGCTCTATTTTGGATAATAAGAAACAGAGATACATATTAAGGATCCTTCAGGTTGATACGTTAATTGTACTAAACATTCCTTGAGGCCTACTGTTTCAGTATTGCTACAGAGGCATGTGAATCTGTTTACAACAATTACACTTCACAGTCTTTGTTCTTGATATTGTCAAAGTCTGCCATGTTAAGTCATGTTTATAACTTGTCACAAGAAATCTACTTATAGGAAGCCTTAGACCCACATGCTTATTAGAATGGCTACCTGACTGGTTTCAGTCAATTTTTTCTACTTCCTTATTAGTACTCATCATTTTCAAGCCATCAATTAGAAGCAGAAGAATTTACTCCTCACTCAAAAATTCGTTACATCTTAATCTTCCAACAAAACCAAATAATATTTAACACTTTTCCTACCCTCATCTACGTGTCTTTTAAATTATTTTAAAATCCAAGTTTTAGGTGTATTGAGAGTGTCAATCTTTGACACCCATCTTTGTGTCTTAAAAGATGAAAGCTTTATATTTTTCCTTATTTTTAACAGTCAAACCTTCTAAAATAAAATCGGTTGGTTTCAATTTAACCCAATGCAATTTTAGTAAAATGTGTCAGGAAGTAGTATAGGTATCAACCAGTATTTGCAGTCACCATGATTATTTTTACAAGTTATTTTGTTTTGATATGGACCAAACATACAGAAGTCACTGAAGGGATTTTATTCCCATATTGTCATGAAAAGGTGCCACGCAATTTTTAGTAACATTCACGTTTGAATTTAACTAAGCTACATAAAAATACTTTCCTCTAACAGCAAAAATATTTACTATATTTACAGTGAAAAAATATTTGCTATAGTCATTGAAGACTCTCTATTAACTTAGATATTCAAAATCCAGTCCTGATCCAACTGATCACATTTACCTAAAGTGGTATCTTCAGCCTACCAAAATTGGGACAGAAGGACTGCCACAGAAATACATACATCTGTGCATACCAGTACACCAGACGTAAGCATACACTTTTCTCTTACTTATAAATTTAGACAAATGTGTGTCATAACTGATACTGTAGGGAAACACTGTTCCTGGTATTTTGTGTTAAATCAGATAGTAAATCTGGTTCCTATTTAACAAATGCAGTCTAAGTATAGGAATCAGGATCACTAAAACCACTTTTTTTTTTTTTAATGCTGAATACAATTGGAAAAGTGTCTTTTGAGATAAACACTCCAGCTGAAATCACTGTTTTCATTCAAGGTAGCTTAAAGAAGGCAGACAAATTCACAGAGATAGCAACAAGAGGACATATGTAGTTAGATAAGAGGCAATTGTGGTGAAGGATTATGGTGAACAGGTGTTAATTTGGTAACATACAGGAGAATCAGCATGGATTTTCATCTGTGCACACTGTGGATTTTATTCTTTCATCTGTTAGATTCAACTGCAGTAAGGGCAAATGCTAGTCAAAAAATTTATCAATTAGACAGGAAAGAAGAGTGCATTTTGCTACAAAATGTTCTTATAAAACATGAGAAATACTCCATTTATTAAAAAAAACCCCCAAATTGAACCAAAACAAACAGACTCACAAAAACCAAAGCCAAACCAATCTGTAGGCTTTAAAGACCTAGGAGCTACAAGCAGTGGGATTCATTCCTTTTTGCCTTCCCCTCTGTGTTTTTCTCAGTAGCAGTACATTACCTATGCTCCAAGAACCAGCAGGAATTTTAAGTTCAACTACAATTTTGCCCTCACAACACGACAAAAATGCTACCTGAACCAGATCCATAACATCTCTCATAAGGTCAAGGATATTTATACATAACAAGCTTTCTTGGAGGGGGCTAGTTTGATGTGGTCTAATGTACCTGCTCAAAACAGAGATTCTGAATCAAGATATCAAATTGATCACTAAGTCAGTAGAAGATGGACCTTGTAAAGCAAAAGCACAGTCTCTCAGGAAAAGAGTTTGACTGTTGCATACGTAAGCACCCCTTGCTGGCTACAGTCAGTCAAGAACTTGTCACTAGCTGTAAATGTGCTATGCTTTTACTGACACCACCTCCAGCTGGGGAAAAAATATACTGATGGCCATTCTCAAAGGATGAGATGTTTTAAAAGTATTTATGAAAATAAACAAAGAATACCACTAACTTTGTGATGTAAAGTGCCAAGTGTTTCAAAAGCGAATGTGATTTCAGATCACATTGCTATTGTTTCTTTTCCTAACATTTTGACAGACTCTTCAAAACCCGTCAATAAAAATGATAATAAGAATTATTGTAAAAAATTGTATCGGAAGTCACAACAAAGGAAGCAGCAACATTATACAGAAGTAGGAAATAGGGAAATACATGATATTCTGATCTCATTAACTGACTAGATGAGAAGCTGAAGACAAATATTGGGTAAAATAAAGTGTTGTTCAGGTAGAATTTAGATATTCAGAGCCAATACAGCTGTGCATAAGAATCATATCTCATTCCATCGACTGTTCAGAAGCAGCAAGCACCTATAGTTCTGCTGCCCTGTGTGACCTTAGGAACTACTAACTCACCAGATGGAGCATCTCAGTTCACATTTCTAAGGACACTACTCTCAAGTGAGCATCTTATTTCAATGGAAAGGAGCCTTGGTTGCCTGAGCCTCCACCGTAAAATGGTTATGCTTTCTGCACGTAAAATAAAAAAGAAAAAGAAGAAGTACCTGAAAAAGAATTTCAGTGTTTTCCTCATAATTATTCCTGAATACTGTGTTACAGCCAGAATAGCAGTGGACTCAAGTGACTAGCATTTCATTCCAATTTTTTTATAAGTGGCTGTTACATCAATGTATTTCTCTGGTCCAGATTTTTCATTTTTCCTTATCATGGGAAATTTTAATTTTTTTTAAAATTGGTGGTATATTTTTACGTTTCTCCTTGAGATAAACTAGCCTATGTAATAAAAGTGTTTTCAAAAAGCAGCAGAATAACTTTAGATCTCAGATAACTTGAGAAATTTAGGGAAACAGAGGTAGTGAAGGCTTTTGATTATTACTGACTTATTCAATGCTGCTGGTTAGATTGAAATACAGTCTTCTCATTAGCATGAGAACAACATAATGTCCATGGTGGTATCATGACTTAAGAAGTTTTACTGTTCTAACAGACTCAGTAATAGGTAGGACTTTTATGAAAACAGTGATCTTACTACAGCCCCTGGTCTGACTGGTGTTATCCCAGTATAACTATTATTTATACTTATTTAAGTACAAACACAAGAGTGAAAACTATGATAAACTTTGCTGGAACTTCCTCACAGCATCCCAAATGGAATTCAGATATAAATACTGTTATGGCTACAACTAACTGCAACAACTTCATATTGTACATAAGCTTGATGAATAGATTGAAGAACAGGAGACTTGATTAATCTTCAGTGATGATTCTTTTCCTAGCCTCTGGTTAACCTCTACATATCAACAGAAAAGGTAGAATTGCCAGGGAAGATTTAATAAATCATGAACATATTTGTGCACATATCATCACACACACATGCTGAACATATCATTGTACATATTTGTGTGTGTATACATGTTTATATGTTAAGAAAGAGAGACCAACAGGCAATAGTAAGAATGTAAACATCAGTTCATATTAGGACGCTTACCAAAAAAATGAGTTAATTCACCACCTTATAGGTTTTAAGTGTAACTTAATTGCTTGTAATGGTACCGCTGTGATGGGTAAGATCCTTTTGTGGCTATTTATCTACCTTATAGCACCTAATATCCATGTAACAGTGGTGTATTAGATACAGTACAGGCACATTATATACGCAATAAATAGTCACTGAAATCAACAAAAAATTAAAACAGGACATAGCAGTATGATACAGCTAAACTTTGAGTCATTCTAACTCATATCAGTTTACTTCTCCAAAGGTATCTCTATAGTGTACAACTATTAAGAATATTTTTGTTTGTTTGTTTTTAGTGGAAGAGGGAGTCCACTTACTGATCTGATAAACCAGTTTAAGTCTACATATTTATAACAAATTTTGCTCTTCATTTGACCTTATAGACAATGTTTTGGATGTGACCACAAAGCCAGGGAAGAGGCATTCTGTAATACCTCCCAACAGCATGTAGAAATGACGAATGGACTTGTTTTCAAAGCAAAAAAGCTTATATTCCTTTTCTGGGAAAGTATTGAAGCTGAAACAAAATGATCTTAAAACTTTACTGTCAATGGAAGATGAAATTGTTTAGCTAAAGTAGGCTTAAAATGTTTAATCAAGGATTGGAAGCATGACTTCACGTGAATCAGTGAATTTTGCAAATTAGTTTGCTACTTTGTAATCACCGAAAAACAAAGATAAAGAATTACTAAAAGAATGTTATGAATTTTTTTGAGCTATACTTTGATTTATCCTACACTCTTTAAAGTAGGAGGAATTTTTCAGCAGTATATTCTTTAACATTTGAGATCATACTGTACCTTGGTTTAAGAAGAAAATATTTTGTATGAGGTTAATAGGAGTTTTAAGAGTATTTTTAATAGACTGTTACAATAACAAGCTCTATTATCTGTTATCCAGTATTTTGGTAGTAAGAGGTTGGAGACGATATTACAAAATTTATAATTCACAGTAAATTTAAAAATCCACAATAAAAATTCTTAGCAGAATTGTGAAATTGAAAAGCTTGGGACCATTACCTAAATGAAGAGTCAAAACATACAGATCATAAAACAATTTATTGTTCCTTATAAACTAAATCTTCAAACTCTGTATATTATGACTGCAAATTTATCCTAAACAATCATGGATGAATATCTACCACCTATATTTACTTGGAAAATAAAGTACATATTTCCTTCCTCAGGCAGTAATTGTTACCTGAAGGTGCAAATAGGAAAAAAACGTCATGAAATCTTAAACATACCATTTATAAACTTCCAGTAAATCTCTGAGTTACACTGCACCATGGAGTATGGCAAAAAAAAAAAAAAAAAAAATACTATGACTGAAATTAGTTTTTGGCAAATAAGGTAGAACTGCACCTTCAATCTACAATAACTGAATTTACAGCTTAGTTGAGTGAATGCAGCATTTTAACATCATTTTGCAGGTTTAAGAATTTCAAGACCGGCAACCTTTTGGGTATTTTGATCACTAGCACACAAGCATGTAACATACTTTGTGTTCAAGGGGAACCTTCATCCTGGATGCAAAGCTGGTGCTGAATTCTAATCACCTTCAAAAAGATTGCGAGCCTGTGGGTATTAAGCTTTGCACTCACCAAGCTCAACCAGAAAGATTTATGCAATCTGCTCTGGGACCTGGCACTTATTCATACGGTAGATCTGATAAGTGCATTCTGAGACCCTAAAGTTTATTCTCATCACAAGTTTTGCATTTAAAGACTCAACCAGTAGACCTTCTTTAGTGCTGATCAAAAGCACTTCATTATGAGCTCAAGCAAAATCACTGTACAACCACACAGTAAAGGAAAAAAAGAAAGGAAAAGGGAAAAAGGAAAAGAAAAGGGAAAAACCAGATACTTCTAAAAATAAAAGTGAATCTTTAAAGCTTAAGAATAATCTACAATATTTTAGCAGCCGTCAAGCTTTTGTTGTCTTTGCTCTTGATTGGCTGGAAATAGTTTGTCAGTTACATTTGCTTTCCCGTCTCAGCCTATATAAATCACAGAACACATCTGAATCAAAAGAAAATAAACTATAGTTTTCTTAACTTTATGGCATCCATTGTATCAGAAAGCTAAATAAGCACAAAATGGTATTTGTCCAAACATAAGATGAGAAAAGTAATGAATTAAAGGAAAGATTTTACTGTTCATTTGCAGTTAACCAATCATCCAGACCATGCTGAACCATGCTGAACTGGATTGGATTCAGTATTGACCCATGGGATACACCTGGTCTCTAACTAGACTTTAGCCACTGGTCACAACCCTCTGGGCTTGACCAGTCACCCTTTCTTAAGCCCCCACCACTGTCTGCTCATCCAGCCCACACTTCCACGGCATCTTTATGAAAATATTATGGGATACAGTGTTGAATGACTTACTGACATCAAAATAGAGCAAATCCACTCCTCTGCCTTCATCCACCGAGCCAGACACTCCATCATAGAAGGTTTTCAGGCTGCTAACGTCTGACTTCCCCTTGTGAATGAATGCTGACTTGCAATGAAAATGACAGTTGCCTCCATCAGCTTTGATGGATGCATCCCATCACTGCTCATGGACTTACGTATGTCCAGATTATTTAAGTATTCCCTAAGCTGATACTCTTCCACTAAGGGTACAGCTTTCCTGCTCCAGATTTACCCCCTGGTTCCCAGCAGGTATTTCTGAAGGCTTCTTTACAAGTTAAGACTGAGGCAAAGAAGGCATCAAGTACGTCAACCTTCCCCATATTCTCTATCACCAGTGCCCCTGCACCAATCATCATCAGGCTCCTGATTTCTCTTGTCTTCCTTTTGCTGCTTATGTACCTCTAGAAATGCTTCTCATGGCATTTGACATCCTTCATCAGATTCAACTCCAGCATAAAAATTAGTTGTGATGCTTCAGGTTTCATAAATATAAATATTATAGGTATATCTATCTAGTCTAGAATTACAGATTTTTTTTCCCTTGTCACATCAAACAAGATAAATTCTGTAGCATTGTAGACTGTTCCAATTCATGCAGCTTACACAGGTGATTATATGTGCGAGTTCCCTTCCGTGCACTTTTTAGACAGATCTGAAAAATCTGTTCAAAAAGCAAAATAAATCTATTGCTAAGGTATGAAATGTATCATGGAAAGTTTTCACTGCTCTGAGCCATAAACTCAGAATGCTGATTTATTTTAAGTGAAGTCTTGAGCTTTTCCACTACCTCTTAAACTTCAATTTTTCCCAAAGCAAAAGTCATTTCTCATCCCTATCTTCATGAATTCGTGTTGCTTTCTATGAGAGAAGAAAATCTGAGAGCAATATCAGCTAATTTTTAGAGAGAGAGAATAACATTTTTATGATAACTTCCAGCAGTCTGCCAAGAGTGTAGGAATTCAAAACAACTACAAAATCTCGATCTTACATAACAATGCAAGTCAGTAGCCATTAAGTTAGCTCAATACTCTAATTCAGTCTTCAAGTTCAAATACTCATTATTTCTGTCAAGTACTTGTTGTGAAAGATATGTTTTCCTTCTTTGATCTACAGTGCTTGTATTCTGTGCTTTATTTCTTTGATGTTCACCAAAGACTAATAATTGTCATTGCAGTACGGAGGATGGCCATTTGAAAGAAGTACATTTTGATGAATAACCTCTTGCATTAGTTCTATATAGTAATACCTACAGATTTATACTCTATATTTACATTTCTTCTAAAAAAGTCTTCATCCTAAGAAAAGTTTGACATATCTAAAGAAAGCAACTAAGCATCTGCTCTGTAACACCTCATTTTGCATTGGAATCTGGAAAACTTTTGTGCTTTATTTGGAGTTATTTTGGGTACCAAACAAAATATATGTGTTTTAGGGCCAGCCATGTTTTGTCACCAGGGCAATGTCTTGTATACCGGTATTAATAACAAATACCACTTAAATACAATTTTTTTTTTCTGCTCAAAGTTGAATGATTACAACGATAAACAATTATCCTTTGCCATTATTCTTGACATGTGTCAGATGTATTGTGGCAATTCCTTATTATTAGCAATTCCTTGAGACTGAGATCACAGAAAAGAAGTTGACAGTCATTTGCCATTAAATCAAAAAGAGATGCCTCCGTTTTTAAAATGGATGTCAAATTTTACATGTATGAGCTGTTTAAAGTAAGAAAACCTACTAGCTGCAGAAATCCCTAGAAGACAGCAATAGCAATCTGAAATTTAGATTAACATAATAAAAAAGCAATCAGAACAAATACAAAGCCAAACAAGAGCAGCCACCCCCTTAAAGAACTAAAAACCCACATAAAAATGCACAAATAAACAAAAAATCCCAAACACCTGAAGAACAGAGTAAATAAGAGAAAAATTAAGCTAAACAAACAACCTAAAAAAGAAGAAAAAAGCTCCACCAAAAGGCAAAAGACATGAAAAAACGAACCCAACTGCCAATATCCACTCTGTAAAAAAAAAAAAAAAAAGTCTTAATTAATGTTAATTTTAGTCATACCTTTGAATTAATTGCAAATTTGAGCTGTGTGTGTTTTGGGATTGTGCGATACATGTTTGTGCAAATAAATTCAAGGACTGCATCTCCTTCAATTTCCAGAAAGAGACTGTGTTGTATAAAAAGGAGTAACATTCATTTTCTAGTGCTAAGTCATTATTTGCAGCTGATGACTTCTTCTATTTGATTATTTGATTACGTTATCTTGTTTGTGACAACAAGAAAGTACATCTTGATTAGTATATATTAGATATGAATGATTTACAGGTTAGACAAAAGTTGCCTTTTGCCAATCATCATTTTGAAGACATGATCATTTATAGAGATAAGGAAAACAAGACTTGCAGGGACAAGCAGTATTCTTATTCAGCTTAGTGATACAATAGCTGCAAAAAAAGCTGCTGAATCAACTGAACAACTCACGGTCAACAATTAAAAATTGTTCCTGTATTTCACCCTCTTCAGTACCGTGTTAGCATTGAGCCCCTCTGAAGGCAAGAAGCACTTACTAAAATGGCAGCAAAACTAAACCTGGGTAATTTTCTGCCTTTTTAAAGTGCTCAGTGGCTCAGAGAAGAATCAAAGAAATACTGCAGCTAATGAAAGGGCAGATAATTGCAGTATGGAAGCTGGGAAAGAAACAGTAAGTGAGGGAGAAAAGGAAGAAGAGAGGCGAATGATGGTCCCTCTTTTTGCAGAGAGAAGGAACCTGCAGCTAGGAAAAAAAACCAGGCACTTGCATCACATGTAACAATAAAGTTCTTTCAAGCACATATTTTTTAAACTCGCATAATGAAAACAATCATATTTAAACAACATTAGGTTTTCAGATAAATCAACTATTGTAATAACTACCTTTTTATAAGTGGCAGTCTACTAAGCAAGTCTCCAGGGAAAATCTGCTGAATTTGAAGAGATACATGCAAGGTCCACCCCTGAACTGTCATATTTTAAATGCAGAACTTCATGTTGATAGGGCCAAAGTAAACTGTTCAAAATCAGTCACACCTTAGTGTGGCTGAATACGCCTAAGGAAATTTAACAGCTGTTTGCATACACGTTGAACTTAAGCATCCTACTCTATTTTCCTAAAAAACCCCTTTACTTTCCTTGCTACATTGGTTTTTGCCAACCTAGAAGAGTTTGCATTTGGGAGATGAGAAGAATTATTTTAAACTGAGAACAGATCACAGCAAAAAATATCGTAAATTGTCTTGGATTAAAACTTACTTTAGAGACACAAAAACAAAACCACGACATAATTATTTAGGAGATCAATTGACAGTAAAATGCAGTGTTACATCTTTAAAGAATCCAAGATGAGTCATTCTTTCTCTTTCCTAATGAAAATGTTAAAACTCTTTAATCGAGATCTTTGTCAGGAGATGAAACCCAGGAAGACATGGAAGGAGAAAGAGTATCTTAAAGCTACTAATTGATCTCCACAGCATGTAAAAAGTCTTAAAAGATACTTCGATTAAAAAAAAAAATCACTGTGCCATTGTAAAGGCACATTTCTGTATTTCCATGATTATAATTTCTACATAATCATATAGATCTTAGGGTTTTTCGTCTTTGCATATTCCATGTATAATTCTTCTTGTAATTAATTTGCAACAATACAAAGAAGCATTTTTTATGAAATGTACAAAAATTAGTAGATGCATTTTAAAGAGCAAACTAATAAACCTAAAAAAACTCCAAATAGAGCTGTAATGAAGAGAAAAATAATGAAGTTATGACAAGAAAAAGAAGTTGAAGTTGATGCTTGATAATCAGTCTTTTAAGAAATCTGACAACATGGGAACACAATGTTTTCTGCCTCTTTTAAAACTGACTTCTATAGGACAAGGATCTAAGAAAAAATAATAGTTTGTGTATATATATATATATATATATATATAAGGATATACATAGCTATTTACAACTCTCAATGAAACCTTGAACGTCTGAAAACCAGCAGAAATTGTTCGCAAATGTTACAGAACATAGTTTCCAGAACAATCTGTAAATTACAAACATGGCGGTGGCTGAAATTGTATGATTATACTTTCGCAGAAGTTCTATGATGAAATATTAAGATGATCGTGTGTCTGTTCATGATTAAAGTTATTTATATGTCTCAGAGCAGAGACAATGAGATCAAGTAGCTGATCAAATCCTTTGATTGAGGATATAGCACTTAGGCAAGAATGACCAACTGCATGACAGGGATTATTTTGATGATAATTATGTAGAAGGGAATATGGGGTTACTGAGGATCACACATTCAAATAAGTCAACATACATTTTACTGCTATGAAAAAAGCAATCAGATTGGGAACTACAATAAAAGGTAGCTTGCAAGACATATGAAATCAGTCTTCCATTCTCTCTGTCACTGGTAAAATACCAGGTGCTTACTGGGTCAAAATTTAGGAATGGAGCCTTGATGAAGATACAACTCCAAAAATTATAAGAAGCATAGATTTAGGAAAACAAAAAGACTGCTAGAGGATCCATGAATGAGGGGAAAAGAAATATCATTTATGTTCTTCTTGAACAGTATAAGATTTATTGAATTTAAACTGTAACAAGAAAGACTCAAATTATACGCTATCAAAAAACCTTCAAACTGTGATGATAGAAAGGCATCATAAAAATTTGTCTGAAGAGGTTAGAGGTCTTTAGAAGCAGATTAAAAAAATGTTTGACAGGAATGACATAAGCAGAGCAGATTCTGCCTTTGGCAGAAGATTAAATGACCTCTTCAAGCCCCACTTTTCTAAGATTTATATAGCACCTAGAAAGTGAATAGAAAGATTTTAATATCGCCTTAGAAAAGCAAATTAAAGAAAACTGAAGACATGGAATCTTTGATTATAAGTTTAAAAAAAAGGTAAAAAATCAAATAGAAGTATAGGAGTTACCTCAACATTTGCTTGATTGTGCTTTCTGTGATAACAAAATGAGTTACGCTGTATTACTATAACAGACCTTGTGCAGAAAAAATACAACATTAGCATGTTGGAATGTGGAATGCAAAATTAATTAAACAGTCTCAAAAGATGTGGCATCTTGGAAGCAACATTTACTAGAATTGATATCTCCAGCTACGGCTCTTAAAACACATGAAAAAGTTAGACTACTTTGATAAATCATATTTTGCTGAAACTTCAAAAATACTGTAGCAGGACTGAAGCAGACACTGAACTCTTGTCAAGAAGGGGGGAGTAAGAGAGAGAGAGAGAGAGAAAGGAAGTGAACAGTTTAAGTTATCTGGTTTAAGGGACGACAGAGCAAAGACAATGGAAAAAAGAAACGTGCATACTTTGGCACAGCTACTGTATAGAAAACATGGTTTTCTGTTTTGCACTGCAACAGTGAATTGTTTTACAATTCTCTCTTGAGATAAAAGTTCCATGGGGAGTTGTGGAGAATGTAGTCTAATTTATTTTAATGATCAGAGCAGTCAATTAAGTGCCTGCACTTACAAGAGAAGGACTTTTTATGTCTGGTCATTTTCTTCATAAAGATTTCTCTAAACATTGGATGACTGCATTTGGGAAATGTGAGTAGCCATTATTCTCTTAATGACTAAGAAATTCCATACAAGTATTGCTATTATGTGTCCTTGAAAAGAAGACTCCTTTTGAATCCTATGATTTTTACAAAATCCCCATGTTTTATCCCAGATTTTGCAGTCTAGATAGTATAAACATGCTCTTCCTGAGTAACTAGTAGATATAGTCTGTAGAAACAGAAAAACCTTAAGATTAAAAAAAAAAAAGTTAGTTTTCATCCCAAATGGCTGATCCATTTTTAAAGATCTATTCACATTTTTCTCCAAGTTTTAATTGAAAGATATCATTGAGAATGGCAATGGCCTTTAAATGGTGTTCAATACAGTATCGAAGAAAATATAAAAGTAATAGTATCTTTTGGGAAAATAATGGGAAATGGAACTGTTGAGAATTATGATACTGAATTCGAGAAAGAGCTATATGTAAAGATTAATTTCAATCAATAAGATGCTGGCACTGGTATTGACAGGCAGTTACCTACCACCTATCATGACTGGCAACAGAGCAGATTTACCAAACAAACCTTCAAGACTCCTTACAGTGTACCTCTTGCAGGCATATGAGCTGCAGGATTTAAAGCAGGCAATCAAGAAAACCTATGAGACTTCAACAGCAACAGACTTCACCAGCATTAAACTACTAGCACCTTTCAGCTGGCACAAACCACATCTACTAAAAACTATTTTTAGAAATTCTAAATATTACTGATTAAGAGTTTAAAATTTAGTGACTCTTTATTTGGGTATTTTAAAGACTATTTAGGTGCCTTCCTGAACAGTCCTTCCCTTAGCTCCTAAATCTTATTACTGTGCTGGTAAAAGAGGAACTTGTGTTTTAGTACAGTAGAGCAAATCCTTCTGCCTCATCAATCTCAGAAAACAGATGTTGAAAGATACGGAATACATAGGTGCTACAGAGATGTCTTCCCCTTATTCTCTTTCCCATGCCACTTGCCCTCACTTGTTTTTGGTGATGCCTTATTATATCATGTCATAGTCTTCTTCTCCCTATAGTTCCCAATGCAAGGTGTGCATCTGTCTCGAGGTTCATCTGGCTTTTTTTTTCTCTTGTTCCTTTTAATGTACCTCAGCCTTTGTATCTATTTCATCTGTTTCTTCACTGTGAAAGTAAAATTAGTAGCTGGATATATAAGCAGATATGTTAGTGAAAAATAGACTAGAATTATCAAGATATTTTTCAGTTCTCTTATTACCTGCTTTTGTCTTTCCTCATAAAGCTACCCTGCTTTTTATCATGCTATATATTTTGTATTGTCCAATCCCATAGTGTCTTATGATGCCAGTATAATACATGTTATGTCAGAAAAATAGAAACCAAATTCAAGATTCATCTAACTTCATCACAGTAATGTCAAAGCACTCTCAACTGCAATGCCAAGAATTTAAGACTAATGTGTAAATACTTAGTCATGCATTTAGGCTAATGATAAAAATGAATACCTTTTATATAATAGGATCATTTGCAGTTTGGATATCTACATCATTCAGAGAATAAACTATAGAATAGTCTATTCTATATATAGAATATGCCATAAAATATTATATCTTTCTGAAGTATTTATTATCTGTCTCTTGATTTAAATAGGTTGGACTAGGCAACTTGTGGATAAACAATTTAAAATCATCATAAATTACAAGGAAATGAAACGAAAGCAACAGATGACAGTTAACCTTAATGCTATCTGGTCTACCTATAACTAAAAATTTAACTGTAACGTGAATCTGAAACAGAGTCTCACCTTGTTTCTCTCCTTTATGGCTCTTAAAAACAGTACCCCTTACAATGAAAACAGAAATGTGGGAAATTGATGGACTTTGGCTGCAGATTTGAATATTCCTCTTTTCTAGATGGTGTAAAAGCTTTCCTTTGCACACCTCCCTGGTCTCAATTGCAGAATGCATTGCTTCAAACACCAGAGTGTAGTTCTATCAAAATAAAGAGCTATCTATATTTTATAGATAGATAGATATGTACTATATATNATATATATATATTTGTTTGTTGGGAAAAGAATGTGTGATAGCTCATGTTAAGAATAAATCCCAAAACACATATGCAAGGGCCTTGAGCCAGTATGGCAAAAGATATGAGTTCTACATTTCCTTTAGCATTGTGTCAAGTCCAAATAACTTGGTAATTTTCAGCTGACATAAATGTGTAAAAATGTGGATTATGTAACTAAAATAAACTATATGGGGAAGCTACTTCTTGCTGTAGGGAAGTGGTCCAAAAGTTTAAAAAATACTTCAAATATATAGCATAACTAATATATTAAAAATAAAGAATAATTATTTAAATTTTCTTAAAATAGTCTTCCAATATACAATAAATAGTAACTGAGGTAGGAGCAATAATAATTTTAAACCCAAACATGCCTATTACAAAGGCATTCAGCCTCCATAAAAGAAAAATTATACTTTAGAAAATGGATTTTAATCATTAGTGAAATTTCACTCATTAAAATTTACTTTGCAAAGCAATATTAAATCAGGAAGTTTCTTTGTCTTAAGGAGACATTTAACTGAACTAAAATTTGCAAAGGAACACTTACATATTGTGCCAAGAATTAGGAGGGAATTTAATTTTTTTAAACAATACAATGATTCAATTTTTTTTTAATTTCAGCATTCATTATATGAAACATTATTCAACTATATTAGCAGTAATCTAATTAATTTTTAATTGGTCAGATTCTGGGTTGTCATACAATTTTAACTGCCTGAAGTCAATGGGATTCTCAGGGTATTACTATGCAGAAGTGAATTTGTTGCATATTTGGTCATAATTATTGCAGTTGTTTACAGGCAAATGTACTACTAATAAATAAAAATATAGAAAGATGACTGCTTTCATTGCCATTTAAATATGCTCATGAAAATTTAAATTTTTTATGAAAAAATTTAACAGAACAGAAATTCATAGTAGTAATTTTGTCAGGGCTTTTGGATATTGCTGAGAAATGTACTTTAGTTCATATGCAGAAAGGAAACAAAACCAGCAACTAGTTATGGTAGCATTGATGATGTACTTCCTAGTCATAAATCATTCCTAGCACAATTTTGACTTAAGGACTTTATAATGCGGTCTCTGTGCTGGCAGACCAACTTGAAATGGCAAAGAAATTAAAGTTAGAAAAGAAACACAGATAACCAAAGAGTATTTACATAAGACCACATCCTTTAGCAAAAACCAACTACTGTATCAAATAAGGTACAAAAGGGTGTATTTCAAAAGAAATGCAGGGGGACCGGGCTGCATTTGGGCAGACAAAGAGCAAGGGGAGCACAATGAAAGCTAAGATGAAATAGGGAAAGTAACTCACTAAATGGGAGAAGGATTTCTGAAAGAGAGCTTTTGTTTCAGTCTCGACTAAAAATCATAATGGAAAATAGAGTCTAGTAATTGTAGAAAACGAGTAATGAGAAAGCCTTGGAAATGACAGTACATTAAAGACTTTGTACCACTAAAATATATTAAAAATAGCAGAACCAATAAATTCAACCTATTGTGCTAAAAAGCTTTAGCAGTATCCTAATGTTTAGCAGTTACATGAAGTATCAGAAGAGTAAATGGTACATGAAGGTATGTACTGTTAGGGAAAAAAGCAAAAACTATTTAGGAATAGTGGATCTGCTTTCAATGCCTAGGAAATTGCTGGGATAATGAAATCGTTTTAAGATTAACCTAAACAAAAGCAAAAATATTAAATGATATTGATTTACATAAAACAGAGTATGCAAAACTAAGTAAATTTCTTTCTCAAGAAAATTTTTTGAAAAATAAATTGAGAGAAGCTTAAAATTTGATGCTGGTTATGCATGTAAAACAATCTTCCCCATGATATTACGTAAGATCAAAATCAGAATCACATGGCATAATGATTCCATGTTGCAGATCTGTCACAGAAATATGAATGCAAAAAAGGATGATCTGAAAACACAGCAGGCTAAAACACACACAGACTACTGATTAAACATTTGGTTTCTAGCTAAAAAGTATGAAGTTCATGAAGCTCCTGTTGAACAGCTCTGTACCTACTGTAGTCTTTGCTAGCAGACTGTTCTTTCCAAGCCAAAAGCAGACACACTGCAATAGCTAAATTCCTGTACAATTTCAAGCTGAAAGTGATTACAGCTTCTTAGAAGAAAAGAAAGGTCAATGCTGAGTAAAGGGCTGAAAAGCAACAAAAGAACCTTCTATAAGTAAGCATACTCCTGTCACAACCATATCTGATCGATATGTGGATCACTTAGCATGTACATTTTTTAACACTAACACATATCCAAAAGAATTGGAGTCAAAATCTTGGTTTGATTCCACTACAAACTTACATCAGATCTGATTCTTTTTATTAAGTATACAGTATAGGTGCTATGCTTTCACTCTATAACATATTCTTTTGAGCATTTTTTTAAAATCTCTACAATGACAATATCTTAAGCTTTGGCAAAGCGAAGAAGCCTAGGCACCTGATGTGGGATGAGAGTTTAAATATGTGCATTTTAGTTCTAAAACTACAATTAAAATTTCCTGAGATGCCATGAGTATACAAAAGTGCCAAAATGCAACTGAATGCAAATTTGTGGTGTGTATTTTTTTTATACAAACCTAGAACATGCCCTGTCCTGAAAATGTCGGTACTTAATTTGTGACCCATACTGACTAACCGCAGAATTTAGGTCAGTCTTTAAGACTTTAAACTAGTGAACTGGTCAAAACAGAAAATATAAAAAATCTTGTGGTGTGACACAAAGGGGATAAACAGTGCTTCCATCTGTCCACCCCCACACCCCTTCCTCACATAATTTACAAAAAGCCTAGTGTAATAATATATGATAATCTGGATGTTCAATAGAGAGCCTAAAAATCTCAAATCTGCTTTTCCCTAGTCCTGTCCCAGCCATCAAAGCTATCTACATGTTGGAGAATGTAGTGGATGGGGCTAGAAAGTAAAGGCAGACACAGGAAAAAACATGATGATTTATGTTAGGAGTTTGCATTGCTGCAGAAGAGAGGAAGGAGAACTTAAAATTCCGGTCTGCCTTGCAGGTTCCTAAATACTTGTATCTAGTACCTTTCATTATGGCCCTGAGTCCAGTTAATGATAAAAAGATATTAAACTCACAATATCCATCAGTAAAAAACTATTGCATATGTTTGATTTGTTAGTATCATCAGATAGGCACGTAAGTTATTTTTACTTATTTCTTTCAACTTTCACTCTCTTTATTTTGACAACAGCCTTGTTCCATATTTTAAAACATGAGAGTTCGATTATAATCAAAAGATAGGCCACGAAAACTCAGTATGTGGACTAGGCCATGCGCAGCACAAGGCCAAGTCTGTATTATAAAGAAAGCAGCATTGTGTTTTGGAAAGATATGTACATTTGGAAGGTATGTGCTTTGGAAAAGTAACCTAAGCACATAAGGAGGCATGACATCACAAATGCACAGTGAGCAAGGTGTGCTCTCCACAAGAGTAGAGAAGTCTGCTCGGGATGATGTTACTTTTTCTCACTCATAAATTAAACAGGAATATTTCTATAGACACATGAGGCAAACTCAGAAGAGAACAAAAGAGAAAACAGTAAAAAAAAAGCAGAGATTTCATGTGCTTTACACAGCAGTCTCTTAGGACTATTTTCAGTTCTTAGTCTCAGTTTATTTATGCATCTGGATCATCTAATTTTTCCTAGCAGTGAGTAGTACTACATAGAGAAAATATCCATACCTTTCTATTCTTTTCATGTTTTCTAATCCAGACTCGTAAAAATACCCATGTCTCACTAAATGTAATATTTAACTTTATAATCTATTGTGTATCAAAGGTCATCCCTGCTTACATAAAGTGCAGGAAAATGGCTAAATGCAATTTGAACACTATGAACTAATTTTTTTTTTTTTGATAAAAAGGTTTAATGTTGAAATTTGATTTAATGAGATAGTCTTAGAGGGATTTTTATTCTTTAAAATACATTTTTTTTTAAACCAGGATGTTATTAGGTGAGTCTGAATCTATGGACCGAAATCTGTCAGTTTTAATGTACTGATGAGAAAATTCTGGTCCATCGGCTTTCCGTTTCACTAGTTGCATTTTCAAAGTTGGGATGAGAGAGGCCATCCCGCTGTAGTTGCCATCTCTTGCTTTCTGGCTAAAAATTAATTTAGTTATCAACTGTTATGGACTCTAGGGAAAATTTGACCTGGGACCTTCTCACTGGCTGAAGCAAAAGCAGTTCTCAGTCAGGAAATTAAAAAAAAAAAAACATCCGACAGTGGAACACCGGCAAAAACTCTATATGGTGAGCTTTTTGGTAGCAAAGCCAGACCTCAAGCAAAAATGAGTTGTCAAAATTTTGATGTTACCAAGTACTCAGGTTTTGTTTAGTAGTAGAAATGGAAAAAAAAAAAAAAAAAAGAAGCATTTCAAATGACTATAGCTTACTCACTATAAGTGGATTATTTTGAAATGCAATTTATTCTTTCAGTTTCAATCATAAATTTACATCTATAGTTATTTTTGTGTCTTTGCAATGGAAACACTATGAGCCTTATTGCATAAAAACACCTAATTCCAAGTGTATCTAAATATAAAAAAAACAGTATCTAGGAAATGAAAATAGGAGGTACAGTAATGTGGAAAGGAATTAGAACACATTTGTTTACAGAAAAGCCCAAATGGCTTCATTTTACATAATGATGTTTTATAATCCTTTCCTATTTTGTAAGTCTCCAGTTGTGGCACAGGGTAACAGACACCTCCAGCTGCTTCCTTTGTTGTGAATTTTAATTTAAGTGAGTATTAAGTATTCCTCTATAAAAATTAATGCAATACGAGCATACTTGAGAACTCTTCATTTCCCTTGTGAGGCCGTTCTTGCTCTTTCTGTGTTCCTCTTGGTGTATAAATTCTGTGACACCAAATCTTGAAGTTGAAATGCAGACCTGGAGTGAGTATTCTCCTTCATCCCTCAGCCCCTTCTTTCTTCCATGCATTTTTACCTCATAATGGCTAATTCAAATTAAATTCCCCTTTCAGTCAGTCTCAGTGACAAAAAATACCACCACTATAAGGACTCGTTTTTAGCTCAAGAAAATGTAAATACAGTCATTAGCTTAGTGGATAATATAAACTGGGGCAGACAGCAAAGGGGGAAACATCACTGTCCTGCTGTTTGCCAGAGCACATAATAGAGCTAAGATTCCTTTTCCTATACTTCCATGTAATGCAAGAAGACAAAAGATTAGAATTCTTGGAGGAGTGCTTGTTGTGGATATCTTTTGCCTCTTAGGCAGAGAAAGAAATTGTCTGTTTGGTGCCCAAAGCCCAAAAAAGTGGACTTTAGAAAATGACCAATGTAAAACACAAATGTAGGCCACATGGCAAGCCTGTGATTGATCTTACTTGTGGCTGGGAGCCGTTTAATATTCTTAAATTCCATATGAACTCTTGCTATAGATTTGCTTCTTCTACTATAATTTTATCTTTACAAACAACAACTATTTAGAACAACACAGTGAAAATAAGTTTTTGATTACTATTTTGGAACAACTTTCACACAAGGCTTATCAAACTAAAATAAAACTCCTAGTATAAATAACTTTTCAAAATGTCATTGAAATGTCTTAGATAAATACATTGATACCGTAGGCTTCAGTAATTTCAAAAAGATTCAGTCATTCCAAGGCCATCTTCTCACTACGACATGATGCATGATATTTCTGAAGCAGCAGAAAAAAAGGAAAGTATTGCCTGAGGAAGTAAAACTGAGTCACTTTTCACACAGGTATGCTATTTCATGACTGTCAGGTGGAAACTCTTCAGGATTAATGCTTTATAATTCTCATATGGCTGATGCTTTAGAACTTCAAAGTGTAGTAGAACATTTCAAATTTTCTTCAGCCCATGAGGAAAAACCTTTTCATTGAAAGTTGCTGTCAAGTGAAATCTTGAATTTAATACCATACAACTGTTACACATTTTAGGAAGATTAAAATTATGCACAACGTGTACAGTTTTCCTGGTAATGTGAGTTTGTTTCGGTATAATAACCCATCTTGTCTTAGAGCTGAAAATTACAAAAAGTTTTTCCTTGCATCTTTCAGTATTTAATAAGAAAGCTTTACTAAGCTTTTCTTTGTTTAAAACTAGTATTTACTATGTCTTCTTTTACCAATAAACAGAAGGATATAATTGCTTAAAAAGATAAGCAATCTGAGAGTATTATCAAGAAAATTACATGAAAATCAATATATGGTTCATGAGGAAGAGACTTAAGTAGTTTAAATTTGAATTCTAATAGTGGCCAGTCATGAATATAGAATTTGCCTCTCTAAAAAATAATCTGTTTGCTATAAAACCATCCCTAGTTATCTAATACTTCAAGATACAGTGCATTAGCACCCTCTCTGAATCTGTGTGAAGCTGGCTCCCTTTGGCAACTAAAAGAGCTCTTTGAACCATAGAACAGATGTAATGAAAATTGGTTCCATTAAATGCATCTGGCAAATTACAAACTCAAAAATTAATGCACCATACCAAGACTCTGGGGGCTATAATGCATCAAGGTGTGGTTGCCGGATGCTAACAGTTTTTCTTGCTCCCCTTTAACTTCAAAATAAAAAAATACAGTGCCTTATAAATGTGCACTAAACCAGGAACTGAAACTGTAACTACGACACAAATACTAAAAGTAGGCTAATAAAATTTTGAAAGTAACCTCCACTGCTACACTATAAATGTGCATGACACAGCATGGAAAATACTAAGGACATTTAATCTTACATGGACAAAGTAATAGAAGAAAAATTGATGAAGGACTAGTAAATTCAAACATACAACTTCTAGGTCTAAATTTTCCCTAAGCTGTAGATTTCTGGAAGCTGAAGGAAGTAGTTCTTTTCTTTTCCTCTTTTTCTAAATATCTGTGTCTGAGTGCAGTAACAACAGGTTTGTTTGATAGACTCCATGAATAGACCATCCTGCCTTTGTTCAAAACCTGAATGAGCATAAAGGAAAGGGTGGGTGTTCTCAGTTGTTGCTGTTTTTGCAAAACACTTGAAAGAAACACTGCTTTTAAGCATAGAAAAACACTTGGGCACCCCAGTCATTTTTTTCTTTGTGTGAATATGTTCAAGTAGACTTATGAAACATCCTGAGAAGCCAGTGGTACAGAAATTGCAACAGAGGGGACTACCGAAAGGAAAAATGCCATAACTTACATACATGTCACACACTCTTGGTAGTAAAAATCTACGAAATTGGTTCTGCTGTAGTCTGAAGCATCGGTCAGTCTATCAGCACTGATATTTGCTGATGATTCCAGCCTGCTTCAGGATTATTGCTGAATTTCAAGACTTTTAAAAATGCAATGAAATTTAAATATTTTTAAATAGTACCTTACTGCAGTTGACACATCTATGTCTATGTCTGTCAGATACTGCATTACTGTATGAGCATGATAAGTTGTAAAAATGCCTCCAAAATTAAAGGTTAGTAAAAATGAAGGCTGAAGGAACCAAATTGCTAGGCAACATTCAAAAATTAGTACATGAAAGCTGGTGAGTAAAACAATGACGTTAGGTGTAATCAGACTGAAATACTCCTTACCCAGAAGAGCACTAAGAATGCTCTCAGTTCGTGGACTTCTGCAGTCCATTTGATTTCCTGATTTCTTGGTGAGTTTTGTACGTCAGTGTGCACGTGAACACAGGTACTTATTCACTAGTGTTCATAAACTGGTATTTCTATTTCAATGAATTTTCACTGTGCCATTGGTTTGCTTGATGGTTTTTGTCTTCGCAAATAAAGCATGCTGTATTCCAAACAATTCAGATATTGCACCTGCCATGCGCATCTGCCATGCTTCAGAATCACCTAGCCTCAGAGTATGGCAAAGCAAATATTTTTGTAAATCATCCAATTGTTTTTTTGGGGGTTTTTTCCATTCCCTTTCTTGATTCCTAATGGAATTGTTTATGGTTTTTCTAACTCTGATATTATTACTTGGAATTCATATTTTTTTTGGCTGCCTCATGTTTTCTTTTCCAGAAGTCCCAAAGCCTTTTAAACACCAATCTATGTCTGCTGCTGCAAACAGCCATCTAGTCAAACAACCTGAATACACTGCCTTGCTAAATGGTGAAGCTAATGCCTTTAAATGATGAATTTTTGGACTATAATACCTCATAATATGCTAACCATTTTCCCCTGGAGGCCATAGTATCCAGTTTCAGCCATAATGAATTACAGGCATTAATCAAAATTAGATACTTCAGCAGGCATATTTGCTGAAGTATAGGTAGGTAAGAAATATATGGGTCAGCAGATGGAGACATTTAAAAGCTACAAGCATTCAGTTTAGTGTGAGGTTTAACCTGTTGTTAAGTCAAATTGATACAAGAAATAGAAAAGGTGAAATAAGTTTGGCAAACTAACTTTTGTGTCTTCAAAAGCAGACTGCAAAGCTATTTTCTAAAGGAATTAGAAGTGAACATGTCCTTTAGCAAGAGAAGAGGGAAATGAGTGAAGTGGATTCAAGCTGATTATAGTCCTGAATGATTCCTTAAGTGGCACTATTCCAAACAAGAGAGCCCCTACTCTGCCTGTAACCTGAGATAAAAATGTGCACTAAGACTAAATTCCTGGCTACTGAATCAGGAAGGCATATCTAGCAAACTTCTCCACAGACATGAGGACAGAACACTCTCCAATTTACTATTCAGACAACTAGATTAACTGTTTCATCCATCTATCTATCTATCTATCTATCTATCTATCTATCTATCTATCTATCTATCTATCTATCTATCTATCTAATGTCTTTTGCAAAAACATTTAATTGCATCATTCATTTGGGTCATTGTAAGTTAATGTACCATGCACTTTGAATATTGATTTGAAGTTAATGGCACTTATCAGAGGTTATCATAAACTTAAACCCTGAAGTTACAGCACTCTTTTGCAACAGCCTGGATCCCAAATATTCGTCCCAAACTTTTCAGATGACATAGAAGCAGCATAAAGCAGTTTGTGATACGTATGCAAGGAAGGACGTACCCACAACCTAACTCAATACTAAGTAAAGAGTACTGCGTAAAGAGTATTCATTCATATAAATGAAGTAAATGTCTATAAATGTGGGAACTCCAATAGAAGGTGCCAACCTCTCCCTCACTGCCTTATGCTGACTATCAAGATCACAGAATGGTTGCGGTTGGAAGGGACATCTGAAGGTTACCTTGTCCAAGTCCCTGGCTCAAGATGAGGCATGACAGTCCAGTGCACACAGAGACCATAGACATCATTCAAATAAACTCATAATAAACTGTGATTTGAGAAGAGGGATGCATGAAAGAGAATGTGGTTCATAAATAGCATTGAAATAGTGTTTTAGCAAAGATTGTCAAAAAAACAGCTTCCGCTGAATAACAATTGAGGTTATATTAATTAATGAAATCCAAACTCTTCTCTGTGCCTTTTATTCAGTCTGAATGGGGTTGATAACAGAGAATATGTAGTAAATGAAATTTCTTGAAAATGCTCCCTGGGGTTTCTTCTTTTGAAAAGGTAAGGAAATTAAAACTTAATTAATTAATTAAAAGGGAATGAGTGTTCAAAAATGCCCAAGACAAAGCTGTAGCATTTGTTGGAAAGCATAAACTCACTCTAGAGTTGCAGTGTACCTGTTTTTTTTTCTGCTAACTTTTCAGACTTCTAGAGAAAATCCAGCAAAACAATAACTTCTGTTCATACTGCCTAATAATAATAATAATTATAAAAAGCTATGAATAAAAAAAAAATATATCTATGTTTCTAGAGAAACCGATGACTCTAATGCGTCATTGCAAGTCTAATTTTTGATACACGTATGGTCAATACTCGCATTCTTTCATAAGTTTCATAACAGATGGAAAGAAATCATTAACTTGAGTTCTCTTAACCTCTTTCACTACCTGCTACAAAAAATATGAAATTTCCACATAGTTTTCAGAGACTGACCTCATTCCTTCCTCTACCACTACTCAAAATCATGGGTAATAGTAAAAAGTTTAACAGATTCTTCTAAAAGAATGCATGCATACTTGAATATTTTACTAACAATTGAAAATGATGTGATTCCCTCAACCCTCATATTTTTAAAAACATTAACTTGACAATTAACTGACTTCTTCATAATTTGCTAAAAGTATGAAATCATAATGCCATTTGGTATGTCTAGAAAAATCCAGTCCATAGCAGTTCCTGATTCCTAGGTGAAAAAGAGTACTGTAGAAAGTGGAAAACAATTCTTACGTGAAAAATAATTTGGACAACTAAAATGTTTTCTGCTAAAAATAAATTTATAATAACCAGTAAGTTTATTTATGTTTTGAGTGGAGAGAAATTAAAGTCATATACCAGCAGGCACAAGAATATAGGACAACACTTTAGAAAGTATGCACAACTGTTCCAGAAAACTGTAGAGAGCAGGGACATAAAACCAAAATGAAATAAAACAAAAGTAAGAAAATAGCCACTGCTTTTAGTAACTGAAAACTTATTCTTTGGTTCAGAAGTGCACTGAAGCTCTTTTCAGTTATTTAAGCCACTAATTAGTTTGAAGAAATAGTAATGCAGAAGTATGGATAAAATTTTCTAATATGCAATACCAAAAGGGGAACAAAGAAGATGTTTTTGGTGGTTCTATAAATGATCTGTAAATCAGCAGCTTCTTCTCAAAAACCAAGTCAATAGGAAGTACTGAATTCTAAAATACATCCACTGTCACTAAATCTGCACACCTTTTTTTGAGTAAATGACATCGACATTCTCTTTACGGAATCCATAGGCCTACTGATAAGTGTTTGATGGGGAATTAATGATCTTGTAATAAAAATTTCTAGAACCGAAGATTATTTACAGATAGTGTAAGTATGCTGAATTTTTAGGAGCTAGTTCCTATATTTAGTTATTTAGTTCCTACATTCATATTCTTTAATGCCATTAATACATACTTATGCATGCAAAATTTGAAGGGATGGTGAAATAGACTCAATGGAGTACCGCTACTGCTATAACCATACCAAATATAGGATATAAAAAAAGTAAAATTGCACTGTATTTCTTCCTGTCAAATCTAATCAACCTGACAATTCCACTGTTCATGTAACTCTCTGAACATGAATGCTGGGGGTTAAGATACAGGGGAAGAAAGGTTAAATAGCGATAATAGTAGTGTTGCTAATAAGTAACAACTAGGTATTACATGAGGCAATAAATACTTCCTTCAAGGCCATCCATTACACTTCTTACAGGTTTTGTCTACACAAAATGAATCCCAGAACTCTTGAAAATGAAAATTAAAAAAATAATAAACTGCAAATTGCTGTGATTTGTACTAGATCATCTTTTGCCATCACTATTTGCTCTGGGTCATATTTCTGCCATTATTATGAGAACTAGGAATTAATACAGAACTCATGAAGGAGACCAATCTGCCTGGGTGTTGGGAATTTCAGTGCAGGTACAGTGCAAGACCATTTTCAAGAAACAAAATCCAAGTCTACTCCTTTGGCAGAGAGAAAAGGCAGATTATTTCCTCTCAAGCTAAGGATCACATGTAGAGCTGCCTTACATCTGTCTCAGCAGACAAAAAGCAGTTCTCCTCTTAAGGGAACAATGGGAATATATGCAAAGCAGTGGATAATGTGTCTTCTTTTAAGCCAATCGCTTGACTTTACCACTATTGAAATTCCAAATAGAAGTGCTTGTATATCTGTAGAAGATTGGAGAGAATTACACTTAGCAGTTCTATTCTTCATTGCTCCATTTCCTTTCTTTCAGTCCATAAACCAACTTGAGGACCAGAATTATTTTAGTAAGGTTAAAGAACTCAAATGATATCAATAAAAAAATAAATGATTAATAGATTACTGTGATCTTTCTTCACTTCAGATAACACTTTCTTGCTAAATCAGAGCACATTTCTGAAAATTATGATGGCCCATCAATTCCAGTTCTCACCTTGCTTCAGGCAGTGACCTTTAACTGGTATCTCCAAAGAGAAAAGCCAAACATGTACCTATACTGATGTACCATGATAATGGAACAGTCTCTAGAGGCAATTATTTCATATCCTGAAGCAAAATGATCAATATATCTCTCATAACTTTCACAAAAACAATCTCCCATCACACACAAGTCTAAATATTTTTATTTAATTCTTGCTGAACTACTTCTGCTTTTACCTCATGGATGGGTACAGAGGCCTATTACTGCATGCTTAGCACTAAAAATTTTCTCAGATATTTAATTTATCAGTGTTTTCTTCTTTTGAGTACTACAAGTCAGCTAGAAAAACTATTGAATATATTCAAATTCTAATGATGTGACCATTAATTTCACACTCTCAGTAAAGGTTCTAGTATTGGTCAAAAGCAATAAAATTTTCTGAGTACATAATTTTGGGGGAAAAAAGCCACAAAGTGACTAGAAAAGACAATTCAGAATTTTAGTTGAAAATAATACAAGAAAAGACAAGGAAATAATTTTTTTTTTAAGAAGTTGTATATTTTCCAATGGAAACATCTCTATTTTTGAAATTTTTTATTGGAAAGAGTGAAAAAACTCTGATTTCGATGCTTTAGGGCCAAAATTAGTATTAAGAAAGATGGATCTTGTCATCAGTCTGCTTTTTATTCTACAAATCTTTTAGTGCAGCACCATTTTTAACTGGTAATTAGTTTTCTTTGTCTATTTTAGTATAGCACACCAACTTCCTAACATATATTTGCACAATATTTGCAAACAGAAAATCTACTGATAAGCTGTTCATATGTTCAATCTAAGAGTATTGCGTTTAAATTCCAGCTGTTGTGAAAACTTCCTTGTATGAAGAATTTTTATTTCACTTCCCTCTTCTAGTATAAAAAAATATTCAACACACACACAAAGCTTTAACTATTTAAAGTGCAAAGAAAACAAATAAACAAACAAAGAAACATTTAGGAATTGGTCAATAGCAAAGTTATTTATGAAAGAACACATATTTTAGAAGCCAAACCGCCCGCTTTACCATTCTGTATATGTTATAGGGACACCCTAAGTCTTCTCTGTGTGTCAATAGTTACAAGTATAGAAAAATAAAAATATTTCTTGTATGAATGTGCAGCATATGTGGTTTAAATACTATACGTACTATGACTAATATAAATAAGATACCTCACAATGGGAGAGAGGAAACAAGGAAATTGACCTTTCTTAATGAGTGAAGTTATAGCTTTATTTAAATAACTGATCAAATATTGCTTGACAGGAATTCTCTCCACAAGAACAGACAGTGCTACTGAAAATTTTCCCTTCTTTTCCAGGTTTATTTTTTTCTTAAAATATTATTTGGTATTCATATGTAAAAGAAGAAGTATAATGTTTATATTTTTAAAAAACATCTATTCTTTTACGACTATTCTGTGTTTTTTGAAAGCTACCATTTTAAATAGGATTGCATTGCAATGTAGAGTCATTATGTTTTAATCGTCGGCGGCCTTCTGAAATATATAAACAGTAGGATAGCAATAAAGAAGCTTTCACTTCATGAACAATAATGCAATTATTAATGAATTGAACTGATTTACAGAAATGTGATACATTAATGAACACACATGGGAGCTACCGAGGAAAAGACAAGCTTTTTAAAATGAATATTGAATGACAGAAGACAAGTTGGACAGATAATGACCACAGGAAATCACCTTGAGTCAAATGACAGAAAATAAAGGTAGAGTGAGTGATTTAGATTTCAGGGAGAAGATTTATGACAGTGTTGGGGTATAATATCTGAATAGAGAGCAGGAAAATCAAAAGTGCAGAGGAAAGAAAGCTCTCATTAGACATGGCATTTCTACCTTCCCCATTTGTAAATATTATTTTATCTTTAAATGATGCTTTATAATCAAATTTGTTATGAATCTAGTAAAAAGACTAGATTCATCAGCCTCTAGAGGGTGAGCAGCCTGACAATAAGGGGAAAGGGGAGGAAATTCAAATGAAATATTGATTACCAGATATTAAGGAGAATGGTAGAAGAGAGTAAAATAATTTCGTTCACCTCCACAAAACTGGTGCCAGGTATGAACAAACGGACAATGAGAAAACATTTTTCCCTTAGCGGAATAAACAAAAGTGGTGCATTAAAGCAGACAAAGAAGCTCTTTAGTAATTTTTACCCTTATCTTTCCATGAGAGGAGTGGGGTGGTAAACAAGAGGAGGCAGAGAAGAGGAAGAAATATCTTTGGCAAAGCATCCACACTTAAGTTAATAAGACACTTGAGGTTAATTAAGGTTAAAGAAAAATGGCACATTGCCAGGAGTAATTTTAAACTTTTTGTGTCTGTTACCTAACAGACTGCAGAAGAGTAATAGTCTTAACAAATGTCTGAATCTAAGATACACTTCTGTGGACTTCAGAAGTAACCAAAGCAGCCTCATACGCTCCTGTAGAGTTAAGATCACAAGGATGTGGACCGGAGTAAGGGTTTCACAGCAACCCAGAAACCTTTGGCAGGTGGGAAATTTGCTTGTCAGGAAGTATGTATCTAAATTACTAAGGTTCACAGAAAACTCACGGCATACCTATAGTTAGTAAGAAAGTGTAGTAATCATATAAAGAAGAAGATAGTCAAAGTTTTTCTGTCAGCATCTTTACTGAATGTGAAAATGCAAAAAAAGTAACTAATAAGCTAAAAACACTACTAGAAAAAAATTCTAGTTCTTGTAACTATAGTCCTAATTAAAATAGATTATTAAATCAAGCTGTAAAACTGTTGCCTTATTACACCTTATTTCAGGCACAAAATGTTTTCCTTCGTCAAACAAAAGAAACATTAAGAAGCAAAACAAGAAAAAAATGACCCCGAAAAGACAGTGACAGGGAGTAACTGCAGACCATTGCCAGTGTCATATTTCCGCTCCCAAAAGGCAAACAATGTTTACTTGGTTGGTCTAATAGACAGAATCACTAACTATGCACACGTACACAAAGGGAGGGAAGGAAGTCAGTCACACAGAACACGACAATCCATTGGGACTCAAGGTCACATCAAGTAGTGTAACAAAAAAAATCATTCCAATCAGATTGTTTTGAAGTGAAATAGCTTGTGCCCTAGTGGAGCCTAGTCACTTCCACAACAATGGCCAAGTCACTAATTCAATAAAAAGTCATGAAAAATTGTTTTTCCAAATTTCTTTTTCTTCCTCATTGCTGCTACTTAGTGATTCTTCTCTGCCTTTAAACAAACATGGCAATGGACCAAAATAAATAGAAATACCACACACTGCTGTCCTTGTATACATTAAATATTTGTACACATTAACATGGAATTAGACAGATGTATTTCATTACGATATTTCTTCATTTTCATTTATCTTAAATATTCTTCTCTCATTTATTCCTGTATAGCTTTAAAAATTATATAATGCTATTGTATTGACACTTACACATACATTTTCCATGTAGCCATAGAAAGAAAAAATGCAAGACAAAAAGTCAAACTTGATACAATATATAATTGCATTCTTGTAAGCCCAAAGAAGTAAAACAAATAAAAAAACCTCCACTCCTAGTACAAATTACGTAGAGTATAACATTTTGGCACAAAATAAGTCTGTGAAATGAAGAATTTCTATAAATGTGACTCAGAGAACATTGAGAATAACAACTGAAGGAATTTAAATTTTTTATATTCTGGTTGTATTTCTATAGATCGCTACAGAAAAGTTAAGGAAATTAACAATTGTTATTTTAAAAAGCTCCTTTACTTTTGTTTCTTCTCTTTATTTGTAAACATTCCTCAATTCCACTTGGTACAAAACCAGGAATTCTCTTGAATATCCTTTATACATATACCTGTATGTATGTGCATGTATTTGGGTATGTGATTTGCCATAGCCTGTGGAACAATGAGGGAGATGCAGCTGTCGAAAGTGGTGGATTTGATGGAAAAAGCAGGAATTATGCTGACTAGTCTATGGTCCTTTAAGACATAGAATGAGACAGACAAAATATTGTGTTGGTAGTTTTGTTTAGTTTAGTTTAGTTTAGTGGAAGACAGAACAACAGCAAGACATTATCACCAACAGAATATCACCACAATCTAAAAATAAATAATGCCAAAAAGAAGGTACAAGAAAATTAAGAGATGTAAATTCTTGTAATCAGAGGTCATGGGATACTTAAGTCCAATACAAATCGGAGACAGGAAAGAAAGATATAACACTGGTAAACTGCCTTTAAGTAAGAAGAGCAGTTGAAACCTCTTGGTAGATGAGCAATCAGTGACAATCATTAGCACATTTCACTTGTACTGCGAGTTAGTGTGGCCTAGGAAATAATGCTCCTCATAGGGAGGGCTGGGGGTTCTCTTTATGGAAAGGCTACTGCTGCTCTGTGCACTTGGGCTATCAATTCATTTAGCTGGTAGCAGCGTTGTCTGGATTTCTCTCTTTTGTGATGCCTGTGTGATACACAGAGAATAGAAAAATGCTTGTACCATTATGAAATTGGATTGTATCTGAAAGAAGTCTTGGAAATCTTTAATCACCAGATTGTTTTAGCAACTTTGTCTCACTTCCTGCTCTCTTTATTTGCCTGTAACTCAAGGAGGTACAGATTGTTTCTAAGTGCCCATGCACAACCTACATGAGACTTGTTATGATAAAGCAGTGCTTTAGGATTTAATCAAAGATTATAGAAAAGCAGGCTCAGTTGCTAGAACAACAATATAAAATTAATGGTGTATAGATTTGTGAAAGCGCATCTGTTTTGTAGATACTATTTTAGGTGGTGTATCACTTAACGGAAATTACAGAACCATTATTTTGGACACAGAGTTGAAGGTCTAAATGCTGAAAGGAACTGGCAATTTCATTCCTGTACAAAACAACTTTCTACCACCACTAGAGCTGAAATCTTCCATACAGACACACTTTTTTGAATGACACATTTCCCCTGGATTTTTAAAATTCTTTCTGTTTCCCTATCTATCAAAAGGCTTTGCAAGAAAATAGTGTTAATAAACACCTCGATGAACAGCTATGAATATCTCTGATGAAGACCAGATAAATCTTGACAGAAGGATCTTCCTATAGATAAGAACATTCCTTCTGTTCTCTTTTAACTGCCAAGAATGGGACTATTGTTTAGGTTGGGAAAACCAAATTTTCATGCGTATCAGGACAATTCTGACCTCTGTGATCATACACATGAAGTTTAAGACTAGACCACACAAGGCATAGCAAAACTGTTTTAAATTTAAATTTCAAACTGGTTACAAGAACTGTGTTGTCATACCAGTGGAAAAATTCAGAAAGTTATTTAAGATTGAGTAAACTGTCTGGCAGCTTGTATTGTAACCAACAATGTACGGCTTTAAGGAGATGAAAGATTTGAAAGGGTTATTTGCAAACTGTCTAATAATAACTAATTTTAGATGTCTCAAGGCTAGTCATAGGGAGAATGCAGTTTATAGTTTTATAATCTTTGTGACATGGTGCCCTCCAGCAAGCACAGAATGGGTCCTATTTCAGTTGTTTTAAAAGACCTGCATGTATCAGAATAAAGTTGGTCTCAGCATGTTAAAACAGCATGAAATACATTCCCTTGCAAATTGTTTACAGAAAAAATGTGTTTATGGAAATGTATCACTGATTAAAATTACCAAAGGTAAAAGACTCTCTCTGAGTCTTTTAATTGTATTTCTTCCTAGAGAGTGGCTAGTAAGGACGCGATTTGAAACTCCCATGATGAAAAAAAAGTGTTCTTTTTCTTTGAACTACTATTTTTCCGAATTATTTTGAAAATTTTAGTTTTTAAAAAGTTACAAGCTCCCCTGAACAAAACCAAACTCTCCTCCTGGAATTTGGGTCTTGTTAACAGGCACAGATCTTTTGTAGCTTGAAAACATAGCCTGTCATAATTTTTTCTTGAAAAACATCTTTGCGAAACAGCTAACGTGATTCTAAATATGGTTGTTTATGCTTGTTCACTACTGAGACTGAACACAGAAACCCAAGTATTGTGAAATCAACAGATCAGAATTTAAGGAAAAGTAATGAAGAAAGTGAATTGAGACCTCAGATATATTCCTATTCTAGTTAGACAAAAAATTGTCAATTATGTAAAAAAAGTGTCTTTGTTTGAAACATGAACTTTTCACAGTAAGTGAAATACATTACTTAATTTGTAAATGTCTTCTTTTCTTAATTTAAGCAGTCATAAATAACAAGTAGATAATCTAACACAATTACTCAGAAGTTCAAAGATTCAGATTAGAATAGTGTAACTGGACCCCTTACTTTTCTGAATTTCATGTGGGAACTGAAACACAGAGTTATTAATTGCATGTTACACACTCCATGTGTTTTTTATTTTCTAATCTACTGTGTTATCAAAGCAATAGCAGAAGTAGGTTTCGCACAAGTTGAAAACAAGTCAAGCTGTGAAAAGGGATTTGTGTCCTGCGTCACAATGCAATAACATTGCAAAGTTCCTTTTGCATGTTTGCATCCATTCTACAATTCAGTTACATCACAGAAGAGACATGTGAAACACTTTTCTGCAAAAATTGTCTTAGCCAAAACAGTATGAAAAACATTAACAAAACTACTCACATTGAACTGACTGAACTATGATTTTTTGTCATTAGAAATATTTGACTTCCATATTTTTAAATGAAAGCCCTATTTTCCACAAAATAAACATTCTTTACTCCATAGGATTTCACACAGATATTAAAACTCTGAAAATATCTGTTTCAAATGTTTCACTTAGTTCTCAGTTGGGAAAAAGAATAGCCACAACAGTTAGTTTCACAACTGTATGCACACAATGTCTTCTAAAGCTGTTTGTATACTTCACACTTTACTTTTCTTGACTGTCTGAATCTTCTGTGGAGAACAGGACTGGGTCCGGGGAGGTTATATAATTCGATTGTTAAAGGGAATAAAGGTTCTGCTCTGATGTAAAAAATAAAAAAAATAATGTTGCCAGACAGAATTCCTTAGCATCTTCTGACAAACACAAAATCTGCCATCTGAGTTTGGAGGAGCAGCATTGTTGCAAACTGAAGCTAATTGATACATCTTATATTCTCAGTGCCAAGACATTTACAAGTAAACTACTAAATATACAAGATTACAAGTTCGCTGAATCAGAAGAACCTCAGCTTTTGGAATGATTAAGTTTTAATTGTATTTTTCCTTAGGGATCACTAGTAGCTAATAAGCTCATGAAAATAGGACTTTAAATAGCAGGAGTAGTAAAAGTCACTCCATGAACCATATTTTGATATGCTTGGCTGCCTAAGGCAACCTATTGCCTGCAGTTTCAAGAATTCGGTTTTCAATGAAAAATCTATTTAAAAAACCTTAAGAATTTTTTGTTTTTTAAAGGACAGATGGTTCAGTACTTCATACACCTTTTGTGAATCTCAGAGATGCTGGTACCACGTCTTCTTCCTTTTATTTTGGTTTATTTGTAAGAAACACTTTTTGAGTCACAAATTCTGAATCACTTCTCAAATTTAATTATATGCGTCTCACTCTGTCTGATAACAGTGATTGTAGTGACAGTGAATAGGTACTGCAGCCATAAGCATTAAGAGTAACTTCTAACCTTATAAATAGCCTTTTGCTTCATTTTTTGAGATTATTTGGTCTTTCTGCTAATGTGCGCAAATTTGTTCCTACCCTTTCCTTAGCTGAATCAGGCAACTGAACTGTAGAATGTGTTTCTTCCAGAATAACGAGCAAGGGGAGCTCCTATAGGTATACCCATCTACAAAGTGCGTCAGATCAAAGATGGAGGCGTCATTCTGCAAGCAAGAAAAGTGGAACACAGAAAACCCCCAGATCTGTGCCATAAATCAGCATGAGTCAAACAAAGTTAATTCCTTTCTCAGAGGAATTTACTTTTTTTGCTATCTCTAGGTGCTTCTAAATGGAGTCAGTTAAAAGCCTGACAACTAAAACAGGTGGATTCCATACTGTACTGCTTGATAGTTAATTACATTATGAGCTGCCATTAAAATCAACTTGACTGTATTCATTTATTCCTTCTATATATTCTAACAAATGTCTCCTTTGAAAATTCAACTAGGGCTTAATTCATTTATGTTTACTTTGTATGGTCAGAAAGAAAATGTTACTGCATAACTTCAGACATTATAACTACATTCCTGTAACTACCTTTTTGCAATTGAAAATAATCATAAGTCTTGCACATACAATCATGTAAAAAGAATAAATATTTTTTTCAGTATCTATGAAAAGATATCAGTTAGATTGAGGGACATGGCATTAATAAATGAAGGACATCTTCAAATTCGTCAGAGAGTTTAATAACAAGATTACAACACTACTCTAATTAAGTAATTGAGAACAGACTTCTTTACCCTTATGAAAATTCAGTTCTATCAGAAAACTGATACTGGCCTATGACAACTGAGATGCAGAGGAATGACACAGCACACTGATGCTAAGGATTTATTAAGGAGAGAAAAGAACAAAGTACTAATATATTGAGCTTCACAATGAACTAAATTCCATGGACTTGCAGTCCCCAAGACACCGTAACAGGTGCAACAATTATGTATGGCACAACTTGAGGGACATACTAGCCACTCATCTGTGAGCTCAGCATTTTTGATGAGAGGATGAACTGTTAATTAACAAATATTAAGATCCCAACTTGTCAAGCAAAATTAAACTCCAGGGAAGAAGCATGGCTTCCCGTGAGAAGCTAAACTATCAAAACTAAACCAGGTCAGAACTAGTGAACAGCTCTTGAAAACAGTGAAACGAGTATTTCTACTGTTTTTGGTGGTTCAAAATATCCCATGAGCACTCCATTAATCTTTTTTCTCTGAAGTTTCTGAGATACAGAAGGCTCATGGGTATGATATTTCGTAAAAGGCCAGGGGTCCACATTACCTCTGAGCTTCCATATGAGGTAGCCTTCTTTCCCTTCTACCAAGACTTCATTGCATTTGATATCCTATCAATTTCATTGTAATAGTGATTTGAAGGACAATTCTACTGCTTGAGAAAATAACCCTTTCTGAAGAACCTCCATATCACAACTTCTGCCCTGTGCAAGCAACAAGAAAACACTTCCTCAGTCTGAAGATAGAAAATGTGTTTTCACAGAGGTAGCAGGATTTGCCTACACAGAGCTCACTTCCCTCACTGTGAAGATCTGTGTGTAAGTGTGTGGAGATGCACACAGGGTACACAAACATCACAGCACAAAGATCCAGACTCCTGTATGACGTTGCTGCAACATGTAAGACTGAAGGGGAAATTGTAAATGAGAAGGCAAAGTTAGTCAGCTTGTTTCCACATACAGGAAGAATATTAAACTTTAAGAAGAAATACGGTCTTTTCAGCTTTCACTTCTAAATCCAGGGATTTGAGAGTTTAATTTTCTGAAATAAACTCCTAGCACCTGAAAAGTCTAGGAGCTGTGCAAGTGTCATCAGTGAGGCATTTCTTTAGTTTTTTTCTTCAGAATGAATACTGAAATCAAAATAAAGTCCAACAGACATTTTGTTCTATTTGATGTAGCCCGAATTTTCTTTTAGTTTATAGAGAGATGGTTTTTGTTTTCCCATCTTTCAAGCTTGGTATCAGAGGAAACTGGTTTGATTTTTAAAAACGCATATGCATGAAACATGCCAGTAAAGAATACCCACAACAACTTCTATCAAAACACATGATGTAAAGCTATGTATATTGGCTCATAATGAAGAAAAAACCTCAGCCCTGAGGTAAACAATCAGCTGAAAAAAAGTGATGATTTTTATGTCCTTCCCCAATAAACTGAATTGCAGCTGGTCTGCATATCTGAAGTAAGTGTTCCCACTCAAGATAATTTGGAAGACTGAAAATGTACAAAATTGTGAAAAAAGAAAAAACAAATTTAAACATACTTTTTTTTCCCCTATTTTTTTTCTTTCATCAGTTAATTGAAAAATTCAATTTAATATTTAAAAAATTATCATAAATTTGAATCATTGTTTCTGACGGATTAATTGTGAATGTAGACTATTTGAAGTGTTAGTTCACAATACAAATAACACATTGGATTCTTTTGTGGGTTCTTCTCAATACTTCTAGAATAGTGTACAACTACATTACGATGTGATACATAAAACCAAAGATGTTTTTTTCACCAGATACCCGGCTAATTGATATACAGAAATTAAATAACTTAGTAATATGTAGTCATACTTCCATTTAAAATAAGGACTCAAATTTGGAAAAATTAAAAAAAAAAAAATCCACACTCAAATATGACTCAATCTTGTCTCTAAAATATTTTACATTGAATTACCACAGACAAAAAGAATGCACCTTTAAAAATATGAAGGAATGCTTAATAGATTTTAATACAAATATAACTGGAAAAAACCACATCTATTGCAGACCTGCATTTGTCCCCACATGAAAGCAATGCAGAAAACTTATGGAAATGCTGAGATCACACCTAGCAGGCAAAAAAACCAGGCACACATACGCACAAAAATTTCTGCTATTTAGTGCCAGATGCTGATGTATAACAATTTTTCATATTTTTTAAAGTATCTCAACTATGTAAAGACTGGAAAACTGATACTCCATTAATTGACAAGTTAGGTCTGTATGAAAAGCAGCAAAGGAGCTTCCTCATAATATATTGCAAATTAGTCACTAATACTCATCTGGAGGCAAAGTTACTCTGTAATTTGGAGAACCAGTTCAGACCTTTCACCAACTCAGATCTAGGTCTCTCCACAGCAAGAAGGTACAATTCTGCCAAACTGTGTTAAATGAAATACGATTATTTGTCTGCAGCTCTTGCTACTAAGGTAGAAATCCATGTAGTAAAATCACTGTTTTTCTCTCTTTTTATATCCTGCATACCATACCACCTGCAGGATCACAAAATTCCAAAATTCTTAAATTCAGTTTCCACCTATGTGACTAGGGAGGCAAGGTAATGGGGTGAAAGGGAAGAAGCATTACCAAATGATTTACTGAGCTACAGAAACCTTCTCATTCAAATGACAAGCAAACCTTTAGTCTCACATTCGTTTTAAGAAAAGCCTTAAACTCTTCTTTATCCAAAATGCTTCAGACCAGGGCTTTTGTCCTTAGTCAGACATAAGGATTTCCAACGTGTTAAAAATGCTCCCTGATTTCAACTTGACTGCCTCAAAATGATCCCGTGTCGCCTTTTATCCGAATGTTTATGTCTGAAAGCAGCAACAGCAGAAATTCTCTATGTAATTTGAAGGAAATATCTTTAAGTAAAATAGTAAGAAAAGAACACATATGACCAAATTTTAGTTCTTTACCCTTTTAGACACTTTCTATAAAACTCAGTCTTTGGAACAGGTTTCTGCTGTACGGATATGAATGCTCTGTATTTCAGGACAGCAAACTTCAAACTCATCAGTTCTGAAGTTTGTCAAAATTGCTCTTAAAGCATGCTGATAAAAATACCACCTATTTCTGCTTCTATGACTATTCCCACACAAAGAACTAAAGGTAAACAATGAAAAAAAAGGTGGCACAGAAGAGGGATAGTGACTGAGACAGAAAACAGGACAAAATGCTGGGGCCTTAATAAGTTACCAGCAGCTACTGAAGAAAGATCTTATTCCACTCCCTCTCCCCCTCTCAAAACCAAACAATGATAGAACCAAATAGAATCTGTGGAATAAATTCATAGATCATTGTGGAACAGAGAAAATTTAAGATGAAAGAATTATCTCTTTATATTTTTCTGAGCAGTGGGTATGGCATGGAAAGGATGAACTCTTCTTTGTCCTGTTTGTGCCCCAAACAAGATTCAGAGTGAAACATGAGGAGATAGGCTGGTCCTATGGAAAGGAAAAATGCATATGCAGTCTGTCTATTCACTGAAAACTTAGGGATAGAGATTTCCTGCTGCTGAGGAAGATGTCATCAATTCATAGGGGAAAAAATTATACAGTAGCTTTTTCAATTGCACTAGATGAACACTGTCAGAAACTGAGCACGTGAGCACAGAACAGATGAGCTTCTAGGTACCACTAAAGGGACAAGGCTACAATATGTAAAATGTATCAGTAGCAGTTCCTCTAGCTCAAAATAAATTTTAAATATATCTGCATCTATCTAAATACACATATAGCATAAATATACATACATATAATATGTATGCGTGTATGTGTAAAATAAATTTAAAAAAAAAACCAAAATAAGAATACAGTCGGACTGTTTAAAAGACACATTGATGTTCAGGACTTAAAGTTTTACTTAGAGATAGGTGTTGTGCATTTATATGAGCAAACTTCGTTTCCTTGTGGCTTTGTTCCTTCCTTTGCTGAACCTTTTTGCTCTCCGGTATTTCACAAAGTACTCATCTGACCTAGGTCACTTTCCTCTCATTTTAAAGGTTTAGTTTTCCTTAGCGGCATAGCCACTTTCACAGCCTGTTCTTTTACCAGGCAGCTTGTAGTACAAAAATGCAATCTAGACTCCAGCATGTCAATAATGGAGTCAGGAAGTGCCACAGCTTTAAATACAGGAATGCAGTTTCAGCCAATACAGGAATGATTATGAGTCCATACAGGGAAAGGACATTTCTTAGCTTTGCCATTCAGCTGTGTGAGAATAGGAATGAAAAGCATTATGTAAATGATTTTCTATTCCTGTGAAAATAAGTATGTAAGGATTTGGTGCATTTTTCCTACATGTTTGTATTAATGTTCACATTTTCATTTTAATTGGGAAGCAGTATTTGATATGGACAAGACTGTCAAACTTTTAAAGGCCACTTTAAAAGTCAAGAATACTTTTACTTTCAACTGAAAACCTTTTAATGTTGCTTAACATACACATTCATTTTTGGAGACAGTTCAGAAAAGGATTATTCTTATAGATTATTTTAGATGAGATCTTTAATTTTTTTTTTAAAATAAATTCCTGAAGCCATGTGCAATAACAGAAATGTGTACAATTTTGTATTTGTAAGTCATGTAGTCCTGGCTTATGCTTTATTGAATTGCATTTTTGAATGGATGTCATAAAAGTACAGTATTACTTTTGAAAATATATAAATCCATAGAAAGTTCAAAATACTTAAACAGAAATGTTTTAAAACGCAAGTCCATTTGGACAGCTTTTCTACTACACCTTATCTAAAAAAACCTTCCAAACTAGACTAATAAATACACTTTAAATTATTTGGGGGAGATAGACTTTTGTTAACAGAGGAATAATTCCTGAAGAGCAACTACTGCACTGTTAGAACTCTTCTAGGCTTGCCAGTGTAGGCATCTGTCATATGAGTTTCCCCTTGCTACCCAACAAATGGCCTGAACTTAATTCAGGAGGGAACATCCAAGCTGTCAAGTCATGCAGAAGCTATTTATGATCACCAAGAAAATGAGCAGATATATGCAAAAGGCTTTATATATTTTCTCAGTGAAAGCGCAGTAATGTCAGAAGTTTAAATATTAAAGGAATTTTTCCTCTTTGCATGTAAACCGTGAAAAAAACCACTTCACAATCTTTAAATGAAAACAGTAACATGGTGAGGAAAAATAATTGTAGCACTTCCTTATATTTTTGATAATCCATGCATGACTTTTGACACCAGCAGAGGTGTTATTCTTGACCAGATTTGAGCCAGAAGCAAATAAGAATTTGTAGGGATATTTAGCAATGAACCTATTAAAGCAAGGTCATAACTTTTGGCAATTCAGAGGGAAGTTTGTAATTCAGTTTTAGTATATGTGAGAAGAATAGCATAAAAACCAATAATGTAATACAATTTTCCAGATTTATCATGTAGCTTCTAACACACGTAATGTGGAGAAATTACATAAAAATATGTAAGCACGCAAACAAATAAAATAACACACATCCACAAAACCGCAAACAAAAAGTACACAATCATTACAAGTTTCAAGATTTCAATTTAGTAAGTGGAAATCTACATCTATGAAGCCTACACAAACAAGCATAGAGACTTGTTTAAAGCTTAGACTTATAAAGTAAAATTTGACCCCATACTAAGGTGCACCTCTAAAAACAAACTGTTCTGTGTCTGTAATATGTAACCATGGGTTATTTCAGGTTTGGAAGACATCTGTGAAAACTGTTTTGAAGTATTGATTTAGCTATCTTTATAATTCCTGCAAATAATGAATAGTAATTTCTATTATTAACATTTTCTCCTCTAATTTCAATGAATTCACCATTTGACACACTTTCACGAAGAATGAAGTAGTAACCTCTAACTTAAAAATCAGCACATTTCTAGGTTTCAATATCCAACTTACACCTCCTTTGGTGAAATAAAACATGGCACCAAGTAAGACTATGTGCTTTACTTTGTATTCATAAGAGATGCAATTCAATTGAAAACTAATGAATTTGTATTTTAACATATAAAATCTTGGGAACTGAAACACACCGTTCGTCTAAAGATTAAAAATATTAATCAGCCATATGACAAGCAAATACTAAACAAACCACCCAGGTTAAGGGTGTTCTCTTGAATATAGTAGAAATCCTAATTCTGTCAATGGAATTAAATTAAGCACCGGAAAAAGCCATTTTTGTGATGTAAAACCAGTAATAATATATTGGCCTCTACAACTAGAAGCATACTGTTGGTTAAGATTGACTAATGCTTTGAAGTAGTATGGTAAATCTGCTTTCTTATGATGTGTTTCTCAGCTCTTTAAACTGTTAGACTTGGTTAAACTCAGAGTACTGTTTAATTGTAGTATTTACAACCATCAGGCTTTCTGACATGTATTATTATTAACCTGTGATATTCATGGCCATGCAACATTTTAGAAGAGCTACATAAAAAGAAGATGAGAGCTAAGAAGAACTACTATGGTGTCTTACATTCTCATATCTTACCAATCTGTTCATCCTATCCTACCTAGGCAATGCAAAATAGAGGGGTCTAGGATAGAAATAAGGGAAAATTTAATTCCTTTGGAGGCATTCTCACTGGCTTGATGTTAACGGAGGAATTAGACCCAACTTCTACATCACCAAACAACTAATCATTTACTTTTACGCTAATCAGTGAAGTGCAATGGAGTCTGTGCTGAATCAGGCAGTGACAATATCCTCCCATTGTGACCGGTCCCTCTGTCCACTGACTGTAAGTTCAAGTACCTGTTTCTTTAGAAAAGCAAAAAACTGTGCCATGCTTTGCAAAGAAGATAAAACAAACCCAAAGAAATGACAAAAAATCCTCACAAAACTACTACTACTACTACTACTACTACTACTACTACTACTACTACTACTACTACTACTACTATTACTACTACTACCACTACTACTACCAACTACTATAAACTGGAATTTGACAGAAATTTGTATCTAACTGGAAAACTTGGCAGACTTACACATTACTTTGAATGTATATTACAAAACACTTTGAAGTATCTGATGCTGGAAATAGAGTCAGAAGTAGACTCTTGGATTATGAGCCATGGAGCTAATTCAGTACTTCACTTGATGTTTAAATCTGATCTATAGATCAGTATAAACATTAAAATACAATAGATGAAATATATTTCCCTGCTTTGAGAACTGTTGCTAGGGAAAGTACTTTGCTCTGGAAGTTTGGAGACTTCAAACTGATCTACGCTATGGAAATATACAGGTCTAAGCCAATTCTGCTACTCTAAGGGAAGTACCTATGCTTGGTCTGGCTACAAAAGAGGTGACAGGAATTTATCAAAACCTTCATTAGAAGTGGATTTAGAGTACACTATCTTCTTTTGTTAAAGAAGGCACATAATCTTATCAATAACTGTATGGCATTGGCACAAAGGAATAATTAATAGGATGTGAAGAAAGATCATACTGCAATCTTTACTTAATATACATTAACTCACACTACCATTACCAGTTGGCCACCAATGCAGTTACCAGCATTGGTACTCCAACTGTTTTAAATTTAGCAATTTCCATTTAGACACTTGCCCATGCCCTCTTCTATCCACACAGTAATAAAAGAGGCAGACCATACTTCCAATTCTCAGGTTCTCTAAAAGGATGTATCTAAGAAATTATGTAAGGTTTTAAAATGGACGGTGATGTCAGAGAGCTTTGAGTATATATGCAAACATATATATACATCTTAAAGAATAACAATTCAGGTGAGAAACTATTATTTTTAAATTTACACAATAAGAATTCCAAGTAGAACCCCCTACAATGAACTAGAAGAGTTCTTTACAGATTCAGTTAGGTAAAGACTCAGAGATGGACTTCTCAAAGACTGCAAAATTTTGAGACAATTCAGGAAGTGCATAATATCTAGCAAAAGTATGAAAGGAGCTCCAGGTGGTTGTATGGCAAATGCTAAATATGAGGAAGTTCAGGGGAAAGCCTCTGTTTTTGCTTGAATTACAGCCAAGTGGACCTTTCATAAGAAAAAGGGAGTTAGTGATGATGTTCCCTTATACACCAGACATCTTTGAGAGGGCACTGACAGCTCCTTGAATCTTTCAGCTTCTGATGAAAAAAGACTGTTCTTGTAAGGTCAAGTCCTCATTACAACATCTAATTTTTGGAGATTTGTTTCCAGAGACAAAGTGTGAAGTTTAAGGAAGAATAGAGGTAAGTTAACTTCCTACCGTACATGAAAGTCAGAATTCTCTTTAGGTAAAAGCTTCAGATAGATCCTACCACTTGTCCTTATGGAAAACAGTGCAAAGGAATGAACTATAAGAGTTTGAATCTCAGCTGTCCTTGTTGCAGAGGAGAGATCATAAAGACTGTTTTCAGAGATAAATGCAGAAGACAGGATTCAAAAGATTCAAAAGGCTGTCATATCAGAAGATAAAGGACACGAATTGTTCATCTTTGACAATAGGCCAACTATTAGTGGCCTAGCATGATTTGCAGGGATTTCTGATGTGAAAACTGAGTGATGGAACATCCTGCAGAGTGTGAGTTGCAAAGCAATCTCCCTTGTGGAAGCAAGGGGGTTTACTGAATTTCAGTTTAAGCATTTAGATTCTTATATTTTTTAATAAGAATTCAGCATGAATCACTTTTTTTTTGCAGATATACATAAGGTTGTTGTCATAAAACTCCTATTACCTCTTAAGGGACTTGGTTCTATAGTCTCTAAAGACAGTTAAAATTGTATCTGGTCTGAAGTGCATATTGTGAAAAGAGTCTCTGAGAAGACGGCATGTCCAGAAGTTGGACTGCGTAGCTGTGGGGTACATTATACAAAGCCTGTTTGACAGATATAGTAGGCTTCCACAGGCACTGCAATTTTGACTGGCAAACTGAAAACCTGAAGAACACTTTAAAAAGAGAACACAACTGTAGTTTCTATAAGAGGGGAGAAGGTAGAGTTTCCTAGTGTATTTTTGTACATTTTTTTAATTGAAGACAGACTTTATAGTGCTGATAGCATAGGTGCCAGGGGACACTTGACACTAACCTTAGTTGTTGAACATTGAGATTCTGATTGGTTTGCCTGGGTGGAATTTATATCAGAAGAGCTATAGCCCATATAGATGTAATCTAAGGGAAATGATTGTTCTTGGTGGGAACATAACAGAAGATCTTGGAGTAGAGAGCGTGGCTGAACACAGATCTGTTGGGTGTTAAATGAAGACTTTTTACACAGAGTAACATATTTTGAGGAAGTGTCTTCTCCAGGAAAGTGCTGCCACTGTAGATTGCACAGTGGTGTCAAAGGCATTAAAAGGTGTCCTAGAGAAAAATTTACTTTAAAGTAGTACAAAATCAAGGTGTCTCCTAAAAACTGGTAGGACAAGATCTGAAAATAACCTATTTTGAATGGTAACTCTTATTTTTGTAATTAGCAGACCCATTGCCAACATGGAATTCAAATGAATCAAAAAGAAAAGAAAAGCAAAATTACATTAGAAAAACATCAATTTTTTATAAGCTCTGAAAGAAATGGGTTAACTTACTTCTTCCTATAGCAGGAGCTTACAGTAGAGAACAAAGAAAATGTCTTCATTTTCTCCTGGCTTAGTCTATATTTTCTTTTAGATATAGTGCCACAAGGACCTAGACTCCACAAAACAGTCCATGCAGGACCCGGGAAAGAATTGATTATCTCTGTTTTCAGACTAATAGTTTTATTTATAAAGGAAAAAGAAGTGGTAAGAAACACCCATTATCAATTGACATGATTCCAAGCAAAGCTTAAGGAAGAATGAACTCCTCTGTTCTTATAAGGCTTGTACTTTTCTTGCGTTTGAGACCTGAGTTCTGAGGGTTCTCAGCACTGTCAGTCTGCTATTCTTCAAGACATAGAAATAGAGGAAAAGCTTAAGGAATGAGTCCTTCAACTCCATTTCTACATTGTTGCGGACAGATGATTTAGTGATCAATGAACAAATAGAATCTTCATCAGCACTGCTAAATTTTTAGGCCATGAATACTGATAAAAAATGTCAATTGAGTGCATGCATGCAGGGGCAATGTAACTTATATGCATTGGGGTGTTCTTGGATTTCCTTTGGAAGACTTTTGTGGTCTCAGAAGAATTACAAGGGTGTACGGCTGCTAAAGGAAGCTGAGTGTAACATGTGATGCTATGTTTCTTTTTTCCATGCACTCATAACTTAACTGAGGAACTTCATGTGGCTTTTGAGGTTGCTCAGATGCCAACATCTCTTCATGTCCTGTTCTAAACAGTGCATGACAGTTAAAAGAATGGGTCAAGAGACACCATTATTTTCCCTGATTTCCTCAAAGAAACCGGAGCAGGTTTTTGGGGAGGAGGGCTTCAAAGGCTCATACAGCATCAAAGACATATGCATGAAGCTAGGAATTTAGTTTGGCTTAAAAGCCAAGAAAGGAAAAGAAGTGTGCAAGACTGATGGAAAAGCAGGTAGCTAATGCAGAATCATCAAGGTGCTACAAAGAAGCAGTGGACTAGAGCAGACTTCAGGAATCACAAGAGGAGAAACTCTGATTTGGCCAAGCATTGAGAGGCATTAAGTTGAAACAGAAGCTCTGTTCATTATGTGGACAGTATGCAAAAGCACATGGCTTTGAAATGTTCCCTCATGGATACAGCTTACAAAAAAGCTCTGTGATATGTCTAGCACAGTGCTACCCAGAGTCCAGTATCAGCAAACATAAGTAATGTAAAATTTAAGTAATTTGTCATCACAGTTTTTACCCGCAAGACAGGTATTCCCCTGTTTTGTCTTAAGTAATCAAACGTATAAAAACATCCTTCCAAATACCTGATTTCGTTGAGAATTCCTTCCTTTCTTTCCTACATATACCACATCAACAATTTGTCGTAATAAGACTTAGCAAAACAAAATTGTAAGCTAAATTATGAAAATTAAAAGTATTTTCTTCATAAAATTACGCATATCTGTGTGATTCTGAAAGCATCAAGCTTTAATATGACATTCCATAACAAATAAAACCTGCTGGGAAATTATTTAACCTTTTCGAAGCAAGCAAAACCAATGCTCTCATTAAGCAGCCTGTAAAAAAAAAAAAAAAGGAAAATAAAGATTATATGCAAAGTTCAAACTACAGATATCAAAATGCCATAACCCGTTCATGGTACTTGTACAAACAGATTGGAGGAAGGCAAGTTTTTGCAATTTTTTAAATGTTCTTAATTACACTTACTAAAAATATTTTTTTAAAGTTCTACAACAGCAATGGCTGTACTATATTTAGATATGCTAATACAGTTCATTGAAAGAAATCAAAACTCATTTAAAATGGAAAAAACATAGGTGACGGGGCTGAGCCAGATCTGTGCTGTAATGCACATCTGGAATTTTGGAGAGCAAGTTGATGAGCTGACTTGTGAAAAGTATGATGGAGGTGACACAAAACCCAGGACCAGTGACAGTGGTGTGACAAGGAATTCATTACATCCTTTATTTTGCCTCAGGCTGAATTCTGAAAGGACTGATTACAGCATGGAGCATCAACCAATGAATATGAGAGTCAGAAAAGGGAATACATGTAAATTTTAAAATATTTTTTCATTAATAATATGGGATGTTCTAATAAAAATTATCCTTGTTACTATATAATAAAAAGACAGTGAAACAAAGAGATTTCCTTAAGGTTGCAAGCAACTTCATAGTAGGAAAAATGCAACTAAGACAGAATGACTCCTAAGGAAAGTTGTAAACAACATGATACACGGCACTGCAGAGCCCATTTTTAGTGTCAAGGAATTTTAATTTATAACCACTAGATTAGGAATTTATATAAAAAGGGATTAATATAGGTAAGTAGCCTTTATTTGAAACTGTAAAAAAGTCACGTGCTTAAAGAGATTTAAGTTCAGAGCCATTGTTTGATCAGAGAAGAGTTATGCAGACAGTATTAGGGAAAATTGAAAAAATGAGAGATATACTACAACTGGTACTACAAGTTATGGAATGGCTGTGTTAGCCATGAAACACATGAAAGTATGTGTTATATAAAAATTTTTCTTACAGCTGTGTGAAAAACAAGTATTTTTGATCTGATAAACGTTAATATGTCATGAAGGCGTCTTATGATATTTGGATTTAATACTTGTTCAGACATTACCATTAAGAGGTGCAAAGTTTTTAGCAGAGTGGTTAAATTTTCTTCATTGTTAAACATTTCAGGTTCTGTTTTTTATTGACTATCTGAATTGCAGTTTTGGAAAAATGACTCAATTTCTGATGCTCTTGCTAGTTAACACCTCTTGTACTGCAGGGTAGAAGTACAGCAATTATGTATGCGTACTTACTGGCCTTTATTTAACCGAGTTCATTTTGGTGCATATATACAAATTTTTACAGCACTTGAAATTACCAAAGCAAACCTCTTTTTATTAGTTCTTCATATAATATTTGTTCTAATTCTGTAGTAGCTTCATGAAAGGAGTAGTTGCAAGATTCTACTAAATCATAGTTAATATTTTTTGTTGTAGCCACAGAAACACATATTTATTTTTTGTTTTCTTTTTCTTCCAAGGAAAGACAGACTGAACTGCAACTTCTAGCCATTGGTAAAAGACAATGTACAAACTACAGAAACCGTTTAAACTGAAACTCTCAATTTTAATGTTGTGTTTTATTTTTTTTTCTCACAGCAGAGCCATATCAGAAGGATTATTTCCTCTCTATAACACTACAGAAACATTTAGGTGAAAAATTACTTTCTTTTTCTGTCTTTTCAAACACTGAAATTACATGAAGCTTGGTTTTTCCACATAGAGATCAGGGAAAAAAAGAAACCTTTCCTTTTTCTGTTCACTTTTGCAGGTGGAATAAGTAAATGAAAGAAATGAAGTAGTTCAAAAACATGGGCAATTGTGGAACTGTGGACAATAACTGAAAAAAACAACTTATCCTCCGGTAGATTTTAATTTTATTTGTTATTTCCCTTAAAATTCAAATATTCAGCAGGATGGCACCACTAAAACAACAACTCTTTTATTTCTAATTAGGCGCTTGTATTGTCTTTAGCACAAGGCAAAGTGGGTGAATTTCATTTTCACTGAGTGTTTTTTTAAGGGCTAAAAGGACTCCTGTCCATAACGCATATATGATCAATATTTCTGTTGTATTTGAAGGTATTACATGACCATGGTTAAAAAAAAAAAAAACATTGGAAAGGCTCACAAATTATAGCCACAATAGTGATTTGTGAGAATAGCCTCATTTGACACAATCTGTCTTTGATACCTCTGGTAAATCAAGAACAGTCCACTGTCACCTCAAGAAAATGAGGTACCTTCTTGTATTCCATCTCTTTTTGGAATGGATGGATTGAAAGAATCAATGCATCCCTAGAGCAACTGGAATTATCTTTTCTCTGCTACATGAAGAAACTGTATTTGTCCATGGATATTCTTATTCCCAAACATTGGAGAGGCCTTATGTAGCTTTTTTCTTCACATTTCTGCTCTCCAGGCAACAAAAAAAATAAATAGTGGTATAAAATAATTTAGGTACTTATATTTACTTATATTTAGGTACTATGGCTTTTAGCATAGTATTCCTAAAAACACTCAAGGAATCTTAAACACATCCTGAAGGAAACTGAGTCTTGCAAAGATTATACCGTTTGCAAAGTGACAGAGGAAGCTGGAACTACTTCATTCATAAGGGCAGAGCACAATCTGTTCTTTCCGTTCTGAATTGAAGGTCAATTTGGATTTTGATCAGTTTGAAACCATACTTTAGATATAGATTCTTTAGGCTTCATACTCTAGAACCTTTAAAATCACTCAAAATTATTAAGATGTATTTAAGTGGCTTTTCTTCTTAATTTTACACAAAAATGGTAATTGTGTCCACAAGATTATGGTCAAGCTGTGAACGTGACAATAATGTAGTTTCTGTGTGCCTCATCTCTCCCTCCCTGCTCTTTATCCAGTAATACAGTACAAAATCAAAGAAAATCATTCTGTATCTGAAAGCAGCAGCAATATCCAGCTGAGTCAAAAGAAAACTCCATTGGGCTGGTAGGCGGGTGGAGAAAGGCTGCATGTAGGTTGTCTCCACACTGAGTCAAATTTTATTCTGACAGAAAAGAGTTGAAAAACCAAGAGACATTTTATCTTTCTTTTGTTCACCCTGAGAGCCTACAGTTCTCTGCTAAATACATTACACTCTGTTCTTTGCTATAAATAATATAAATGCTTTAAAAAAATTAAAATAGGCTAGAAGACCTCAAGGGGATAGAAGAAAAAGAATAAATTACAGTATTTGGAAAATTTTGAAAATAGCTTACAAAGTTAATGTATCTGTGCTTACACTCCTATTGTCAAGGTGTAAAATTTATAGGTGTAAATATGAAAAGATGTATCATTTAGTTTTCAATCATGAAGTAAGTTGTTTTAGTGGCAAGCAGGAGACATTACCTGGTAACTAGATAAAAGTAGGACAAATGACGAAACATATATAAAAATACCATTATTAAACTATCTTGATAGAGATCTCAAATTATTTGTGCAGAAAGTAAATGAATGCATCTCATCACATGAAAGGCACTGATTAATTTACTGTTACTTTGAATGTGCGCATGTGTTCCAAAAAGTAATTTCCTAAATCTGTATTGTGAACTGGGATAGATCACTGCTTCAGAAAATCTGATCCATTAGAAGCATGGAATTGACTTCCTCTTATTGCTGTAGTGGTCAGCAACTGTCAGTGTTTTTAAAACAAAGTAATTTAAGCCAAAGGAAAAAGAGAAGTCAAGAAAGAAGAAGCAGGAAAGGTAGAGAAAACAAGAAGTATTCTACACAGCATGACAAGGTACCTTCCGTGTTATAAGATGCAATGCATTAGATTTGCTCAGTGAAAATGTTTATGTACTTATATACTTTGAATTTTGATCCTTTTTCCTCTCCTCTCTACCTGAGCTGTACAAGTATCGGACCTAAGTTCTGTAGCAGAACTGTTGCGGTTTGATTCATTTGTTGCATATGGTCACAACTGCATATCTAAAAATCAGAGATAAACATTATTAGTTTTCAGTGTATGGCTTAGTTTTAAGCTGTCTTGAATTCAATCAGTCACTTCAACATCTGCACTGAGTTCTGAAAATTAAAAAAAGATTATTATTTTATGAAACAGAGAAGTCACATTTTAAAATTACACTACTATACAAATAATGCGCAATAATTTTCCAGCTATGTTTTAGACAACTTTGCCTATTTCACAGTACTGTTAAAAATACTAAGAAACCATAATTTTGTCATCAAGGAAAGTTCACACATTTTAAAAGGTGCTTGTTTTATAAATTATGTGTCACAAGCATCAGTAAGTGACTGTTGTGAATTTTAGTAGTAATTGAACATGGCTCTGCTCTTCCAAAGGGTCTATGTAAAAAATATAAGTCCTCACAAACTGTGACTACCATTAAAACATGAGGTCTGTTTGCCAAGTGTAAATGATGTGCCAGAGTGTTTTGAGACCAGAGGAAATGGACTATCTCTAAGTCCAGCTACCAGTAACTGAAGGTTCCTTCTGGCCTTAAGCCTCATTCTTCTGGACCCACATTTCCTGAGCAGCTGCACCAGTACACGTCACAGCTTGGGAAGCCTTAAGCAATACTCAAACTTATGTTGGATAACCAGCAGAGATCTGTAGCACATGTTGAAGAAGGATGTACCCCAGTGCATACCCCACTACCTTGAAAATGATTACTGTTAAAGAAAGTTGTGGCTTACGAACCACACTGTAAGACAGTGAGCTACAGTTTAAGTAGAACTGGCTGAGAATGGTCTCTAACAGTGAATGAACATTTCTAGGCAAATTTCTCCAGATAATTCAATAATGTCACTTCCCTTTTCCGGGAAATGGCAACTCAACAGACAAAAGCCTTCTGCAGTGCTGGGAAATAAATTTTTCAGGAGACAAGAATGTACTTAAAAAATATGATAGTGCTAATATTATTATTAATACTGTTATCCATAATGCTTATGGAAAAGAACAGAATTTAGGATTAATAAACTGTTCAAAATCAAAGATCAGTCATGTAAAAACATTCCTACTGAAACTGCTGTATAAGGGTAAGTATGAAGCAGTGGATTTTCATTGGAGAACTAAGCCAATACATCTTGCACTGCTTGCAAAGCCTTCAGTGTGTTCCCATCCAGGGAAAAGAAAATGGCTTCATTTCAGAGGTATTACGACCAGTTTTAAAATTTCATAAAGATTATGAGATATTTATAGATAGCAAACAAGGGAATCAAAACTAACAGTGTTCATTAGGTTGAAACAACAAAACTACCAGACACAGTTGAAAATATCCTTTTCTAAATTCTGGAAATGTAAGTGCCAAAGTTTCTGAAAGAATACTTTAGTTGAAAATTTCACAGTTGAAGAGAAGAGCATGACACAAATATAATTAGGTAATCAATGTTCCAACATAAGGCATTTTAATCTTCTACCTGATTTTATATAAAACAGTATGCTTATAATTATAAAATGGTCTTCTCCAGATTAGGCAACTGAAAATTTAAAGAAAACAAATAATGAAAATTTTTTCAAAATCAAAAAGGCAGATTGTGTAATTTCATTACATAAAATAGTTGTTGTTTTTTCCAACACTAATTATGTCAGTTATATAAAGAGCATGAAATGCTCTTAACCTACTTCTCTAATATATTTGTTAATGAATATACATACTTATTCTTACAGTTGAAATTAATTTCTAATATTAGTTTTTAATGCACAGTGGTAAGTAAAAATATTGATACAATACCTGGCTATACACATTCCTAAAGTTGTCATTAAAATTATGAGAAAGCCCTGTAAAATATTGAGGGGGACTTTGCAACAGCTATAGCTAAGCTACAACAGCTTTAGCTATGACATAGCTGAAATACAAAAATATTTAGTTAGGTTGCCACAAAGTTAAAAGAAAATCCTTCAAGTCCAATCAAACATGAGAGAAGGCACTTCGAATAGAAGCCGTGAACTACCCTGCCCTTGCTGAAACTATGCTGCAGAGAACTGTATTTTAATGGCTGCCTTTTACTTGTTTCTTTTTGCAGTCACAAATTAGTAAGCAGAAGCAAATAACAGAACAAATATGAACTGAAAATAAGGGACTGAAAATAAGGGACAGATTTACAGCAAAATAAAATGCAATAGCTAAGCAAGAGAAGTTGCCTTGAAGCTGTATGTTATGCCAGTGAGAAATAACAGCAGCTCAAGTTGCAGTTCAGAGAGACTTTCACAAATGATGCTGGCCCACCTGCTGTATGTCATTTTACAGCAATTCCACAAGCATTTGAATACAATGGAATACTCATCATCTTCATGTAAAATGCATGACAAAAGTCCCTCTACTTAAATTGCATAATACCATGAGAAGGAATAAGGTAGGTGGGTTTTTTCTACAGTTTGTATAAAAATAAAACAGCTAGAAATCCTACCCCTAACTTACTTAACATTGTTTATTTGGTAGGATTTTTGAATATTGGAGCATAAAATGGAAATATGGGGAAATCGTATTTCCAAATAAAACAAAATGACAAAATAAAGAAAGTCTAAAAAATACCTTTTAAGTGCATAACAAAATAATAAACCCTGCTTTATCCTGTGTTTATCAAGGGCACATCCTATCAGGAAGCTGGGGACCTGTAGGACCAAAAAATATTGAAGTTGGGAAAGGAGCATTTCTAAAAGATGAAGATATAAATGAGTCATTATGGTCATATTTTACAATATGCAATCTATTAATGAATCTTAAAACTTAGAAGAGATGAAAGAAAAGTGGGAACTGTGATTATAGTAAGACCTTTGGAAATCATCAAAGACTGAATCTTAAGTCTACATGGAAAAAGGTAGAAGCTATAATAAAGAAATTCCTTGTATTCCCACAGATATACACAAGGTAAAGAGAGAAATTTATGATTTAGGAAAGAGGGGTCAAAGAAGACACCTTCCCACTATGGAGTCACGAAGGGAGGGTAAACCTTTACTCTAAAAGTAGCACTACCTTATGAAAATAATTTGAAAGTAAAGCTTCCAAATTTTTGAGGAAGGAGTATATATTCTATGAGAAAGATATAAGAGGCTCTCAACGCTCTTTCTTTGTCTCTCTCAAAGCCAAGTCCGGGAACTTCTGGACCACTGATCACAGAACATTCTGAGCTATAAGGGAGCCACAAGAGTCACAGAGTCCAACTCTTAAGTGAATGGCCCATACAGGGATTGAACCCACACCTGTGGTGGTATCAGCACCATGCTGTAAGCAGCTGTCATATCCAATCACAAAACAAAAGGAAAATTACAGGTGAGGGTGTACAACCCTGTGCCCCACAGAGGTACCATTGTCACAAACCATCTGAAAACAAACTGGCTGCTCTATTTTATACCATTTAAGAAAGTAAAAAATAATTAGCTTTAGAGAAATTTTAAAAAATTAGCTTCACAAAATTAAAATTAATAGTTCTTCCTTTTCTAGATACCTACTATACTACATCTTTGTAGCACAAAATGATTGCCTTATATGTGGAATTATTATCATACCATGACAGGTGTGACAAGGGAAGATCCCTTCAGTTTTGAAGTAGAGAGGTATCAATGCCAAATTTTCTGTTATCTTCTATATCCTATTTTTGTTATATATTCAAATAATAGTAATGCAAAAATCCACATCTCAGCTCTCTATGAGAAATGGACACTAATCTTTCTTTAAGACAGTTTCAGATTATTTTGTTCACTTCTGTGTAACATAAAATTTTTGATTTTTTTATACTAGATTTTGCTCTACAGTAAAGACCTAAACCATTTTGGTATTTAAAAACAACAGAACTTAATCGGATTACTGAGAATTTAGAAGTGCTTTCACATCCCATACTTTACATGTATTTTTAATAACCATTTGTTATTACTGTTCTGTAATATGGAAATCCATATTATTGTTAATATTGCACAAATTCACAGCTAATCACATTATAGTACCAAAGGAACAATTATAGTATGTGAATGTGTATAAAGATTAATATACATACCCTAATAAATCTCAGCTGACCCATTAATGTATAATGGGCCCAAAGGAGGCCTCATATCCTAGGTATATAAATGGCACATTTTTTTCCCCCTCCCTTCCTTTCCTCATTTTGTTTTATATGTACAAACTGCCATAAAAAGGAAAATTAAGCCATACAAAACCACTCTGAAACATCAAGAGGCTAATCAAAAGCACAAACCACTTTCTTTTCTTATTATACTACAAGAATCACGCTAATATTTGACATGCATGTACAATGAGGTGGGTTGTTTTTTTTCCTTTTCCTTCTGAGAATAAAGCTTCTGAAGCAGTGGACAGGCATCCATTCCACATGGACACTGCAATGAATAGTTATTACAAGTGGGTTAAGGGAAGAACTTTCAGTTTTAATTGTAAATGATAACGGCTTGATCTTGGTTTAGGGGTGATACCTCCAACTATTTCAATTAAGTCTCTTGTAGTTTAAAATAAAAGAAAAAAAGAGACAAATGATTCTTTTTGTTATGTAAGAGATGCCTTACAATATCACTACACAGTGACAACTCCTTGTCCTCCTGTCACATCCTGTCCCTTAGACCATGCTGCAGAAAAGCAATTTTCTGCCTCAAAAGCACTCTATTTTTTAAGTTTGTCTCTGGGCAATTTTCAGGTCTACTAGAGCTGCACAACTGTATACAGATGAGAAAGACCCAAAATAGGGCAATTTATTTGATTCCTCCTCTTCAAAACATTTAGCTGAGATTGCATATCCAACAGAGAAACCCCAACAAGAATATTCAGAGATGACCTGCAGTGACACACATCTTTTTTCCACAAAAAATTTGCATTAAACATCTTCTCCAGACTCCTTAGATAGTCTAGATTTGACTTTTGTTTAATATGACCTTTAACACAAATATTTCCCAGGATATTAGCAGCTAATGTCTTTTTAAAAGGAGATAGTAAGAACTGGTCAGTTAAATAAAACATTTATGGAGTTTTTTGGAGAAAGATTTTTTTTTTTTGGTGGGACTTTCTATTATTTAATTTCTCTTTTTTTAATTAGAAAAAAAGATGTGCATTCATTTGAATCCAGTTTCTGTCTTGTTAGAAAGTAAAAAAACACTTGGATGGGAAAATAAACCCTCCAAGTGTTCAGCTCCTGGTAACTTAGCATTTATCAATGCCTGGAGCTAGTTTGACCTCAGTATTCCCCCAGTTCAGCTCTGCCCTAGCACAGTAAGGGCGCTTCTCCATAGAGCAAAGGCCTTACCTTTATAACCACCCACAAGTTGAAAACTACTTTGCCTGCACAGAAGTTTTTAAGGAATCAGGACAGCTTCAAGACTGGGACCTTAGTTTGCTATGAATGCAACATTCACTGATGTATCCTCTGAGGCAAAAACATGACAATAGCTTTGAGACTTTTCACAGAGCTAGGCGAATTTTCAAATCTGAAAACAAATAAACCATAGGTTCCTCACTGTTCAAAACCACGTTCAAATTTGCTATATACAGTTTTCAAAATTTTAAACCAGACTGATAGCTCATTTAACCCCGAAGACATAAAATTATCCATTTAATTTCTCTATTGTTGTCTTTTTAATTGAATATATACACTTAATTTCAGAATTTCACGCTGACATAGAAATCAATTATGTATTAAAAATAACTATTAATACTGCCATCAGAAAATAATAAAGCATAAAGTATGTCTATAACCCTATATGGTTCTGATTAGTAGATTAGACTCCATCAGCTAAAGCATGAGTTTTCTTTGCTAATACATTAAAAACATTTAGTATGAATGTATTTTGAATTTTTATTTACCTGGCATGTGAGTATATTTAAAAATTAACTGAGAGGCAAACGGCTATTTTCTTTCTTTTTCTGAGGTATAGAAATAGGTTTGGGTTGGAAGGCACCTTGAAGATCATCTTGTTCAAATGCCCCTGCCATGAACAGGGACACTTCCCACTAGACCAGGTTACTCAGAGCCCAGTCCAGCCTGGCCTTGAACAGCTCCAGGGATGCGGAGTCCATAACCTCTCTGGGCAACCTGTTCCAGTGCCTCACTACCCCCACAGCAAAGACTTTCTTCCTAATATCTAATCTAAACCTAACCTCTTTAAGTTTAAAACCATTAGCCCTTGTCCTATCATTTGGCCATAAAGACAGAATATGGCTCTTGTGTCTGTCTGAATTTGTCTTTTATACTGGCCCACAGAGCCTGTGCAAGCGCACACAAACTGGATTGCATTGGAGATAAGAGATATCTAGCACTAGCAGAATAGAGAATTTGATTGAGGGCAAATCAGATTTCCAGATATGCTTAAATGAATGCTTTAAACTACTGGGGGAAAAATTTGTTAGCATAAATTGCTGTGGACACACGAGATTGGAAGACCTTTATGATTTAGTCCTTTGTGTCTGCAAGTGCTAATGCTGCCTTCGCACACCTTATATTCAGTTCCTGAGCTAGGACTGTAAAATGTGGTAACACAATTGTGTATAGTCTAACAGAGGGAGAGATGAATAAAACTGTAAACCATGAAAACCTCGCAAGTGGCTGAATACGACACTAAAAGAAGAATATAATTCTTTTAAAGTATCTTCATCCCTGATGTCTGCTTTAGACTGCTTCAATATTTAGCTGTGCAGGAAACTCATTAATGTAGATGTAGCTGGCTGGCAAACCTTCAGTTTGGTTGCTGGTTGCTGTCAGTTGGTCACAGCTCGCGGATGATTCAAAAGTCTAAGTGCAAACTGATGCTCTATTCATTTCAGTTTAACAGTAATGCAAGGGCTATGTCAATCAGAAGTTACTAGGAATAATAGTAACAACTGCTATTGACAAAACCCCCAACTCCTTGGCCTTAAATTCCTCATTTTTGCCTATTAATTGCATTCTATTTGTTTACATACTTTTGCTGTTTCGGTATGGATAACCAGCATACATTCAAAATCAGAAGAATATAATTTACACCAGAGTCACAGGAATTGCTTCACAGCAAATCTGACTATTGCCAGTCCACTTTGAAAATATACATGTAAAGTTTCTTTAACTAAGTCTTACATAATCAAGGGTACAGAATGCTTTTTAATCATACTTTTAATCATACTTTTTCAAATAGAAAAGCATGAACAGAAAGCTGTATACCTGACAGAAAGAAATTGAGTACTGAAGAAAAAATGACCTAATTGAATGATTCATGTCCCTGACATGAATCCCTGGATTCATGTGAAGCAAAGTGCACTGTAGGATATAGATGTAATCTTTTTCCAAACCAGTAAAGTTTAAAAAACAAACAAAAAAAAGGTTGAAAAAGTATATTTGCTTCCAAAGGCTCGTATCCACAACATATAAACCCAAATAAAATCTTAATTCTATTTTATGTGAGTTCTAGGTAACCTTTGTCAAGTTTACATTTTCTCCGCTACAAAAAAAATCAATCTCTTAAGTTGAAAGGTCTTTTTCCAATGACTATTCACTAAAAAATATATGAGCAGTCCTTAAAACTGAGACTGGGACCTCTCCCTTCTCTATGGAGACTGTACTACCCACAAGGCTGCAGTTGTGTTCCTTCTCATCCTTCTATTCCCTTTCATTTTCTAAAGTTTCTCAACATTAGTGATGAACAGAGGAGTCTTCTTTAAGAATGGTGTCTAGACTGTGTGTCTAAATGGAATTTGTTCAGAAGCTTGATTCCCTTACGATCCTCGTGGCGGGACAGCCAATGCCTGCCACAAGAGACACATAGACTGACACAGCAAGGACAGAATTCTAAGGCTATGAATGGCAGATGAGCCAAAGCTTTAGTTATTAACATGGACACCCTTAACCTTGTGAATGTTCTCACATTTACTCTACTACTAGTCAGCTGCAACTCTGGCTCTGACAAAGATGCCTCTTTGTAGCCCAAAACTATGAGATTTGTGGCATATCTCTTATCCCCACACTTAGGGCATTACGCATTTTAGCATCTTATGCTGAGACTTGTCACTCAGTTCACAGCACATCATACAGAGTCAGGTGACAGTCCAAGTACCAGATGCTTGAAACCTAAATGATGTCATCATTCTCTGTGGTACTCACACACAAGTCCCTTATTGAAGTCACAATAAAATCATAAAATTCACAGTTTCATTAAGTACAAATCTTTAGTTAAAAATGCATCTAATATGAACTAAAATTAAAATAAGAATCAAATTTGTTACAGACATAAAATAGAAAGCAAAAAGTGAAACAAACAACAGAAAACAAAAGAAATTTATGAAGTGTCTTTCCTTCCCTCCTCTTGCAATAAGGTATCTGAATAACGATGACTTTATTTCAACTTTGCTGTGTAATTGCAACCAAGTAACAGGAATATATGCATAATAACTTTGACCTGGATGTTTGAATAGCAGATCAGACAGCTACTGAATTACCTGAAAGTATTACCACATGAATAGCTTGTGCTTCCTAAGCGCTGTCACTCAAAAGGCTTTTGGCATCTCTTCAGAGCCCTCTCATTTACTTCCTTTACACAGGAGTAAACTTAGATTGCCTCATACTTTCATAGAGAAAATAACGCCATTCACATCTTAAAGTTTTTCTTGCACTCAAACAATTCATATAATCAAAATTATATTTACCTTAGACAAGGAATAACTTATCTTCATGATTTCCATCTGTGCATGTAATTTCTTCTATTTTGTTTGTAATGTGCTAAAATTAATTTTCATGACACATCTAAGGAATTGCAGACATGTTATTCAAGTACTTATAAGCATTTTTGTGATTTTATATTAATATTTTGATGACTAAGAATTATTTATTAATTTTTTCATCTCTGAACATTTCATGTAAACAAACACTAACAAGTCTTCTCAATTCTTATTGATTAATTAGACTTGCACATGAGCATTTGGGACAACCTAGCTAAATAATCACTGTAAAATCTCAAGGAAACATCAGTAATTCACTTTAATATATTTTTTAATTTAAAAAACCTTGGACAGGGAGAATAATTTTGTTTTATCTACTATTTGAACAAACAAAAGATCCAAAAAGGAATTAAGAATCATAGTATCACTCACAAAAATTTACTGTTTAATTAAAAAAAAACCCCAATAATTTGTGGAAAGTTTTTTTATTGAGCTGTCCCTTAATCCCAACAGCAGCATGGGGAGCCAAGCTACTTCTTGTCTCTTTTTTAATGCCTGCCTATTTTAGCCTTACCTAAGGCTAAAATTGCAGTCTATATGTATGTCCTATCTTTCTTCACTTAGCAATTTTTTAGCTGAGTGATTGTCAAGTGTTTAGCAAATCGGAGAAAAAAAAAGCAAGTCTTAAAGATAATTAAGACCCTTACAAATTAATATCCCCAGGGACAGGAACATGGATAGGAGATAACTGCGCTACTCAGCATTCAGGGAGGTGCAGACTAAGCATAGCTCTATTGTTTCTCAGGCAAAAAGGGTAATAAGGGCAACAGGGAAATCAGGGTTGCAGTTGAAACTGGTGACCTTAGAGTACAAAGAAAACAAGATTTCCAGAGGAAAGCTGGCTTTGTTAGTTCTACCTCCTTAAACATTCTGTTTCTGCTACTTGGCAGACTATGCAACTTTTCTATGATTCCAGTTTCATCAGATGCCTAAGAGTTTAGATACAAGAAAAATAAAAACAAAGAAAACCTACGTAGATTGAAAGAAAAATGTACATTCTTTTACAGCAAGTCATTCACTTAGGGGAGAGCAACACTATTTAAGACTAATGACAGTTTCTACTTCTGGAAGTTAATGCACTGTGCACATTCAATTGATATTTGAACCTAGTTTCAAGGAAGTGTCCTCATAAAGTTTTGTATGTGGTTCAGAGCTACAGGCTTCAAAGGGCTACACTTCCCTTTAAAAGGTCTGTGTTAGAACTTACACTGCATTTTTTACCAAACTCCTGATAAATAATTGAGGCTTTAAGGAAAACCAATAAAATAATCACAGGTTGATTAATCCCATTGTGACACAATAGGTTAAACCCAAAATGTGTTAAATCCCACTTTCTTCACATAGACGGAATATTTATATATATGCAATATTTAATATATTTATTTATCAATGGATGCCTCTCAATTTTTTTGAATAAAGCCCTCTTACCCTTTGTAAAATGTCAAATTTGAACAAAATATCAAATATGTGCAAAATGCAATAGAGGCAGCAAATTACTGAATCCAGAACCATCTGGTAGATCACACTGAAGTACACGGTTATATGAAAGAGAAATTAAACCAGGAAAATATAATATTACAAATTATTGGCATACTTGGTCACTTCTTTCTAATGTGAATGTTGCCAAAGTAAAATAGCCACCTTTTTTTTGATCTAACAGATATTTTATGTACTGATAAATGGTAATGATTATATTTGAGCCTGTCTGGTAACATCCTGACTTCTACAAAGCTGCTGCACTCTCTTAATGAGGAGAAAGCAGTTGCTGTGGTACCAACAGAACTTAAGATCAGCCAATTACCTGTTATTTGTATACCAGCTGCTCTTGCAAGATTTCAAAAAGTGTCATTATAACTTAAAATAATGAGTTGTGAACTATATGCCTATACTTGGAATAAGGCATGGAAAGAAGAAGAAAATCAGGGTCCTTAATTGTTGGACTGTGTATAGTTCAGTCCTGTCCATTTTAAAAGAAAGCATTTACATATGCAAAATATCATAGTATGATCAAACAGCAAGTTATTCCATAAAGCTACTGTAAACCTAAGAAACATGCTCTAAAGATATAAAAAGTGAGTTGACAGAGAAGTTTAAAATGGAAACACAGTTAAAGAAGGCCTTTATCAAAAGATGAATGCTCCCTCTCATTGCTTCATGTTTTCAGTGGTATGCAACCTTATCATCATACATGACCGAGGTAAATGTTATAGTATGTGGGTTTGAGTACCACAATGTTACTAGATGAAAAGCTGTAGAAACTGTATTCATACATTTCTTTTTTGGAACCAGTATTACAATGATCTCATCCAAGACTGAAGACCTATTTCAGTTCTAAGAGATTCGCACAAATCCTCAAAACCAATCCTGATACTGATTTAACTATGTACCTGTACCCAAAAGCAAACCTCCAAACTACTTAGTAGCCACTACTCCATCGCACAGTTGATACAAAACAAAGAAAGAACATTGATAGATCATACACATTTATGCAATTCTACTAACTTTTTCCCCTCTTCTGTCTCTTCACTCTGTCCCCTGATTATTAGTAGTCACAGACATGAGTGACAATTCTAACACATAGTTGAGGAACTAATAAATAGCACCACTGTTCACTCTTTAAGCAGAGAGATAGATATAGTAGGTACACCAGCCCTTCTTTTTCCTGAAAAGGTTCCATTAATGAAAGGCATTATTTTATTAGGCTGATATCTAATGCTTTTATTAATATTTCTTTTGAAGATGCTCTGGTACTTTAAAGTGATGTACTTCAAGTACACATAAGGTTAAGAAAAAAACCAAAGAAAAAATCAAACATTACTTATATAGTCATAAATGATACATCACAGTTGTCTGAATAGGAGATAATTGCAATAATATAGTTAATACTGAGTGACAGCTAAGCGAATTTTCTTGTCCATGTCTTAGTTTTAATACATGTAACAAACACTTAAATAATTTGCAGTCTTAGATCTTGCACTTATTTACAGCTTCCAAATTGTTCCAAGCAAGGTTAAATATTTTTTGTGTCTGTGCATGTACTTTATATTCTTATTTTTTACAGTACTGTAAATATTCCTGAGCCATGGGTGACCATTTCACTACCTACCCATCAGGTTTCAAGACTGAAAATCTTTTTGTCTCAAGCAGGGTAAATCTACTGTGATAGCCTCAAATGACCTGAAAAGTTTTTTCAGTACTGAACGGTGCAACTTAGCCTTATGGAACTCCTAAAGTTACATCATTCCTGGACTGCCCTGAAGGCATCAGAATTTCTGCAGTGCTGTGATTTCACTCTAGGCCTACTTCCCAAACCAGAAAGGTCCCAGAACACAGCCTCTAATTATCTTCCTTAATTCCTACACTTGGGAAACTTTCATCTTGCCGTATTTGGGGTGTTACGATAAATTTATAGTGCTCCAGACCACTTAGCCATGAGAAAGTAACAGTAAGAGACGAGAGATTCTTGTGCGCTCTCAGGAAATACTTCTCTCCGTAAAATAGTACTTTGAAAGACTGGTTCTTATAGTTTGAATAGTTAGGACATGGTAGTGTTCTATAAATGCTTATAAGTCTAGAGAAATAAGTGATGTTAAATGACTAATGTTATTATTTAAAGAAGGGGGAAAAAAACCCAAAAGCAGCATCTGCATTTGTGGGGTTTTTGAAACTTCGAGAAACTGGAAACCCCTCAGGTCAACATAGCTTTTTTAAACAACTTTCTTTGCACCAAGGAACTGCTTTCCCCATGTGGTCACTCACCAATATTTATGAGGGAAGGTCACTTGGAATGCCACCAGCAGATGAAAAAACAGGAGGAAAGGAGGGGTTTTCTGTCTTCACTGAGCTGGGTGATTCTGCCAAAGTGATAGCCGACATTGACATTACACAAGGGAAAGGTTGTCGTAGTCTCACAGTCCCAGCTCTGCTGCAGAAACAAAACAAAACAAAACCAGAAATAAAAACATACATGTATACTTTTCAAATAAAAATAATGTCAAAGCATTAAAAATCTGATCTCTGGAATAAAAATAACACTATAATTTTGGCTTTGAAACAGCTATCTCAAATCTATTCTAAAAATAAGATTTAAAAAGACCCCTAAGAAATCAAATGTTCTTCCATAAAATCAATCAATCACTTTAAGGGTTTAGTGGAAAGAAACAGCCATAAACATGTGCTCAGCTGGTGGTAGAAGGCAGACAAAAATTACAATTCTGGTAAAAATGAGGAAAAGCTGAGATTTGAAGTGAAGATTGCATGCAGAATATATGACAGGGAATGACAGGAAATTTTATAGATGAATGTGCTTATGTGCCTATAGGTGAACATGGCCTACGGAAAACTTAAGGGAAAATTGAAGGATTAATGAGAGATCCCTATTTATTTTTTTATTTATTTCATCTTCTTAGCATCTGTGTGAATTATTACCTATACGTCTTATACGTCCTAAAAGAAAAAACTGTGATGAATAAATAAACAGCTCTAGAAATCTTCAATAGGGTCCTTTACCTTGCAGGGAATATTATCACTGGCTTTTGATACAATTTCTGCTGCAGGGAAAGACTTTCAAAGCTCAGAATGCTGAAGTATTGCCAGGCACTCAAAGACCCCCTGCTGTGCGCGTCAAACTAAGAAATCTCTCTGAACTTGTCGAATTAAAAGTCATCTCTCTCTCTCTGCAACCCCTGCATGAGCTGGGAAGCTCTGTCCTCATTTTTTCAGGCCTTCCACGATAAACAAATGGAGCCTGAAGCATCTTTATTCTTTTCAGGCACATAATTAAAATTCTTTTAAAAATGTAATTGAAGGCAATGAATTTCAAAAGCAGGTTCTAGTTAACAACGAGGCTAGAACAGTTTCAGTAGACCATACTACTTTACCGTTCAATTTTCTTTCAAAGCTAAAAGCAAAACAGATTGTCATGATCCTGGGTGGAGTTTTTTTCTTTTTTTAAATTTTGTTTGTACATCAATAGGTTGCACCAAACCTAAACATCTCAGCAGGATTTATGCTTTCTGGAATGACATAAGACTTAATTACTGAAAGAGCAAAGAGAAGCATACTATCAAAATACGAACAAAGCAGAAAATATTCTTGGTTTCTCAGAATCATTATTTATATATCCCCTAACACTTAAAGAATATACTTATTGAAGTATTTGTATTTTCTTGGCAACCCTCTCTCATTCATCCAAATAATTGTAAATACACAACCTTGCAAACTTTTAAAAATCTGATAATGCACAGAATGGTAATTTTCTGTGATGACTATTGCTGTAAAACATTGTAATGATTGGTTACAACAGGTATGTTTGATGTTACCAAGAAAAGAGTAACTGCTGATCTAATTAATTATTTCAAATGAATATAAAAGGAACAAAAAACTATCTCCTTGGATTTCAATCCCAGGGATTATCACACAAAACTAACTTAAAGGAGGTAGGAGACAAGACAGTATTTCAGAAAGTCATCTTTAAGATGCTTCCTAGAGAGCTTAAAATCTAAACCAAATTCTTTTAAATAGCTCTTTTAGAGTGACTTTCAGTACCTCTCTCTGTTGAAAGCGAAAAGCTTCAGTTTTCACCTGTTTTGTCCATGCTGTGTTTTTAAAAGTGGTACTTCTGGCTATAAATGACCATATGAAATATATATTTTTAGAGTTTTTCCCTAGAGAGACTAGAGATTGAAATGTTTTAAGAAAAGTTATTTACAATTCTTGTAGTATTAAAAAAAAAACACAAAAAAAAGGTGTAGCAAGGAAACACTACTCTCAAAACTTCTGGGTAGCACTCTGCCTCTGATAGCCATGATACCTCTGGGAGACCTGAGACAACACAGCTAACAAAGCTGCTTTTCATCCTTGGAGGGGGAAGCACAGTATGTGTTCTGCATGGGTCAACAACTGTTCTGACTAGCAGAGAGGTAGAAAAAGGACCCAGTCAGCTCAGCTGGAAAAGGTAATGACAAAGCAGATCTAGCAGGAGCAAACTAGGGCTTTGACTACACCTTCAAGTAATACCTCTTCAAGTCCAATGTTATTTCTTTCCTAGGTTTTTTAGTTTTGGTTTTGTTTTACGTAAATCCTGGTGCAGCACAGGGCACAGCCCATTCCAGGGGTCATGCTGAACAGGCAACACAGAGAACAGTGCACCTAGGCTGCCACTCTCTATTTTCTGCAGTTGTCTCACATTACGTCAGCGGGTTTGAAACACTCAGATACCCAAGTGCCTTCATTTCACACCAAGAACATGTAACATAGAACTTCCACAGATTCACAGAGCCCACCCATTATGCTCCAATCTGGACAAAACTCATAACAAATGATGGTCATATCTTAGATCCAGTAAGACACCATACTGGCACAAGAGCAGCATGACCAAAGGCTACGGCATGTATTTCTACCAGTGCGTTGTTTACATGGGTGCAGTCTACCGTTACAAACAATCAAAAGAATAAGGCGGTCGCTACTATGCCTTGTATCCTTCTTAGGAAAAAGGGAACTCTTCTTAGCCTTCCCTCCAGAAAACTAAGGACAGTGTACTTATCATGTTTATTTTTAATTGTGTACAGTATTTTAATGTGCCATGCAATCAACAGAAAGTATAGGAGTAATCAACAAGAAATATGAATTAACAAAAGCCATTAAAGAAAAGAAATGTAGGCAAATTAGTATTTTCAAACTTAATTTCTGCTGTAAAACTGAATTAATGCAAGCACTGTGATTACGAAAGTAACTCGTATTTCACCACAATTTATACCATAGAATGCGACGGACATCGGACAAAACAACAAAAGAAACAAAAACTGCAACAAAGAGACAGTATCTGATATTTTAAAAAAAGAAGTGTGACCCAGCATGAGTATTTAATGTCTGTTTGCAGAATGAGTAAAGGCTTCTTTAAGTTCAATGAGCACTCACTGTAAAGTTTAGGGAAGATCAGTAGCTTAGAAAAAAGAAGCTACTGAAATATGAGTCACATTTATGAACAAAAGTGATCAAAGTCTACTCGGCTTCTAGAGTGTCTTCAGTGTATTCCACTGCAATACACATATTACTTGATTGAAAGGTGTGTGAATATAAGGCACCCAGGTCTACCTACTGTCACTGGGCCTGAAATTCGCATTTGTTATGTCTGACTTCCTTTTTTGATTTGTTTTTCCTAAACAGAAGCTGAAATAATTTTTATAACATTTGGAAACACAAATGTTTACATTATTTACAATAGAGTGAATTTAAAATGCAAAAAATTCACATTAATTCCTTTTTCCCCTCCAAGCTAAAAGTATTTAAAAAGCTGTGATAAATTCAAAAATATTCAAACTTTGTTCCCACTCATATGCTGCTACTATGACAGTGATGTTATACAGACATATCGTACATTCTAACATGTCTTGAAGATCTTAGACACCTTTTTCAGTGGAGAAAAAAAAATTGCTTTTTACATCATTGCCAAATAAAAGGTTAATGCAAGTAATTTATGTCTTCAAATGACTCTTGCTGCTTATGAACACCTACCTCTTATATGCCATAAAACTAATGTCTAACTTGGGTAGAAAATTAGGATACCTATAAAAAAACTCTCAAAGATATAGTTTTGATCCAGTAGCTCAGTGTTTTGGAGACAAAACTATTGGCAGAGGTTGCCTTGATAATTTGGTATGAGGTAGTGCTATTTCAGAAGAGGGCGTGAGTGAATGTAAACCCGATTATGACTTTAACGAGAAGAGCAAGGCAGAATATTTCAGCTGTTGTCTCCCTCTTCTCCAAAATAGCTTGATTTCCATATCCTTAGACAATTTTCCAAACACTGTAAAAAGTTATTGTGAATCAGAATTTTAAGTTTTTGGAGACTGGAATGCTCCTCTGTTTTATTCATGTGTCTTGATTCTTTAGATTAATACATATATGTGGCTTCTTGACTGTACTGTTAGATCATATATTCTCTAACTACAACAAAACATAACTTCATATGATAGACTTAAAGCAGAGACTAGAACAGAACAGTGAGGAATTCCTTAGTGAAATTTGCTATCAACTGACAAGCTGTATAGACTTAAATAAAAATATTAAAAATACAAGCATAACCTTCCACATCACTACTGATTTTAGTGCTCTATATGAGGCAGTAATCACAAAATAATTTTAAAAGATTTCAAGAAGTATTTTACATTGCTTTTTCTATTCCCAATGGATGTGGGCAATATGACGGCCTCCAAAAAAATCTTAAATATTAGAAATTATCTGAAGATTTAAATTAACAGTTATTTGCATGATATGCTAGTAGATGGTAATGAGGAAAATAGATAGTCAATAAAATAGACCCTAGATTAATTATTGTGCACTTAATCCATCTACTAGGTTCAAGGTCTTACAAATAAATTTAGAGAAGGAATAGGAAAAGTTACTTCTTTTCTGACAATTCTGTTTGTATTTAAAATTTCAGTATTGAAAGTAACTATTAACGATATGATGGAAAACTTTGAGTGAAATCTCTGTGATGATTTTATAGACGACCTATTAAGCAAGCATTTCTTTGGAAGGAGATGCAAATTATAGAGTATAGAAAGTATGGTGCTCTTGTAGCCTCATGAGCAAAGACAAAACTGATAACACTTGTCAGAAAAACCTAAGTCTGTGTCAAAGTAAATAATTCCTATCATATCTTGATGTATTTAAAGCTTTCTTTGGGTTGACATTCTCTTATGAGTAACCTTTCCCTATCAGTTGTGTAGGAGTCCTGTGACCCTTAATTCCTGCCGCTGTACTGTACCTAAGAGTTTGAGAATGGGGTAAGAATGGACCCACTTCCCTTTACCTGCAGAATTTTCAAGTCTTTGATAAAGGCCAAATTAACACTGTCATAAGTCTGAGTCATACGTAGCTGAAATCTATCCTGTTGATATAAATGTTCTTTAAATGTTAAAAATCAGTTGTAAAAGATTCCTGCATATTGAATCTCTATCTTGCTATTTATTCTCATATTCACAATACAGCAAAATGGGAAAGCAGCTTACAGAAGGAATATGCAGATACAGAAAATATATTTTTGTATTTTTTCTCTTTTGTAATTTTTCTTATTACGATATTTAAAATATCTCAATAATCAGTGCTTTTCTGAAAGTATATTCGCAATTGTGGTATCTTTTCCTCTGGATATATTCTGCTATATTTGCAGTCAAATTTGGAAGTTCTTTGAAACAAATTATTGTGGCAGCTTCACCTTTATACAGTTCAGAGCAAGCCACTGATGGTACAGAGTGTATCTGTCAAACTCAGTCCTTAAGAGCAGAATGGGAAACTGACACATTTATGACAGGCAAACACTTTATACCAGCAAGAACTTTATGTTGATTATTGCATAGTCTTGGAATTTCTTGTTATATGCTCATATAACTAGGAGCACAATAAAAATGGTGAATTCAGAAATATCTTTGCAGACAGAATTAAGATTGGAGAAAATGATGGAGAAAATTGAACACCTTTAAAAATTATCACATTTTATACTGCAATGATAATATTTTTATAGAAAATATGTTAGCATAAAAAAATTACTGTATGTGCTAAATTAAAGCCCATAATATTTTACATTTGAATTCAGAAATATGTGAATTTCTTGAGTTGCAATTAATAAATAAAATGGATAGCCTATACAGAGCTTTCAGTGATTTTTTTTTAAAGTACTTTGTTGTAATTTCTAATTTTACAGAAGTTAGACCTCCATTCCTAAACCCCAGTATTTTCACATGTTACCTGGACCTACAACACTATAACTATTCTAACTTCTTGAAATCCAATCTCCATTAATTTAGCAAATGACAGCTGTTTAGACACTTCTTCATAAAACATATAGGTCCCAGAGAATCAACTAAGAATAAAATTCATAGATTCTAATCTTGAACTTGCTGTATAATGCACTTATACAAATGCTTTGCTTTAAGGACTGGATGTTTAATATGTTAGATGTTATAAACTCACCAATTAGATGCATAGGACATATATTGATAATGTTATCTCCTGTAAAATTAGGCTTCTTAACAGTTATTTCTGGTATTACTTAGCATATTTTTTTTATTCTAAATGCAACACGTTCATATTTGAGTGAAAGAGAATTTCTGGGTTTTAAAATGAATTTTAAATTATACCCAGGGAATAAACATAAAGAAGAACTATGTATCTGCTCATAAAAAAGCTGCAAGCTCATTATGTTTAGGGGCTTAGGTGATAGAACAGATTTTAATGTAAATAAACTGCTTAGGTGATAGAACAGATTTTAATGTAAATAAACTGCTTAGTCACTGCTTAGTCACTAAGTACATAAGACTGGCTGCAGTATGAATGGATTAGTTACAAGCACAAGCTGAAATTGATCACAGATCATAGTAAACACATTTTCTTTTTAGAGTATTTCCACAAAATAACTTGCTCAGGTTTACATATAGTAGAAATACTCACTGGCATTACTTTGGCATTCATTTTGTTTTCATTTCAGTTTGCCATTTTGTTTTAGGTATGCATATGCTCGATTATATGCCAGCATATAATTTATTGACACATTATAACTGTAATGTGCTTGTCATAACTTCATGTTATGTTCTATGTGATAATTGGAAACAAACATCATACAGAGTGAGGCTTTTAGTCAAAACTTTCTTTGTAAGGGTTGGAAAGAGTTCTGTGATCCATGATGAATGGATGCAGATAGAGAAGATGTTCTATAGAGCCTTTTGGACTCAGTGTGCCTTGCACAGGTAGCAGCGTGTGGGGACCAGCCCTGAGCCTCAGCTCACCTTTTTGCCACACATCACGTGAGTTGCATCCGGTTCTTTTTCAAACTCCACTCCTTCAAATAATCTTTCATTCTAGAAATTGTATAAAACCTGAAATAACTGTCTAAATAAAGCATATTTAATCTAAGTATTTTATTATTGTAGACTACAGTACATATTTTAGTTTATTTTTGGTTTTCTAATGTCAAGACCTGCAGTAGGGATCATGAAAAAAAACCATTGATAAGCTCCTTGTTTGAAGAGCAATTCAGTATCATGTACCTCCGTAACTTTAATATATTAAGAAACTTAGTATAATTGTATTTACGGTTTTGGGTTGAAACTATAAAAACCCCAAAAGTTTAGCAAATATGGAAGTAAAAAAGATTTAAGGACATGGTAAAAGGAAAAAAATATACCAAAGGGAGATTTTCAGATTTGCCAACTTCCATTTTCTGTGATGGCAATCTGACAGATTCTAAGTGAGATAAATAGTTTTATTTTTAAACCAGAAAGGTGATAGATTTGATATTGGCTTCAGGGAAATTTAAGTTTAAGGTAGGAGTGCAGAGAAGAATTATGATATAGAGAAGAATCTGGCTAGAGTCTGAAGGAAGATTTCAACTGGAGCTCTTTAAATGAGGTGGATCTTCTGTAAAACCTTAATGAGTCAGGTGAAATGGAGTGTATCAGTCTAGGTTGTTTGCACAATTTCTTTATTTTCAACAGATAAAAGACATGAAAGGTCTTACAGGAGGTGCTTTATGAGTTTGTCAACTACATTAACAGAACATAACCGAATGAAATCGAACGTAAAAATGCAAAATTCAGAGTCATACACTTATAAACTAAACAACCAGAATGTATATATTAAGTACTGTGTTTATGAACTGAAAAGGCTAAAATTATTTATTCTGTTTAGTCTTCCCAAATGTAATCTGAGTAGGAATATGGTTACTATCCATAGTGGTAAACAAAAGCCGTGGAAGAAACTAAGTTCAAGATGTGAGAATAAACGTATATAACTGGCAATAAATAGCACAGGTGAAGACTCAGAGGAAATGTTCTAATCACCCTGAGTTGTTCTGGAATATTAATTCATTCTTCAATACTGGAAGCTAATCCTGATCAGTGAGATCACTTTCTAGAATGTCATTTCATGAGACAAAAGAAGGTGATCATTTTGTGATCCTGTCCAGATCTATATTATTTGGCTTTCTTAAGAAAGAAGATACAGCAGAAAAAATAAATTTAAAGGCACTCTAAAGAGACCACTTTCAAAGGCACCAGACATATATTTTTAGGCATGATTTCTAATTACAGTGTTACGTATCATAGATGCTTCTACATCAGGTTCCAATCCCTTCAAGAGGCTGACTTTGAGATATCAACTACTATTTTTCTGAGTATTACACTCTGCTCTTTAGAGCTAACAATACAGTTCTTTTAACATTTGATTTCTTCACTCAATTCCCTTATTTTCCTTACAACTTCCTCAAGTTTACCTGTATCCTGACATTTTTTGATTTTCATGAAGCTGGTTGTGTAAGGGGTGGTGCGTGACATTCTACACCAAGAGCAGAAAAAAGACAACGTAATTTTACAGTTTCTTCTTTGTTTTAGGGAAGAAATACTTTGCACTAGCAGGTTACATTCTCCCTTTTTTCAGGTTCATAAATCATGGCAGGGCTATTAGTATAAAATGACATCAAAGAAGAGAGACTAGCACCCTAAGAAACCTGCTGTAGACTGTCCTTATTTTCTAATTTTAATTTACCCAAGAGACTATGGCAACCTAAGATTTTGTACAATATAAAGGTAAAAAAACCTTGCTAGCATTTAATCTCTATGAATTAGAAAAATCTGGAATATTTTATTTATTCCAAAATGACAGTATTAAACTATTGTCAAACTATTGTCTGCTCATTTTTCCTCTTCATCTCATACTAAACCTTTAAATCCAAATGAAGTTAGAAAAACTCTTTCTTATTCTGAACTACTGGAATCAGAGCTTATGATTATAAATCTCTACTGTTCTGTCCTGTTTCCCCAGTCCAGTTCTTATCACAGGATCTGGAATTGAAATTCCAAGTTTTCTTAGGAGTAGTAATTTAAAAACAGATTTAAAATCTCAGTAGATTGCTGGGTCTTTCCAGTTTACATGCTAGCTGAGTGCAGTAGTCGGGAAAGTTGCACTCTCCCACAGTTCATTATCCTCCTTCACAAAATTATTTTAGACTCATGACTTGGCCTTTGTGTATTCCAGGTACAGCAATGTATCTGTGATTTAGTGTCTATTGGCCTGTGTTTCACTTTACGATACTACTTTGCTGCTGGTCAAAAAGAGTATGTGCTTAACTGTATTTTACCAAACCAATAAAAAGTAAGGAATTTAAAAACATGACTTATCATTAGTTTAGGAATACTCCCAGATATGCCTGAAAATCTATGAAAGCAGAAGGCAATAATGTGTCCAACTGCCAAAGTCACCTCATCACCTGCATTCATAGCACTAGAATCACAGAACTGTAACGGCTGAAAAAGACCTTTACAGTCATCAAGTCCAACCATGAGCCTAGAAACACAACCATGTTTACCACCAAACCATGCACTCGTGCTATATCCACAGTTTTTTGGAACGCTTTGAGGGGTGATGATTCCACCACTTTCCTGGGCAGTCTGTCCCAATGCTTTACAACCCTTTTTGCGAAAAAATTATCCTAATGCCCAATCCACCTTCCCTGGTGCAACTTGAGGACATATTTTTTTTTCATCCTGCCACTTGTTACCTGGGAGAAGACATGGACCCCCATCCCATTACAACCTCCTTTCAGGTATTTGTAGAGAGTTATAAGGTCTTCCATGAGCCTCCTTTTCTCCATTAAACACAATTTAGGGCACCTGGCCTTATTGAATCTCATACAATCGACCTTGGCCCGTTGATCCAGCCTGTCCATATCCTTTTGTAAAGTGCTTCTACCATCCAGCACATCAATGCTCCCAACCAACTTAGTGTTGTCTGTGAAGAGGAGTAACTGCTACCTCTTAGTTAAACATTCTCATTCAGGACAGCAATATCCATGGAAGAGGTCATTTCATGTGATACAAATTACTGTAAAATTTCAAGTTTTGAACAAAACCCCAAGTAACTCATTTTCAACATCTGTTTTTCTTTTGACCAGCACAGATTTGAAAATTAACATCTCATTATTAAACTAAGTAAAAAGAATATTTTAAAGTAGTCTTGCTGGTTGAAATTGTCTTTCATAAATTAGTGTCAGTTGAAAGATGGCATCAGATGGAACTCTAGGGATTATTAAAGAATTTGATTTCAACACAGAATGTTCTATTTTTGAAGCACCCTGGCTGATGTTTATACACAGAAGTGTGAGAACAGTAGCAGTTTTACATGAGCTCTATCAAGATTTTATGTATTTATTTATTTAACCAACACAAGTACCAGAGAACCTAGTTCAAGTATTACATTACTTGAATGCCACAATATAGGAAATAAATAGTAAGTACGTAGATCATTTTATGATAGAACTCTAACATTCTAGTGTTTCGGGTTTTTTTTCTTCGTTTCCTGCATTCTAGCTACTAAATATCTGATATTCCTGCCTTGTATTTCACAGCTGATGTTGAAATGTCTTTCTGTGCAGTGCTGCAGCAAGAAAGTTGTCCATAAAGCAGTGAAAACCATTTAGTTTTTATGGAGAAAGACAGAAAGATGGAAAATAAGAAAACAAAAAGAAACTGCCAGATAGCCACATATATCAGTAAACTGTAAAATATATCTAATCATTACAATTCTGATTTTGAAAGTAGAAAATTCCGTGTATAAACTGAGACATACATTTTTATTAGCAATGTTTGCTTTTGCTACAGTTTTAGAATAAAATAAGCACTTCCAAGAAAAAAACTTCTCTAACTCTATGATGTGTGTGCATATCATTAAAATATTTCAGGTCAGCAAATGCAGAGCTGAATCATACTTTAATGAAAACTAGAATTTTTAAGACTGTTTTACAGAATTGTATACTGTATCTGTGCTTAGACCGTTAAGGCCCAAAACATTGCAGTGTTTCAATCTGTCTCATTTATATTTTGTTTTATTTTTTGCTTTTCCTCACAGCTTGAATATACATCACAGCCCTCAATCAAAGAAGAAATTGGCATAATGTACTATTTCAACCTAATGGCTAGGTTATGCATGAGCAAGGTAGTGTTAAGAACAAATTATGGAACAAAATACTGAAAATAGAAAAAAGTCCATGTGATTTATATGATTTATTACACAGAGATCATTAAGTTCAATTCTATACCATACATGCAGCTGAATTTCTCTGTAGCTCATTCATATGTACATTTCTACACTCAGAAAAATACTGCAAAATTTATATCACTTTTCTTAATTTTGTACTGTTTCTAGAACTAATTTTTCTTTTTATGTTTTACATAATAGCCATGAAAATAGATTCCTCATTTTAATAAAATAATATATGCATAGAAGCTTGATAATATTATGTCTTTCTTAATTCAATGAAAGGTGAGAAGTGCTTACTGATTTTGAATCAGGACAATTGCAATTATACACAGGATGAAAACTCTGTACTTTGAAGACAGTATAAATAGGATAAAAATCAAGAATTATTTGCACAAATACTTTAAATAATTCTTTTGAATAATGAGTGCACACAAGATAATTCACATCCTTTAAAACATGCTGTAGATATTGATGAGGAAATTAAGACAGACCACTAAATTCTTCAGCCAGCTACACATACAGCTTGATCACTATTTCTTGTATGGGAAAGAACTAAACTGTATTTTGTAGTGTATTCAGAAGATGAGAACTTTCAAGCTATTTCTTGGGTTTTATTTTGTAAATATGGTGCTGGATCACACACCTTTAATGCACAATAGATGTATACTGAATCACTTTTTATGGCTTCATAGGGTGTTCAAAGAACAGAACTCACAGTTTATTCATTGAGATCAGCTGTGAATTCTTCCAGCCAAGGCAAAACCATTCATAACCGTGTGTTACCCCACAGGGTATCAGATTCTTTCCCTCTTGTTGACAAGCTCAGATTGAAAAAGATCCATCTTTTCCTATAAATAGGAACTTAAGACCTAGGCAAATTTGAATCTAAAAATTTTCTATTATATGATTATCAAAAGTATCAGACAATTATTAAAAAATACTCTATGTATCTAGCATGTGGTACACACCTCCTAAGGGCAACACACATATTTCAAATGTATGACATTCTCTTTCATACAAAATCTTCTGACTACTCTAATTCCATATAATCCAAAACACCTCTCAGTTATCTCTGGATTTCTAACCTCTCCAACTTACTCTTCTCACTGCAGCCTGTGAGGTTGATGAGTAGTCACAGCTAGAGAGACAGCTGTGAGATTAGCATCGTAACCCAGGAACGGCAACTCAGAAGAAGTTTCTTCTGAATTGTACAGCTGCACTGAAATGGAATCAAAATATGTGTAATCTTAAACTAACTAGCTTATTAAGATAAATACAGACAAAAATGAAACAGCTCTAATGACCTTTATCTGAAACTTTTATATATGTATAAATGATTAGTAGTACTGTCACTTCCTCTGAATGCAATTTATTATATGCATTCCTAAATATTAGCATATAACATTTCAAATTGGAAATACAAGTGTATTCCTAACAGAAAATTACATTAATCACTAAATAAATGACAAGATTTAAAACTATATCATGTAGACAAAATGTGAAACATGGTTCTGAAAAGCTTTCCAATAAGATGATATCAAGTTTCAAAGCGAGCACATTATCAAAAAAAAACAAAACAAACAAGGATGCCTTTTTCACAAGTAGGTGAGAAATGGTTCTTTGTAAGTTAAATTTGAATTTCTAAGGGTAATCACAAAAAAGATTTAACATCTAACTTACATATTTATTTATGGATACAAATACAAAAAAATGCATGCATATGATTGCATGTAAAAGGCCAATAATTCTTTCGAATATAACTGTGTATTCAACATTCTGCACAAAGGTTGAGTGTTCCATTCATAATTTATGCTAAATACTATAGGGGCCTGTGCATCTGTATTGTAGTCCTGCTGTATAGTTAAGCGACAGAGGTGCTTTTTTTTTCCTCAGATCTAAAACAACTTGGAAACTTCCAAATCTATTCTGGTTCTCCAACTTTCTCTTTGAAGACTTTTTTTATGAGAGTATGGTTTACAAAACAAAATCTTTCACAGGAAGTCATTATTTAGAGGAATTTCTTTTAATCCTTTTTAGATATGAACACAATCAAGGTGAAATACTTTGCAAAGGAACTGAACCAAAACAGTGTGTCCGACTGGGCAAGAACTGGAGACTGGCAACAAACGAACTTTGAGGTTGATGTCTATTACAGGCTGCCAGATAAGGATGATTATTGATGAAGCCCTCCTTCTCCAGCTACAGGAGGCATCAGGCTCGAAGGCTGTCCTCCTGCTGGGGGACTTCAACCACCTCAACATCTCCTGGCAAAGTAGCACAGCTAGCTGTAGTGGGGTGGAGAGCAGCCCTGCTGAGAAGGACTTGAGGGTGCCAGGGGATGAAAAGCTGTACACACTCCAGCAATGTGCACTTGCACTTTTAGAAAGCAAATCATATCCTGGGCTGCATCAAAATGAGTGTGACAAGCTGGTCAAGGAGGGTAATTTTGCCCCTCTACTCTGCCCTCGTGAGACATCACACAGAATGCTGCAACCAGCTCTGAACTCCTCAGCACAAGACATGGGCCCATTGGAGCAGATCAAGAGGAAGACCACAAAAATGATCCTGGGGAAGAAGCACCTCTCCTAAGATGACAGGCTGAGAGAATCGGGGTTGTTCGGCTGGGAGAAGAGAAGGCTCCCAGGAGATCTCATGCCAGCCCTCCAGTATCTAAAGTGGGCTTATATGAGAGCTGGAGAGAGACTTTTTATAAGGGCTTGTAATGAGAGGACAAAGGGAAAATGGCTTTCAACTGTAAAAGAGCAGATTTAGATTCAATATTAGAAAGAAACTCTTTCCTGTGAGGGTGGTGAGAGACTGGAACAAGTTACCCAGAGAGATACTAGATGCCCATCCCTGGAAGTGTTAAAGGCCGGGTTCATGGGCTTTAAGCAACCAAATCCAGCTGAAGATGTCCCTGCTTAGTTTAGGGGGGTTAGACTAGATTACTTTTAAAAGTCCCTTCCAACACAAACTATTTATATGATTCTACGATTTTATGAAGATTTTCAAGTTAGTTTTAATGGCCTCAGTCACCACCATAGGCTATTTCCAATTCAGATACCATATATTCCCTGCAACTGAAATGCATCAGACACACTATACTTGCCAGAACTTGTAAGCCTGGAAATTCTAGGTGTGGAGTCTGCTTGATGGGTATCTAGAAATTCATATGTGATATGGAGAAAGTCATCTAGCAATAATTAATTCATTGCCTTTTCTAAAAAGAAGAGTAGGGGATTTTAAATGAAGTTAGGGGGTCACACACTCAAAACAACCAAAAACTTTATCACACAAAAAATTAAGACTGTGAATGAATTAGACCCATTGACAGAAAACCAATTAGCAGTGGATTTAGAAGTGGATTCAGACACCTAGTGGATGAAGGCATGGAGCTATCGATATATACTTGTCTGTTTCCATACTATTCCATAGGTATTCATAATTGATCAAACACAATATTGTGCAAGACAGAGCTTTGATCTGATCTCAGTACTGTAAGTTTTTCATGTGTTTATGCTGTACACCTCAGTTTTTCCTATAGCTAAACTGCAAAGATATCAGGGGAGACACAGTCCTACTGCTATCCTGATAGAATGCAAGTATATTTTTTACTAAACCACTCTGTATTTTGATCATAGCTGTATTTTCAGATGCAGCATTTGAAACATCAGATTTTTCCTAAACTGCATACTCAGAATTCAATTTTTCCATTACATCAAAAATCAAATAATTCAGTGAAAAGTTTCCAATTGCAAGAGAGGAGAGGGATATGGTAAAAATTATACATTAACATGCCATATCTCATCACAACATCTCAGGCATTTAATGGTAAACCAATCTGCCTCAACATATATTTTTCAATGTAATACTCCATCAAGTATTAGGTCCAAAAGCTATGAGTGATCAGATTTGTTTACCATTAAGAGGAACCTTATGACTTATTAATCCTTGTTACTTTTTCCTCCACGTAAATATATATTAATTATAAAAGACCACATTTGATTTCAGACTACCAGACTAAGCCCAATCCTATATTGACGTCACCTAAAGGTACACAGTATGAAAGACTAATTAAAAGCAGCAAAAAATTATATTCCAATGTTACAGACCAACTGCAATTAATTCATAAGTGTCTGTGTCAAATCGGCAAAAATAATGTTAAGTGTGTTCCACAGAAGTAAAGAAATAATTTTGAGGAACATGCAGAGTGACAATAAACAACAAATATCGCATTTTATCAGTTTTGGCTTTATCATGGTCACATTTCAAGAGATTTAAAACATTAAACCTGTGTTTATTGCTTTTCATAAACGTTAGTGTTTTCCTTAAGTCTTTTGAAAATAGTCACATACACTACTTCAAATGAATTATTTTTAAGTTTCTTAAAAATACTTGTTAGCTCTGAAGATTGCAGAAATATCTAAACATTTAATTGATTAAATAATTTTGTCAGTAATCATAAATGGATCAGAAAGAACACAACACCTCATTAAGAACTTACTTTTGTTATTTGTTATTTTTTATTTGGTATTATTATTGAACTTTCTCTTCCTGGAAAATGGTATTATGCGGCACTAACTCTTCACCTAATTTTTTTTCTTTCAAGTCTTTTAAGTCTGCCTCTGATGTAAAGCTATTGATGTGCATCCTACAATCCTGTTGATAACCTATGTAGTACCTCATTAGGCCATACCATTTCTTGACTCCCAAGAAGAGCGACATAAAGAGGATATACTGCTGTACAGTGCCTCTCTGAATGAGACCTTTAGTGTGAAATAAAAAAAAAAAAAAATTTCAAACTTGGCAAGTATTTGAAGGCATTGGTATGAATGAAAACACAAATGTACAGCACCTTAAGGGATTGTGGATCAAAACCCTCTTGGGGTTTGCCCTGAAGTTCTATTACCAGCCATCTCTTTCAGATGATCTTTTCAAATATGGGAAGAATTTTTTCAACCATCTAAAAAAATCCTACCTTCAAAAGATCTGTAAAGACAATGTTATGTCTTCAAGTAATGAAAGAAGTTTGAAATGGTTTCATCTAACAAAATGGGTACTTTTTTTGTAACATCTTATAAAAAAGTCTATAACACATTCCTGGTGAGAACTCTTATAATCTTTGCTATGTACAAGATTCATATATATCAATGCTCACATTTATAGGGACAATGCCATCACAATATGTTTAGGTGAAACTTATTTTTAGATAAAAGTGCTTTATGGCTAAAATAACAAAAAATAATCCACTTCACCTATAAATGTATATGTGGTTCTGAACAGTCTGAATAGCAGAGATCTAAAGAGTGAAAAAGAATTTAATAAAATTCTGAACAGGTTAGTTTCACAAGGAAAAAAGGCTCCAGGGTGATTAACTTGTTTTGTTCATTTAGCACTGTGGATATATACAATAAAACCTTGCTTGAATATGTTTAATCAATCAAAACTATCATTAGACTATACTTCCTAGGCAGCATGCAGAGTAAACTAATGCATACACAGTCTGCAGGTGTTGGCTGGACATCTCCATTTAAAATGGAAATAACACAAACATTCTTACATCAAAATGCCCCCTTTATACTCTAGAACTAATGAATTCCAGAGGGACAGAGAAATACAGAAAATTTAGGATCCATTGAAAAATACAGGCTGGAAAGCAAAGAAATGGAAAAAAAATAGTCAATACCAGAGTTATAAATTTTGGGGTTCGTATCAGGCTGCAACAATGAAATTTTCCAAGCATTTGCTATAAGTACAAATTTAAACTACATTTTACAGGACACTGTTTACAAATAAATACTCAGGTTTACTGCTCCAGCTATAAACTCAATATTCTTTAATGCTGCCAATGGATTAAGGATTCCTTAATCCTTAATCCATTGACACCACTTGCAGAAACTTTTCATAACATAGAAATCAAAACCGTATTTTATTTGGTGAAGGAAGGAAGATATGATTAACGACAAAACTCATTTGGTCCTTATCAAAGTATAACACTGAGAACAGAATATTTCTCTCCATCTTTGACAAGATAACCTCAATCTACAAAGAGGTTGGTTTCCCATGTCGCTATTACTATCACTATGCCAAGTCCTGCACCTGGGCCCCAACAACCTCATGCAGCACAACAAGCTGGGGGGAGGGTGGCTGGAAAGTGACCCAGTGGAGAAGGATCTGGGGCCACTGCTTGACAGCAGCTGAACATGAGCCAGCAGTATGTCCAAGTGGCCAAGGCAGCCAGTGGCATCCTGGCTTGTATCAGAAAAAATGTGGTCAGCAGGACCAGGAAAGTGATTCTTCCCCTGTACTCAGCACTGGTGAGACCACACCTCAACTGCTGTGTCCAGTTCTGGGTCCCTAATTCAGGAAGGATATTGAGGTGATGGAGCAAGTCCAGAGAAGGGAAAGTTGTCGAAGGGTCTGGGGCAGAAGTATTATCAGGAGTGGCAGAGTGAGCTGGGGTTGTTTAGCCTGGAGAAAAGGAGGCTTGGGGGACACTCCTACAACTACAACAATTGCTCTCTACAACTACCTGAAAGGAGGTTTTAGTGATGTGGGTGTCAGCCTTTTCTACCAGGTAACAAGGTGAAAGAATGAGAGGAAATGGTCTCAATTTGCAACAGGGGAGGATTAGAACAGATATAAGGAAAAATTTCTTCACTGAAGGTGTGGATAAGCATTGGAACAGGCTGTCCAAGGAAGTGATAGAATCACTATTCCCGCAAGTGTTCAAAAACTGTAGACTTGGAAAATTGGTCTAATGGTGAAAATGGCAGTGCTGGGTTAATTTTGGACCCAATGATATTTAAGGTTTTTTTCAACCTAAAGGATTCCGTGATTCTATGTAGCTGTCTGGAGAAAATTTCATACTATTTCAATCTGACATTTTGCTCTGGCTCAAAATGAAGCCGTTTGTTTTAAAAAACACATTCATGATTCCGGCCCGTTGACATTGCTCAAAGACTGAAAGTTTAGGCATATGTCTTTGAAGTATTGACCATAGTCCTATTACATTTACAGTTCCAGTTGCTAATTGCTTAATAGATCACTATATTTCTTGGTTTAACAGCCAGGAAGGTTAAAGAGTGTCAGAAAGTTAAGGAGAAAAAAAGTCCTATTGCAACCTTTGTTTCTGAAAATTTTCAAATAGCAACTATTCTGAACATTTGAAATTATTCCTATTAACATGCTTTACGGACACAGTGAAGCACACGAAAACTACAGTAACCCTTCTAAACACCTTAAAACTTCAAAAATCGAAACCAGACTCCTATTGCTGAAAATGTGTGAATGTGATTATTGTTAGCTCATGAAATTAACAGAGAAAACCACTGTGTACCCGGAAATCTGTAGCTAAGGTTCTCATCCTTTTTAGGATACAGAAAACAGTCAAATCCTAGTTCTGTGGGCAGAATAGTAATGTCTTTTCTACTACTCAATGAAGAAGCTAAAAGTCAAATATGTTTTCCATTAAGTTGTTTTTATCTACAGTCAGGATATTTCATGTGAAATGCAATGCCCCCAGGGAACACAAAAGGTTTTCTAAGTTTTAATCTTATTACTTCTTGGTCTTAACCTTTCTGCTTTTGTATCTCCATCTCTAATAACCCCAAGAAATGTATTTAGTTTGTCTAACTCTTCTATTCCAAATGGGACATATATCCTGCATTTTAGTACTGATTTATGTATCATGAAAATTTGCATGTTTTTGCTGTTCTTTAGTATTGGGACAATACCTGTATAACATCTGTAGCTACTGGACAGTTTTTCAGTTTTCTTCTTTGGATATAACAGAATCTAATTTTCAAACTCAGGATGTGCCATGATTAACAATGTCTTTTAACACTTTACCATTACTTTACTGTAATGAATACTTAAAAAATGAAAATTTTCTTCTTTACTACCTGAATGGTAGGGCTTTCCCTTTTTAGACATTTCATCTCCACTTCTGAGTCAATGTTGCTGTGTCAGCTGTCACAGCGGCATCTTAAAATTTTCCTCATACTGTAGAACTCAAGTTTTTATTCTATTTTTAACACATATTTCTCACACGAACACAGAAGAGCCTGAATTGAGGCTCAGTTCATCCAGATTTCTACATCTGAAAGTGGATATAAATTGATTCATATAGAAGTATTTATATGGTCGTTCTTCCCTGGTATGCCTTTCAAGCTTCTGCCAATTCCTAGCACATAAACTCCCAAGATAGAAATTAGACTAATCCCTTTCTTAAGTCATCTATGGTTCTGGCCTCCATGACATTCTCTGGCGATGTGTGACAATTTAATCATGTCATAATACTTTAACGAGAGATTCTATTTCTTTGGCTTAAAATTTTATTAATTTCATTACCTGATTTTCCCCTTTGAAAAAATGCATACAAAGAATTTCAGAGTGTGGATTTGTTTACTAAAAAGGTACACTCGTGTTGTGCATGGCATAATTTACACTAACCTCATGCATGTCCTTTTCCTCTTCTAACCTTACCCTTGCATGGTTATGGTCATGGATGACCTATGGAATGGAAATCTAAAACAAGAAATAATCAACAGAATTAGAAATTGGTAGAAGTGGTCTCATAACTGTACTAGAAATCAGAAAGAACAAAGATGAGGAAGTGAATCAGCCATGTCTATGCTGGAGCTGAACAGCACTGCTGGCACTCTGAGGCTTTACTCTGAATAGGACTGAGCGTGTGTATTCCTGAAAATGGGCAAAAACCACTAACACTATTCCCCCAACAACCAATACAAGCTTATTCCCACTGCTATGCTGTCTCTGACAGTGAATGTGGCTAAAGAACCAATCTTAATTTCTTCAATATAATCTTTGTAATTGTTCTTTAATATACAGAGAAATAATGGCTGTACAGGTTCCTGAAAGAGTCATAGAATAAGCAGCACTATATAATGCACACAGGTATGAAAACATGTTTCCCTGTTGTGTGAAACACTGTGCAAAGAAAATGAAAACTCTAAATGTTGACTCGCTAACCACAACAAACTGGTATAAAATCACTCTCTGTACTGAAAAAGAAGCCTACAATTAAACTGAGTAGTTGAAGAAATTTGGATAGGAACTTCTCCAGAAAAGAGCACCCCTGAACTTTTGGAGGAGCCTAATTAAAACGAGCACAAATAACAAACACTGTGTGGTTACAGTTGTCTGTAGTAGTCTACAGAATCTTCATTGAGGAGACAGGATCTTATGCCTCATGTCTCACAAAGCAATTTCTCATTTAATTTTCTATCTTTTGCTTTCATTTCAGTACTTGACGCCTAAAAAGTAGAGAAATTGGCCAGCACTGCACTACTCTTATTTATAAGAGAGAAGTGTTTCTTGGGGCTCTCTTCTGATTCTCACAAGAAGCACACAGTCATCATTGTTCCTCATAGTCTGCCACTACAGGGAATTGTCTAGCTCCACCACCATTAAAGCTTCCCATGAAACATCTGTAAGTTTTTGTTCCATTGCCCCTCAACTTTCTTTTCACCAAACTTAAAAAAGCTGGCTCCCTCAACCTCACTTCCCAAGTCATCTCCTCTAAGCTCCTCACCTGTCTTACGGAATGCATGAAAAGGCTGAGATCACCTTTTTCACTTCATGATAACTATGATGGCCTGAGCTTAAAGCTGACAACACTGGTGTTTTAAAATTTTGCATGAAATGCAGCATTAAGATGTGGATGGGATTTTTATGAAACCTTACTTTAAAACTGTCCCCTTGGAGATCATTCCAAGGAGCAAAAATAACTGCAAATTGGAGGCAAAATCAGAATCTTTCTGTATCACCACTTTCTTTGCATGCAATCTTTCCCTAATCACTTCTGAAAAAGAACAGTACTGCCCAGGAAGAACCATTGTAATTTCTTTACGTTACCACTCACTCAAAGTATTAAAGTCAGACATATTTCATCACTTCATAAATTGTCAACGACTTAGCTTTCCTTCCTCTTGACCTTCTAATTCTCTTTATGTTGTCCTGTATCATCTGCTTCCCTCTCATTTCACCACATTTGACAAAGTTCTCTCCCTCTTAATTCAGTAACAGTTCCTCCGCTTAAAATGAATGAATCTCTAAGAACCCACAAAAACAGGAAGCTAAAATTATGAACCAATTTACTCCTTTCTCACAAAACTTTAGCAAAAATTTCAGAACAAATGCATCTTCTGCAATGAAATAGTAATGCTGGTTTGAGGTGGTGGCAAGTCTTACCAGTACCACCAGAGTTTCTGGTTTTTATTTTTTTTTAGAGCACAGATTTTTTCTAACATTTCTTCTCTCCCAAATATTCAAGCTAAAGGAAGAATGCTTATGTCGAGGTGTATCAAACAAGAAACACATTTGTTTCAGTTTAGATAATCTCAAGCTAAATTATTCAGTCTATGTTCCATTGCTGTTCTGATATTCATAATTTTTAAGTTAATTAAATCTCATATGCAAAAATGACACATGCAGGTTACATATCTACTAATTTTCACATCTTTTAACATGTGAAATTCTATTTTAGAATAAATTAGTGTGAAGGTTTGCATATATTTTCATTTAGTGACTACTTTAGCATTCTACTTTTCAAAAAATTTACAATCAAAACATGAAGAAAATATATTCAATATTGGTAACCTTAGGATCATGATACCCTTTGTTATGATGTTGAGATTGTAGGTATAACTTTTTGAAAATAAAACCGGGATTTTTTTTTTTTTTTTTTGTAATTGAAGTGACAGTGGTAAGAAGAGTTAGTCATGGAAGAAGAAATTACAATACACAGGGACTTGTACTCAGCTCAGGAAAAAATTTCAATTTTTACCTAGAATTAGTTCTTACAAACTACAGAAAAATGGAAAACACAAAAACTATGCATAATTTTATTACAATTATTTTTAAGTTTCAATTTGAGAAAAAATATATTCTTTTATCTGCTTATTTTCATCAGGAATACTGGCTTCAGGAACACCATTTTCAACCAAGAGTATAACAGAGGGCAGGCTGCTCAGACACATTAACAATTCTGTAGTTCTTTCGTGTTTAGTAGAAAGTGTGGGTTTGGGACAGATTTGACGATTCCACACGTACTTTTTCCATTCACACACATCTCATCTTTAACTCTCCTACGGGTAATTTAAAACCTCACCCAAGAGTTATTATTTATGCTTTGTATTCCGTGTGTTCGTATGGGTGCTAAGTGTGCTGAACCTAAGGTGGATGAGAAAGGCAGATGGTAGTCTTTTAAAATATTTAAAATATTTGAATTACACCTGTTTTGCAAGACAGGATTCACAGAAACAGACAACATTTGTTATGCTCATCTTTTTTTCTTTTAGCACTTCACATGCATTTGGACATTCCAGAAATAGTAATGTTCTAGAGACCATGAGTACATTTAGAGGTGGTGCTTAGGGATATGGTTTAGAGGAGGATTTGGCAGCACTGGGTTGATGGTTGGACTTGATGATCATTAAGGTCTTTTCCAATCTAAACAATTCCCTGATTCTATAATTCTACTGGGGCTATTACCTCAACAGCAGGTTTTCATTTTGTTATTGAATACATAAAACTTTAAATTCATTTAAGAATTTGAACAGAAAGGTTTTAGCCGGCCTTTTCTAACCTCAAAAAAAAACCGCAAACCAAACCAGATTATTTGTATACAATCAAATCAACACTTACAATCATTATTTTCAATATTAAAATATACAACATCTTTCTTGGGTTTTTTTAAAGAATTTTGACTTAAGTTTCTAGACTTGTTATACTAAATTCACATATCCTAAGTAATATGTAGCAAGCAATTCTGTTCCTTGGGGAAAAGTTTTACAAATTAATTTCTTGAAATAGTCTCAATTCCAAAAATCTTAGGATAATTTCAATTTTTTCCTAACACCTTGTCCTGTGTAATTTCCTTTTTATCTGCATAGTGTGAAAATTTAATTATTTCGTTATTTTTTTCATCCACAAAATCCACGACATTTCTGTTTTTGAAAGTAAAAGATTAAATTCCCCAAAATTACCTTACTTCAAGGATCTTTGGCCAAAATCTCTGCCCATCCTAGCAAACGTAACAAGAATAATCATCATATCATGCTGTGTATCAATGCATTGCTCCAAGGCTTTTGGAAATACCACCTTACTTAATAAGTGTTTCAAATTATTGTGTCCTTTTAAAAGCACTTTATTTGTTTCACTAAAATATTTTACACTAGGACTATGGATTCTAAAACCTGTTGAAAATGACCCTTGTAATAAAGACTAGATAGAAAGTAGCTGTGCAATTTAAAACTACTTCTCTCTTAAGATTTACAAACATTCCTTAAGGGATAAAAAGTAGAAAAAATACAGGATCATCAAAAGATCTGATAAGTTTGATACTGATAGGTTTGAAAACTTATCAGAAATTCATGGAATAAAGCCTTCAAAATATAACCTTCAGCTTAGGAAATCCCTGAGCTGGGGACTGCCACATACCAGAAGATTTCATTTTATGCTCGATCTGTTCTTATTTTTCCTAGGCATTTTTGACTGGTCACTATTAGAGACAGTGTATCAGACTAGGAGGTGCTTTGATCAAACTAAATACAGCCATTCTTTTCTCTTGTGTAAAAAACATTTTGAGAAGATTGAGATTAAAAAAAACACAAAAAACTTTATTTTGTATATATTAAAACCCCCATTAATTTACATTACAAATTACTAAGATAAAATGATACACCATAATTTCTTACTAACTGCTGCTTCGGTAAACAGCAGTATTTAGCTGTGAAGTTCATAGTTCCATTTCCTGTGATGTCAACAGAAATATCTTCGATTATCAGGGGTCAGGAGTGGAGGCTACTAGTGACATTATAACTAGAGGCTATTTGTTGATATTTTACTGCTAGGAGTAAATCCGAAAGCAAACAGTATTGCCTTACTGTGACTAGTGATAGATTGCACTTCAAAAATCAACTAGGCAAACAAAGCTTTTCAAGACTGAATTATTATTATCTTAAAAATTTTACTTTTTCTTCCTGAGCCATATTTAGCCCTTTGGTTTTTGAAGTATTAGATGGATGGAAGTACATATTAGGAAGGTGTCACTTTACTGCTAATTCCCTTAAAGCCCCTCTCTCTCTCCCCAGACAGATACATTTGTAAGGACAGGGTTAATTCCTAACAAATTTTCTAGCATTTAATGTGCAGTTTCAAGTTGTGAAGTGGTCCAGTTGAAAATGAAGCGTAATACGCGTACATTCTAAAATCTATACTGACATATAAAAAGAATCAAATGCAGTTGTCTTTTCTCAATTGGAAAAAAAACATTCACTGCATTACAGTTTCATTTATTTGGTACCTTTCAACTCCAGTTCTCAATTTTTAAAGCACTGTCTCAAATCTAATGACACATCATAGTAAAAAACACAGGATATCTAGACTGACTTTCAGATCAGTTTGCTGTTTTCAAGTCTGTTACTAGTATATCTGATGTGTTAATGGATGGGAAGAGGAGACAAAAATACATCCAATTTTGTTCTTGCTTGCCATTTTCAAGTGACTTAAAAAACCTGAGTGTAAGTTAGCTTAGCTGCCAGGGAAAGCATCAATCTTCTTCCTTTGAACAGATGCTGACTAATCTTCCAGTCAGGAAGTATTTTCCAAATACACTGATGACATCTTTTCAGTTTAGCTGAAAAATATCTGAGAAAGAGGATTTTTTTTTTCTTCATAGTTGCTTATAAAGCATATACATAGTTAATAATTTTGGTTTTGAAAAGGGGGCACATAGAAGACTGGAAGCTCAGAGAACAGACTGAAAAACAAAGTAGCCTTTAAAACTGGCCAACTGTTCTCCTGCTATTTGCAATTATCTCAGACTGGTCACTTTCACATCACTTTAAGAAAACTGTTCAGTTGTCCTGCTTAATCCTACTGATCTAGAATTGTCAAATATGGGAAAACAATAGACTGCATTCATGAATGCCACATTTCAGGCGTGACCCATCTATGATGTTCTTCCATGCTCCCACTGGCAGGAAACCGTTCAGAATAGTAGTCCATCACCTCACTGTAGGAGAAGAAAAGTTGGTATGCATCACATACCCCTCCTGATTCCTAACCGAATATAGCCATGCCAGAAGGATTTCCTGATACTGTTTCAGCAATATCAGCTATATAGCTTGCTTTGGGAGAACTGATTTTATAAAATTATTCCTAATATCTGTTTGGTGAGTTAGTTTTTTACACTACCACCAGTAGGTACAGTTGCATTTACATGGGCAAAGAACCCAAACTGAAGCAGTTAACACCCCAAAAAATTATGTAAATCCTTCTTCAAAAACCAACAATGAAGATTTCATTAGGTCACCCACCAAGGGTAATATTTGAATTCTGAATATTCCACACAAGAAATTAGGACAAAGGAGTCTTCCAAGAGCAACAAAGAAACCTTTTATTAAGCTTCAAGATGGGACTGCAATGCAGTGTCTACTTTCTTAATAAGTTAACAGAGGGTTAATAAAATCATGCTGTCAGCCACTAAAACTGCAAAACAGTCCCAGCTTGATGCTACAATGTTTAAATTTCAGCCCTCTCATGCCCATACCTTTATTTGGAAATCTAATTCGTTTTACGTTTTGGAAGCCTTGCTAACACAAATCTTCCAATGAAGTGAAATGCAGCTATAAATTTATTCCCATCAAGAGGATCTCCACCTTGCTTTTTGGCAGCAAAATAGAAACAACAAAGGAGAAAGATCCAGGTTTTCAAGTTGTTAAAAATATTTAAATACTGTCTTTGTCTTTAAGCAAAGGTGCTTAATTCTGAAAGTCATACCTATACAGCATTTTGTCCACATTACTTTGCAATATTAGAGCTATTTATAAAGGCTTAAAGAATTACTGCTGATCATGTGGCATGATACGCATCATACAAAAAGGCCTCAAAAATGCTTTTAGTATTGTCATAAAGACAAGCAAGTGTTCACATTTGAGAGTGGTGCCTCAGAAAGATAAGGCTAGACAGAAATATAAATCAAGTGTTTGGAAGAGCAACATTCAGAAAACATAAAATGAAAACCTTTAAATAATGATAAAATAAAGGTAGGTGAGAATAGCAAAATTTGTCTTAAGATGGCAGTAATATTTAACAATGAAAGTGCAGACTTACCAGGTAATGTGGAAAAAAAAAAAAACCCAAGAACTCTATGTTTTATAATACTAATGTAAAACAGAATTGGTTTGCTCAGTTTTATAATACCTAATACCACCTTACTACGACGACAGTCATTATGCGTAAGAAATACTGTGCTACTAAAATACAATTACATAATTATAAAGAGAAAGATCTTGTAAAATACGTATTTTTGTATCATTAGATACTATAAAGTGCAGAAAAACCTGTAATTTTCATTTGTGTCAATATTATAATACCAGAAAAATAAATTTGGCAGTGTACTGGGAAGCACTGGTAGCTCCTAGCACAGTATGTGTCAGGCTTGCATACACACTGCAGCGGCGGTGAATACCTACATTCTAAGTACAGTGTGCTTTGCATGTGTAAAACTCCCAGCAAACACACACGGGAACACCAAAGTGAACGTGCAGAGAATCTTTTGCTCATACTGGGTTATAAACTGATGCCATACGTAAAAAACCCCAACATCAACATAAGAAGCTAGAAAAGTGAAACAAGAGAAAGAAATATCCTTTATCCTAAAGAGAAACCATTAATTTGCAAGAGGACTGAATTCACTTTTTCACATGACATGCACATTCAGTGAAATACATGTAATATCTCCAAACCTATTCCACCTAGAAATTAGATAATCCTATTTAAGCACTTTATTCTACTACACTTTTTTCTCTCTGAAAAAAAAAAAAAAAAAAAAGAAGGCAGAATCCCCCCCCAAATCAGCAGAATCTATCAACAGTGTACCTTACAATGGCAAATTCAGACCACATCAATAGCTCTGATGTGCTGACGATTACTTTCAATTTATTTCCTAATCAGTCCATTACAGAACTACTTATGGACCCATTCATGTGTAAAAGAGACAAAATCTGTGTTCTGTTTGGAAGTTTGAAAGTTTAATACTGCTAATTTTATTAGATGGTTCATCATTCCATTGACACAGCTAATCCATATTTTTTTCTATCAAGAAAAAACATAACAGGCCAGATATCACTAACATACAACTCTTAATAAAAAAATCCAACTAAACAAGGCACATACACAAATAGATAATTATTTATCTGAAAATGTGACTTTCAATTTCACTTCTAAAGTGTAAAAAGCTAAAAGAAGCTTCATGTGGAATATTTATGGAACGTTTATTGGTAGGGAGTCCGTGATGAAAAATACTGACACAGATGAAATTACCAGTGTTTCATGAACAAAGACATTAGTTTACTGCAGATGTTTGGCATTGTTATGGTGATAGGAGTGGTTCTTGAGGCAAAAAAAGAACTTATATTGCATTCTACTAATTAAGAATGAAAGTGTAGACATAGTAATTTCTATTAAAGATAAAATGGGTAAACCTTTAAAGTTCCTAAAAGAAGAAATTATTGTGTACAGGATAGGCATAAGAAGGTAGGCAGAAATAAACAGCATAGTTTTTACAAACAGAATACAATGGATTATACTTCATATCTTCTCAGTTCTGACATAATTTGTTATTTATAGCATAGCTGAAAAAAAATAATTGCAGGGATATTCAGTGTGATTTGAATTTTGAGACCTTAGAGCAAGACATTTAGTAAAGGATTCAACTCACAAAAATGAATAACAGGATTCTGTTCTTGACCAACACTATATCAAGTTTGGATTAGTGTTGTTAGCTACCCAAAGGAATGTTTGAGAGGCAAGAGCCAAAGGCATCACAATCAAAGGAGAGAACATGCAAGAAATTCGTGTTGCTGTTTCATCTTGACACGATATGTAGAACATTTCCTTCTTTTCTAATATTTTTTTTTTCCTATGGTGAATGGAAGATAAAAGTCTAAATATTAAGCCATTCAGAGGAAACTGCAAAATTAAAAATTTGTTATCATGAAGCATCACTGTGTTTAAAGCTGAGTACTCCTGTTATATGTAAGGTTAAAATTTCATACCCCAGGCCAAACAGCCCTAGTTGTTTTTTGTAAGAACTCAATACATGTTCTCCATGAAATTTACTGGCCCTGATCAAATTCTATAACTCCATACATGAAGAGATACCTCTGTAGCATCTCTACTTCCAGGCGCAAAGTGGGAGTAAAGTATCCCTGGGAGACCTATGCACCGTTTTAGAAAAATGAAAACTGATAAGGCAAGCAATCAGCAGATGCACTCTCATCAGCCCCATTTAGCATTATCTTTCACTGTTATTGAGACAGCAAAACTTCCAACTCTAATTCTTAGGACAACTTTAGGGTAGGAAAGTTGCTGACTGCGTTGTTGCATTGGAACTGTGCTATCAAGGAACTGCCACAAGACAAAAGAAGGAAGCCTTCTGTAAACTGTAAGGTTTTTAATATACATTACAACTGTTAGGTTCTTCCACTTTCTTTAAATATATTGTCTTAATAAAATATATACGTAGCAAAAGTATTAAAAAATAAGAAAATTCTTCACTATACAATTGTGCTTCTTTGAAAGTGGGTGAAACACATAAGTTTGTAATACAAAATTGTTCAAAGATCTGAAATAAATTAGTAAGTTTGGCACTTACCCTGGAGACATCTTGACCTGCTCACTGATTCAAGTAAGCCATCTCTTACATTCACTACGCCTTCTCAAAAGGAAAATATGTATTCATCTTGGTTGTGCATTTGCACAGTGATAGAAAGAAACTGTTTCAAATGAGCACTAGTTTGTGTAATATAAATATTTGTCAATACAGGTTCTGGAATTATGACTACAGAAATATTTAATCCTTTCCATTCTTTGTGCTGCACAGCAGCGGGGTCCATTTAAAGTGCCTCTTGCTAAACCTGGGTGTTGTAAAAAGTACCCATGTGCATCAACAAGATCATTTCTTAATATAGCTAACTGGAGTTGCAGAGAAAAATCTCTAACTTCAGCTTCCCTGCTTTTACAATCAAACTTCAGTCATCCCATTTAATGCTTCTGCCAAACTCTCACATCTGTGGAAACATACAGCCTCACTGCATTCCTCAGCCTAGCGTCAATGCCAGCTGTCAATAAAAGATAGATTTGCCAGCTGTAAAATACAGTAAAAGAGCTTCTCATCTAGCTCTCTCAACAGACCAAAATCCTCTCCTGGGGAACTCATAAAATCTTGTGGAAAGTTATAAAACTCTTAATATACCACAGGGAAAAATCTCCTACAGACAGAAGGATTGGCAAAATGACCTTATAAGTTTTTGCCATCTATAATTCCTATGACAATTTTTTTGAAGTCAAGTGCAAGCAGGTAATTAATTTTCTGCTGTTGTTTCAGAGTTCACTTACTTGAAGTAAACAGAGAAATCAAGTAACAACCAAAAGCCCTTTTCCATTTCTACCATGAATATCTTTTTTGCAGTTTATGTGAATTGCAGTGTATTGTCTATATTTCATACCATACGACAAACACATGCACACACCCCCACAATCTGAAGTTTCTTTAATCTGAAACTTATCAACAGAAAAGGATGAGCAGGTTGTAAGGATACAGGAAATATGCTATTTTGCGTCTTCAAGACAGTTTTAATTTTGTTGAGTTGAAGAAGCTCTGAACTCTCTTATTTTGCTAGCAATGCAGAATACCTATTCCACTGTATAAGAATAATAAAGATGAAATATTACACATGTACTCTGCAAATAAACAAGGAAAGAGACAAGTACAAAAAGCAGCTTTCAAAAACTTGGGTTTCTGAAGGAAGAAAGATAATTATCAAGCAGGTTATTAAACACACTACTAGGCAGGTTTCTTCCACATGCACAAGAAAACTAATTCTAAAATCAAGTTGGAATATTAACAGGAACTAATGAATTTGCTTTTCATTGATAAGTGTTTTGGTTCCGTGTGTGTAAACAAATAAATACTAAAATATAATTTTTCAAGCATATTTATCAATAAATATGTAAGATAGTGTGCTTATTCCAGCTTTTTGGGGAAAAAAAAGTGTTCTAGGATAAAGGCTCACAAGATTTAATTGCTCAAAAATGTTGAAAAAAAGCTAAAGCCACCTTCTCTATGTAATACACAAAAGAATAGGGTAAGGAAAGAGTAAGAGAAACACTGACTATAAAGAAAACTGTTAGAGACTTATCAGCGTATACAAGTATCTGAAGGGAAGGTGCCAGAGGATGGAGCCAGGCTCTGCTTGGTGGTGCCAAGCAATAGGACAAGAGGCAATGGGCAGAAACTGATGCACAGGAAATTCCACCTGAACATGAGGAAGAACTTTGCTGTGCAGGTGACTGAGCATTGGAACAGATTGTCCAAAGAGGCTGTGGAGTCACTGTCACTGGAGATTTTCAAGAACTATCTGGACACAATCCTGTGCCATGTGCTCTGGGATGACCTTGTTTGAGTGGGGAGGTTGGACCACATGACCCACTGTGGTCCCTTCCAGTCTGCCCCATTCAGTGATTATAAACAGTCCCTCCCATTACAAGCTCTTGTAAAAAATCTCTCTCCAGCTCTCGTATAAGCCTTAAGGATCTCCTATAAGATCCTGGAAGGCTGCTGTGAGGTCTCCTGGGAGCCTTCTCTTCTCCAGGCTGAAAAACATCAACTCTCTCAGCCTCATAGGAGAGGTGCTCCAGTTCTTTGATCATCTTGGTGGCCTGCTCTGGACTCACTAAATATTCATACATATGTTCCAATAAAAAATCATGAGAAGGAAACAAGAGGCCACGCTTTCTAATCTAGCTACAGTCTGAATAACCATCTGACTTCTTAGTGATGTATTAACGCATATCTTTTCCTTACATATTTCTTAAGTGATAGCTTTATACTTTTATATTATGTTACTATAGATAATAATAATAGCTAACAGAGGCATGCCTCCTTTCCATGCAATCAAATTATTCTAAAATATAGATATATAGATGTATGTGTGTGTATGTGTATATATGTATATATGAACATGTATATATATGTATATATGAACATGTATATATATATTTATATAGGCATGCACCAGTCATTCTGTGTTGTTTCACTCTAATTCACCCCAAGGGATATTAATGAGAACCTCAGTTGCCCCATCTCTGTGACAGGTTGTACCAGCGATAAAAATAAGAAAGATAAAAAAAAGAGAAATGTTCACATGGTGTCAGGGTAGAAAATAAGCCTTTGAAAATTATTTGCTGAAATACATTGTCTCCTTTCTGTATTTTTCCTAATCCATAATTATCCTTTAATGCCCATGTTTAACAGAGAATATTGCTAATAGAAGACACACATGTATACAAAAAAGATAATTTCTATAAAACTTCTTTCTTATAGTGACTTAAAAAAATTCCAATACAATATGTGTTCTACCATAACTTAGAAACGATATTTGAATGCCAGGTTAAATGTAGATAACAGCATCCAGTAAATCTCACAATATGGAATAGTGCTATGTAAATAGGATGTACTTTACGCAAAGGCCTAAGCCAAATTGTAGCCATATGCAAAAAAAGGCATATGCTCTGTGGACATATGAAAGAGAGATTGGCATTGAAAGAGCCATTTAGAGAGCTCTGACATGTGGAATCAATAGAATCTGTGACAAATGAGGGGAAACATTTCTCTATGTATAGTGGTAAAAAAAGCCATGTAATCAGCTAGGCATTTATCAGCCAGCAATGTTAACTCCCTAACAATACCTTTTTTGAAAAGAACATTCCAATTCAACCAAGTACTTTGGAAAGCTGAATTTCAAAGCAATATCTATAACAAAAGAGTTCCCAACAAGTTTTCTTTTTTTTTTTTAATCACCAAGATATATGATCTAAAAGTGAACATTGCATGGTATTCCAGGTTACAGAGAAACCCAAAGAACAAGTTTCACAGCTCTGAGGAGCCATCCAAATTATTTAGATCTAAAATCTGGCAATAAACTGAATTTAAATTTAAAAATGCTATGAAATGTAAAGGTTGGTTTATATTTCATAAAGGTTTATCTAGTCACTATGTTGCCTCTGGCAGTGGCTGGTGATGTGCCTGGAGTAGAGCAGCATAAAAACACGGCACACAAAGCAAAACTTCATAGTCCTACCCTCCATGGGAAATGGCAACCTACATATCAGGAATTTCCTCTGAGCCAGACATAATATCCTTAGATTTAATATTCAGAGATATTAATAAATTAATATTCTACTATTCTTAATTGTATTTTGCAACATTAAAAGCACCACAAAAAGACAACAGAGTTTGCATTCTGCCAATGAGCTGCCTGCATTTGTTGCACTGTAAACAGTACTCTTGGTAATTCTTTGCATTGCTTTGATGAGCACCTGGTCAAACATCAGGTTTTCTTTAAAAAAGGTTACATATAATTCATTCCAGTCTTTCAAAACTGGTATAAAATCCAAAAATATAAGACAAAGGACATAAAAATATTCCCAAAAAATAGGACTGAAAATACACTTAATGTTATTAAGGGACAAGCAGAACTAACCAGAATCAACACTGTAAGAACCATTCTGTGAGCATTTTCTGTGCTTTCATATAGGACAAAAAAAGAATATGCCCAGCCATGAAGGTGAACAAAACTATCCTGCTATTCTTAATTGCTACTTCATCTCACCACTTTTCAGCCAGGTAGAAGGTATTTTTCCAGTAGCAGCGTGTGGTTCTATGACAGACTCCACAGGCAGTTATGCTGTGAGTTTTGGAGACTCCTTTATATTGAGATGCTGCTCAAGCAGCATTTTATTCTCTTTTCAGACACTGAATTCTGAGGATCTTCTCTTGTTTAGATAGATATTTATACATATACATAAATATATGTAAGAAAAAAGAGAGCTGTATATGGTTCTCATACACTGCACAAGTTAAATAAATAATTTGTTAAATAAAATTACTATGTCAGGAGAGGAAATTAATTATATTTTTCATATGATAAAACAATGAAGCTAATTGATTCTTCTGATGCACTTCCGGTTTTGCCTTTTTTTTCTTTTTTTTTGGTAATCTCATCTAAATTACAATTTCAAAATGAAATTGTCAGTCTATAAACATATATGTGCGCCTTTTTAAGATGAGACAGAAGAAATTGAAAGCACAAAAGATCAGCAGTCACATCTCATACCTAATTTAAAATAGTAATAAAAACATAGGTTGTTTCACTGAATACGGAATCAGAGAGTCAGCATAAATATTTGTACAGCTATCTGCTGTACAGATATCTGTTATAGTTCTCAAATGGCTGTGGTGCAAAAAAATTACATTTTACAAACCACAACACTACATTATTCAATGAAATAATGAAATCAAATACTAAAGATATGAGAACAGAATTATCCTAATTTTCTTTAGCAATAGATATGTAAGCTAGCTCATTTACACAAGAGTAAATATCTGCAAAACCAGTCCTTCATTTCAGTGGTGAACCAGGCAAACACCTTAATTTAAGAACTTTATATGCTAAAGGTTTTTTACAGCTTAAGAATACAAGCTGTATTTTTCCTCTCTTGCAAATATGTAAAGAAAAAAATAGGTAATATAAACCAATAAACCTCCCAAAAATAAATATAAAAACATCCCACCACTCTGGGTCAAACTGAGACCTCCCTGAAGATACTGATTTTTAATGGAAATGCCAACACTGTATATAGTACAGCTAGCTGATATTGTTTTAATATAATTTATCATCTCTGCTCCTCTTTTCCATTTCCAAATTGAGCCCAAGAGGCCTGTGATCAGTCTGTTGATCAAGTTTCTTGTCAACTAGTATTTTCAACTTGGTTAAGATTTTCAGATTGACAATATAATTTTGTGGCTCCTATGTTTTCCTACTTCGGTTTTAATTTATCACTTGAAGTAAGTGCACTTGGTGGATACTTATCAAGTCTCTACTTCCCCGGAAGGCTACAAAATACAATTTCCATGTTTGCTGTTGATGGCCTAAATACAGTACGTGTGAAACAGCAAGAATGGTCTTAAGCTAGTGAGTAAAATGTCCATAAAACAGGGGCTGGATTAGAAGAATAAACAAAATAGATTTTATCTCTGGATGGATTTAGATTTCTAAAAGATTTAGTGAAGAAACCTGAGCAGTCTAATGATATTACTTGTAGAAATATTCTCTGTCTAAATGTCTGCAAAATATTTTGCTACATGCTATACCTACTTGACAATATTCCATAGTTTTATTCCTTTTAAAAACATGGTGTTTTTTTAAAATCCTCACAACTGCTTAAAATAAAAACTTAAACCAAATAGAAAAAACATTGTTCGTGTAGGGTTTTGCTATGAAATGTATAATTATTGAAAATGTGAAACAGCACATTCCCCAGTGTTAGGACAGATATTTGACAGAAGGTACTATTCAACCTAAATTTAGAATAACCTTCTGTCTTTTGTGGAAGATGTTCATTCACTCATTTTGATATTTCAATTTGGATTAATTTGAAATAATATAAAAAAGAAATTTAAGCTTGAATTATTGACATATAGCTAAATTCTTCATTTCTTTAAATTGAGATTACTGATGTCAGAATGTAACTATTTCTATTTCATTCTTGAAGTAACTTTTCTGTTTCATCTTTATTTTTCAATGATTCAAAACTTCTGGAAAATGTGGCCAGACATCAGATGAGTGTAGACAGAACAGGAACAGTGAAATATTCTGTAAAGATTATGTTGGTTCCCTACATGCCTTTACCTCAAGGTTGAAAATCAAATAATCAATATAAATTCTTCAACTTTATATCTTATCTCAGATCTATCTTCAACAACACTGTGACCCAAAGTCATGGGAATCGAACTAGTTCGATATTGACCCAGATGGAAGAATGACATTTGCTGAACCATGAAGATTAATTTTTGTACCAGCTAATTTTTTGGGAAACTCCTTTTAGACACATTCTGTTAGATATTACAGTTGTGAACAACAATCATAAGACATCACCAGTAGCATAAGCTGATTTAAAAAATACAAAAGTTTTGCCCTTCAGGATTTTTTTATATTCTGTTCTGCACTGCCTTTTGCATAGGAGCATCAGTGAGTACACAGCAACACCTTTGTCTGAATACAAATAAAGAAACAAAGAATTCAGAAGTGCTGGGACTCAGATATCTTCCAAAGTGTAGAAAAATAACCTGGATCTTCCTTGCTGACAGCAGCTATGATAAGTGTAAGAAGCTACTACCTCCAGTAGTTAGTAGAAGTCTAGAATTTTCTATATATAATTATGAAAACAGTGAGGGGCACTGACAGTAGCTATTCTGTAATAATTTTTCTTAGTTCCCCTCAGAGTTCACACTCATTACTTTTCAGCACATTTGAGTAAATTCATTTTCATATTGCTATATTCATTGAACATAATTTTCAACCACACAAATAATGAAACTACAACAGAAACATAAGGTGTACTGACCAGTGCAACCAACTCAGTGACTATTCAAAGACTAATTTTGAGTTATTTCTTTGGACTCGGGAATTACACACCTGTTCTGGAGATGGAATAATTCAATCACTCTGCTCAAACCCCGGTAATGATGAGGATTTTAGGTGTTTCTTATCTTATAGACTCTACAACAGCAATGCCCATTTTATTTCAGAAATCTGATTTGCTTAAACTGTGAGGTAACAGACTCTCAGGCTCTCTTATTCTTTATCATTTTTCACTTTCTTTTTTATTTACTTGGGGTCACTAACATAAGTAGTATCTCTGTTTATCATAATTTTAATTCTTCTTCATTGGATACCAATTCTACATAAGTAAAGAACTTGATATTCTCTGAGTTAAGGGATGTGCTGGCAGATGAAATCTACTTATAACTGCCGAACAGAAAATTAACCCTAGTACACTCAAAACTTGAGCCCTCAAGTCAAAATAACTAATGTCTTCTGAGCTTTCTTTTGAGAAAATTTATGTGATCATTTTGACAACTTGCAGATCTCTATTACATTTTCAAATTTCTTTTTGATTGTTTAGAAAAATCTTGTTACATTTGTGGACAAATTATGCTCTACCTGTTCATAATTCTGATTTTCTGATTCTGATTAAACATTGCCTCTTAAGCTGCTTGAGATTGAAACCACTCCTAGCAAACTTTCGTTTACTTCTCATGATGGCATTTTAGCATATGTCCCTTGAAAGCTCTTCCTATATCTGTTACATTAAATATAATGAATAATAAACAACTGCTTAGTCATGTTATACCATTAAAATGAAATTATCAGAAAAATAAGATATGCTAGTCTTCTTGTCAGCTTGTTCTTCAGGATTTTTCATATGTTTTATTTACATTTACATGGAGTTGTCTTTTGGGGAATTTTTGTCTCTGTAATATTGGGATTTGATACATGAAATAGAAATATATTTAAAAATAAGTTTGGTGTGCTTATCAGTAATTTAAATCAGAAGGTATATTAGCTGTTATTATTTTACTATATTAAATAAGGGTATTTTACCAACCTTTGTCCAGCCATAGTAATTCCCTGTGCAATTTTTAATTAAAAAATAGAGATTTTTTTCACATTTTTAGAAAGAAAATGATGTCTGAAATTATCATTACACCTGTACAATAAAAGTAAGAGACTCTAAAAAAAAACTTCAATAAATCTGATTAAAATACCTCAAAATGTAGGATAATAGAAGTTGCACTATGTACCTCAAATCTGAAAGCATACAATGAAAGGAATGCCCTGCAAAGGCTTTGAGGTCCATCCAAAACTTTTTTTTTATATGAGCAGATTCTGTACAGAAATTAAGACATGTCCTTTCCCCCTCCTTTCTTCCTTCTTTCAGTCTATGACAAAATGTTCTCTTTCCTCTGATTAGAAGAATGCTGTGATACCTCTGCAGGTTCCCTACAGCACAGCCTTACCAAAGCCCATAACTGATCCAACAGCATCTGTCATCTCTGCAGTATACTTGCTGTAATTCTCCTCCTCTGGTTTTTCTTTCAAACTAGATCACACAAAGAATCTTTGATCAAAATAAGAAAAACAAACTATTTTAACTGAGGAAAAATGACACACAGGTATTAAGAGCTATATATAATTAATTGCTTTCCTCAAGTCATTTAAAATACTATTTGTTCTGCATAAACAGCCTTTGATTTTTTTTGTTACTAAATTATATTTCATCTGGTCCTTCAACAATCATCTTTTGTCTCTTGAAACCACCAAAAATAATGTTTCTACCAAGTATGTTCAAGATAGTTGTATTAGATCTCTAGATGATTTTTTTTTTTGAAACATTTATTGATTTTATACAATTAAATTGGAGGAAAATTTTACTCCGATATTGAATGCTTTATTCATAGATCTATCTTTTATGATAAGCCCAAAAACAATTTTAGAACTAGTGCAGAATCTAACATAAAATTTGCTCTTTATTTGAGAAAGTAATAGAAATAAGAGGATTTAATTCTTGACCAAATAAGCCATCAATTCTGAATTCTGAGACTTTAAATAGATCAATTTTGCAACTGCATCATGAATCCTCCCAGACCAATTTCTAACACAAACATTACTTTGGGATTGTTTACTTATTTTAAAATGTAAAATATTTTCCAGAACTCCTTTTCTCAAACATAATACCAAAAAATTATTGGGGACGCCAGCACAACGTATTTAAGTAGTCATCTTTCATGGCAAGAGAAGAAAATTCCTAAATTAAAGAAGAAATTGAGGACATAATTACCATGGTTTACCAAGTAAAAAATTCCAGTTCTAACAAATAGTGGGAAACACTGAAAATAATTTTATGAGTTCCCTTGGCACTTTTATCTGACTTATTTTATGTATTTCCTTTGGTTTATAATGCTATTGTATTGCTTTGTACAAGCTGTTTCACAACATAATCTGGGTATGTTTGTATATATGTGTTTATACATGAATGATGTAAAAGAAGTGCATAAACAAACTTGTTCTAGCCACCTCTTTCTCACTATAAAAACTGTCAAAATTCAGAAAATACTGGAAAATACTCTGTCTTAATTGGAAAGATGATACTATTTGTTTGGGTTTTGGGTTTTTGGGTTTTTTTTGCATTACCAATGCTCTTGTAAAAAAGCAAAGTTAACTAAAACCAAAAAAAAAAAATTACAAATGGTCATACAAGAGAGAAAATTTGGCTCGATTCAGCTTATTTTTTCTACATTATCAGCATTTTTGTTTTATTCTGGTTACTAATTTCCTGTCTCTGTAAGTTCAGGTCTCACTAGACATTATTATTGTTTCAGAGAAAAAACTACAACCCAGGTGAACACTGTTCTATGTTGTTTTGTGTGCAGTCTGTGGTTTTTTTGAGTAAGACAATTATTTGTATTCTGTAGCAATGAGGATTACACCAGAGGGCAGGACATAGGTAACGTAATATTGGAAGTAGTCACGTGAAATATCATGAGTGATATAACAATTCTGAATAAAATTCAGGTTCAAAACTTTGAGAAATGTAGAACCCAGCAGTTTTCTGGTTTCACTTATATTTAACTGCTTATTTAACTGTCTTAAAAGCAGTGACATAATTTTGGAAGATAAAAAGTTAAATATTTCAATACAAACAGGATAATGATTGCCTGAAATTGCAGTTAGATAAACATGTCTATGCTGTACAAGACTATAACCCACAAATTACTTTGGGTATATTTTGCAGAACTAGTCACGAGACTTCTCATAGGTACTAAGGAAAAAAAGATGAATGTACATAGGTTTTTTTCTTGAAAGATGTATTACTTTAAATAGGCACTTTAGATATACAGGAAAAAACAATAAGACATTAATCTGACTATGAAAAATATAATTTTACTTCAATTTCACGTTACTAATACAATTAACATACATGCAATACAGCTATTTTCAAGGGGGAAAGTGAAATTAATGACTTTACTAATGATATCTATAACTTTAAATATACAGCACTTAATTTATAACCCAAGTTCTTTAAGTAATAAGTTATTACATCAAGCCCATCTCAATGTGTAATTAAAGCACTCTTCCAATTAGTTACTAATGAAATACAACTCTTTCTTTAAGAAGGGTCATAAGTATGTTTTCACATTTTTGCATCCCTGTTACAGGGGTCTGTTTTTAACTGTGTGGGAAATTAGCAGTTTTTCCTCAGGAATTGCCTCTTAAGATAATTCTTCAATATATACCTGATGTATTCCATAGAATTAAAAGAAGACCTGGAAATAGCAAGTCTCGTGCTTAATTGTGACAAGCGCAACCAAGTGTATGCCAGAAATTGAAAAGATAAACTGTTTTATTATTAACCCTCCTTCCAAATGGCAATTTTATAATATTATTTAACTTCAACAAAGTTATTTTAATTCAATTTCAATGTCACTTCAGCTAGGAAAAGAAAAAAACAAAAGAAACAAAAGCAACCACAAAATATATCTAATTATACCAATTACTGAAAATTTTCCTCCATTAGACCTTCTACCTTCATTTCACTTCATGAAATACAGCTTTAGTGACTACTTATTGCTTATAACATCAATAAAATGGAGGTTGAAATTCTTTGTATATGTAATTCTGTTTTAGAATTATACATTCTATTTTTGAACCTTTTGTGAAAACATGATAGATGGTAAGACACATTTGTAACATACTTTAAAGAGAATTTTTATTTACTCTAACAGTAAGGAAAATAATATCTATATTTACTGATGTAATCTATATATTTATAAGAGTCATTTCACCTAATGTTCCCACAGTACAAAAGTAAATGATCCCCAGTGCAATTACGGAAAAGAATTCTAGGCTTACCTCACAGAAAAGTAACAGTAACTAAACTAACCAGAAAAAGCACTAACTTTTTTCAAAGTCTTAAAATATGTTTCAGCTTAAAAAGAGCCCCCAAATGTTTAAAAGCAAAGAAACTTAAAACACTGAATTAGAATTTATGAAGGAGAAATAGGAACAGGAATGCTTCTGCCTGAGGTGCAAAGACCACATCAGATGCAAAGGACTAAGAAAGAAAACTGCTGGGTTTTGGACACCTCTAAAGAGAGAACTCTAACAAAGCAGAGGCTTTGCTCTGTTTCCCATAGGTTGTAGGTTTAGAAAAAAGTGGTAAAAGAGGGAAGAATCACTGTTCCTTATGACAGGCAACAAGAATTTAATATGGCTTCTCATTATTTCATATCCCACTATGATATCCAAATTTCTTCTCTCCAACTATAATAACAAATGAAATTGAGGAGTTTCTGGCAACTCCAATTCTATTCACTGAAAATATATTCTCTAATCCAAGTTTTGACCTCTGTAGATTTTAACAGACACTGTTATGTCCCATCCTCATGTAGTCTTTAAACTGAAGTAAGTATTTCAGAATGGACAGCTTAATTTCAATTCACAGCTCCTTACTTCAAAAAAATACTACATGGTAAGACTGTGAAGATGCATTATACAAAACTATAAGCTATATATGAACTATATGCAAAGAGAGAGATTGCATGCATACCTGTGTTTCTGAACAGGATTTAATAGTGCTTAATTAGTTTAGAAAACAGCTTGTACAAAACCAGTTGTATCAACAGCACTTATTTCACTGGTGGATTTAAAAATATAACGTATACAATATTTTTAGAAGACGAAAAAACTTCATATAAGTCACTCACTTTGCAATGAAATATCAACTACCACTTCTTTTATTTGGACTTCTGCCTTATTGCATAAGCAATACTGTAATGACAGTTTGCTTACACCTTTTATTATTATGGTCTATGTAGATTACTTCCAGTTTAGTTATAAAACCAGCTGGGAGGGAACAAGAAAAGACCTGAGACTTGAGAGGGGTCAGTTGACAGGAAGGTGATATGAATTTTGAGGATAAGTACTCAAAAATCCAGTTAGGAAAAAACCCACAACCAAACAATACATTAACAGAAAGGAGTTAAAGGCCCCACTCCCAAGCCCCAATTCTTCTCATTCTTCTCTTTGTTTTACTGAGGGAAAGCAGCATAATTGTGGCTGCCAGCTACAGTGAAAAGGGATAGTAGGTGCACATGCAAAAAAAGGACAGCGGAACCCATGTGAGTATTCCATCTTCCTGCCGTCCACTATCTTTGCTACTCGATAAGGTGAAGAATACAATTTCAACACTAGATACACTCACTCCAACAAGACTTCCCTAACAGAGAGAGAAACTTTGGAGGGAATAAAACAGTGACAGATACCCATAAAACTGACAAGTTTCAGGCATTTCTTTGAAAGGGATGCACTTAAATGACTGAAAAAAGGGAAACACAGTGCCATATTTAAGCAGGGAAGAAAGCATGACCCTGGGAACTACCAATGTGTCAATCCCTACTTGGGAAAAAATTCTTTATTTCCCCTCTAGGAAAAAATTCTTTACTGTGAGGGTGGTGAGGCACTGGAATAGGTTTCCCGGGGAAGTTGTGGATACATCATCCCTGGAAGTGTTCAAGGTTGGATGGGGCTCAGAGCAACCTGCTCTAGTTGAAGGCATCCCTGCCCACAGCAGGGAGGTTGGAATTAGATGATCTTCAAAGTCCCCTTCCAACATTTTTATGATTCAATATCCTGACTTACACTCCAGGTAGGGTCTTAAAAGCTTTTCTTATCATCTGTACAAGTTAGTTCAGGTTCCTTCCTGGTCCTAGAAGAATATGGGTCAAACAGAGATTACCTTTCTCTGTCATCTGATCCAAGAGTCAAATGCACAGTATCTGCAGAACAGGCCCTCCCCAGGAGGCAGTATCATGGTGTATAAGATGCAGGAGAAGACATTTAGCTTGACATTGAAATCCTCTCATTCCCAGTACACAGCATGAATGATTGAATTAAGAGTATCTTTGAGCATAGGCCCAGATAATAAATGCTATTGTACTATGAAGAACAGAAGAAGAGGCACAACAATTGGTAAAGGAGACTGTCAAAACAGTCTTCGCATGATAATCCAAGGCCAGTGGAGAGCAGGATGACGCAGTTTTGCATCTCATTATCTTCAGTTTAGTCAGATGAAATTATATCCAGAGGATTGCCTCATTCCTCACAGTGACTGCATGGCCCTGGAAAGCTCCATTCTTACACCATGATGTAGAGAAGGAAAAAAGAAAGCAGGTGTCTAATCAGAACCGAACCTTCTCCTACAGTTCTGGTAGCCCTTTGAGGCATCAAGGCCTGAGAGATCAGTGCAATTTGGCTGCAGTAGAGCAGCTGTCTGGTTCTGACACCAGATGAGACCTCCGAGGCTGCGAAAGAAACAAGCTCTAGAGCTGATCCCCTTGCCCAAGGCTTGAACCACAGGCAAAATTTTGGCCATGAGATGCTGAGGCAGCAAAAACACACACAAAATAGGTTGAAGTGGGATGCGGTTGTCCCAGATAGCACAAGGCCAAAAAGGCCTTTAGAGAAGTCACCAAATGCTAAGGAGGAAGAAAAGGTAGCAAGATACAACAGAAGTAGATGGATTCTGTCTCAGTAGGGTAGGCAAACAGTGAGGTAGCAACTGAAGTGGTGGCAATGTTCCATTTTGCAAGCCAAACCCTTTGCAAACAGAAGGAGCAGGTTAGAGAGAGTCCCCTGTGGATACTGAAATGGAAATCTCCCTTCTTTGAAGTTGTGAGGCATAAACATATGCCTCTGTAAGAATGTATACATGACTTCTCAAAGAATATACAGCATATATCTGTACATCTGTATTCGCACAATTATACACACATATGTCCTATAAAATGCATCTTATTCTGTTAGTTTCTAGAAATATTAAGATATAAGACCCAAACAAATCAAGAGACTACCCCAAACTTCACAACATGTTTTAAAATATTTTTTATAATCTCTACTATAAAGAGAAAGAAATAAGATTATTCTATGAAGTGGATTCTATTAGCATTACAAGAGAAGGGTAGCTCATCAACACATTAGCTATGAGTGAATGTTCATTTTCCTTGTCTTGAAAGTGTCTATAAACCATGACAGAACATTTTACTATTAAATTATAGGTGCCTTAGAAGTAAAATAAAACGTCATAATCAATTTACTGATTTATGCACTTAAATACCTATTTATTAATAATTCACACACTATCAAGTTTTTTAACATATATTGTAGCACCTGTGCCTTCTTGTCAAAATTAACTAAGCAGTCCTTCCTCTTTCAATTTTTAAAGAATGCACATCTGTGCAGACTCACATGAAAACTGTCTGTACAGGAAACAAGAGGAATTGCCTCACAAAGAATGACACAACAAGGCTTCTACTACATCTTTTATTTTCAGAAATAAATCAAGTCAATTTCAGACTAAGCCCTAGTCCTTCACCTTTTAGGAATTTGATGAAATCTATGCTAAAAATCACTCTTAAAGTTATTTATATGCTACTAAAATCTTTATCAAGACTGACAGGCTGCCAGCATAGCTGATGAAACACAATATGCAGAAAGAATTTCAGGTACCTGAATCACCATGCCATAAAATAGAAATTGATGAAAGTAAGAATCCTGTTTTAGTTATCCTTCTTTCAAAACATGTATAATGTTAAACCTGATTATTTAGTTCTCAATGGAAAAGGGTGAAATTTGTGGGCCATAGTGGTAATATTGCTAGAGAAAAGGCTTATGAGGAACAGCTGAGGCTGTTGAGCCTGGAGAAAAGGAGGCTGAGAGGAGATCTCTTTGTTCTCTACTACTTCCTGAAAAGAAATTGTATCAACATGGGGGACGGTGTTTTCTCCTAGGTAACAACCATCAGAACAAGAGGAAATGGCTTCAAGTTGCACCAGGGGAAATTTAGATTGGCTATTAGGAACAGTTTGTTCACTAAAAGGGTGGTCAAGCCTTGGAACAGGATGCTCAGGAGAGTGGTGAAGTCACTGTCCCTGAAAGTGTTCAGAAAATATCTAGATTTGGTGCTTAGAAACATGGTTTAGTGGTGAAGATGGCAGGGCTCGGTTAACGGTTGGGCCTGAAGATCGTAAGAGGTTTTTTCCAACCCTGATAATTCTACGATTTTGTGATGAATTCCAATGTTTTGGCCACTGGGAGGAAGTGCAGAGTTTATACTGAGGTTACACTAAGTTTTGGAATGTAAAGAGAAATCAATCTGTATGAACAGTTACAGGATTGTGTATGGGTTACAGGAGAGATGGGGTGGTAGTTTGGCATAGGGTTGAGACTAGTAAAATTTTTTTCCCCTTATTATGACCCTGCTATCACTCACCTGCAAATTGCTGCCACTGTGGCCAGGGCACAGAGAACTTTCCAGAAGGGCAGGTAGAGCGGCCAGGCCAGTCACAGCCAGTTGCCTGCAGCCAGAGGAGCTTCAGTCCGGCAGAGCCCAGTATTCGCTCCCTGGCTGGTAACTGTGGGGGGGCCTGGCAGCGGCCCCACACAATGGTGGGACAGGCCGCTGGGCACTGAGGGTAATGGCCCGGGCCAAGGCGGGAGAGCTGACATCTTAAACCTTCAGCGTACCTAACAGCCTTTCACTAACTCCAGGCTTGAAGAGTTTTATCTGGAGGCTTAGTGGACCGCAAGTCAATCCTTTAACTTAAAAAAATAGGAGAAAACCACGGGCCCTGGACTACAGGGCAGTCCCTGTCAGGACGCTGTGAGCAGTCAGGTGGCTGGGCCTTCTGGCTGACCAGGGAGCGCTGCCGTGTAAGCTGACAGGAAAGTAGACAGGTTGCCACTTGAAGCTCCCTACCTTTCAGCAGAAATGTATAGGAACTGACATGCCTCCTCCAAGTGTTTCATTTCTGATGAACGAGCACACGCATACCAAAGGATGACACTTCACTGAAAGCTGACTTCCTTGAAGTGTAAAATGTCATATGGAAACAGAGATGCATCTGCTGGGCAACAATATGCATATGAAGCACATAAAAAACCTAGAACTAATTGAGAACAAATTAAAAAAGAAAAAGAGAGAAACAATTGAGCTCAGAAAGTCAGGAGACAATCTACTTTCTGACTATTATTTTTCCATTAGAAAATCTTATTCTGTAAGTAGCCTCCCCTAACTCTTGTTTTGTGTCACAGAAACACTGAGGAGCTATTCCTAGCAAGTCTAAAGTCTGTGTCTGGGTTTTTTTTCATGAAAGACAGGAAGGGAAGAATGTAAGGGCAAAAGCTGATTGACATTTAAACTGTATCTGCAATAGTGCATGCCAAGAAATGGAGAAGTAAAAAGTGAGCAGAAGCCAGAAATAAGAAATTTTTTAAAGACGTTCAGAAAATATAGTAGCACATATGTTGTAATTGCTATTACATTGTCCAAAATTAAGAGTAAATGACATGAAGTAGGACAAGTCAAGAAAAATATAAGAGCGAATGAAAAAGGCAATGGTCATTCAGTTAAGGTCAATAAATTACATCTCTGAAAACTTGTTTCTCTGTATCATCCCAAACACGTGGTGAAATCTGAGATCTAAAAGATGAAATCTTACACCAGACTTATCCTCTATACTCGTTTGCTCTTCTTAATCTCAGAATACTATACTGTTTGAAGGCTTGCATTTTGGTTTAAGTTAGTTGTGCTAGATATGCACATGATTATTACAAATAGAAGCAAATGGTTATTTATTTACAGTAATCAAATTCTCATGCATGTAATTTTAAGCATGAATATTTCTTAAAATACCTATACTTGTAATACCTAAGATGAAGCCAATCTTCTAAAGCAGGGAAAACAGAGAATATGCATAATCCAGCTGAAAGTGCATCAGTATCAGTGAGATCTCCTTGGAGAGTATCTGTGTTGCTGCTATAGTGATATGATTGTTTTACTTTCAAATATTTTATAGGAATAGGTGAATTTAAAACCTGATTATTTATGCAGGCTATTTTTTTTGTTCTCATTGTACCAATAATTAAGCAAATTTTAGAATAGAATCAGTATCTCTTTTAGCCTTAGTTCTAATATGACCAAATGACAATAGCAAAATTTACATTCATACATTATAATCAGTAATGAAACAAAGCCTGTTCCATGATTTCTGTATGAAGTTACTCCATGTGAAATAAATTCAGTTACATATTAATGAATACATAATACTGATTGTAGAGCTATTATGACTATACATGTTGAGTATTACACTAAAACTCAACAGATCATTCATTGAAAACAGTATTTTCAAATACTGCTGCAGTTCAATATTCTATAGAAGTATATTTATCATTTATTTATTTTGAGATATATGGCTCTAATACATATTTCGAACAATAGATTTCTAGACAGCCTAGTATTCTAGAATTCACTAATTTTTTATTATTTAAGATGGGCAAAGACAAATTTTAAATCTTAGTAATTTGAAATAAAATGTCTTTCTGATATACGCCAGATGCCACAGGATGCAAAAGTAAAAAAAAAAAGAAAAATATTGGATTTTTGTCTGCCACAAAGCTTTCCTTTTAGTTTCTTAAATTTTTTCTCCATAATGTAGTTTTTACACTTTAAACATGCCACACATTAGATAGAAGGCATCTCTTTTTTTTGTTTTGTATGTTGAGTTTTTAAATTTCTAAATCATTATGATTGCACACCTATATAGATACTATTGCTATCCCTTTTTTGTTTCTTAGTAAGATGTAGTCAACATCCAAATTCAACTCATATTGCATAAAAGCAAATTCTTTATCAAAGAGAATAAAAAAAATCCCCAAAAATCTGTTCAAAATTGGGAAACCTCAATAATTTTTTCTTGAGATGGGAAACGAAGCATCTCGTAAGTTAGTTGTAAACCAAACTCAAAACAAATTCTATAATCATTATTTTCCTGTGTTTTGGAAAATGACATTTTGGCATTCCTCTGACCAATCATATATTCTTGCTAACAAGGACAGTACAGCCTTAATGATCTGAAACTCGTTTATCTGGGAGACATAAGATTCAGTCACACAAATGAATTGTTGATAAACTAGGGTCATTGAGCAAAAGATCCTGCAGAGCCTGTAAGCTCTGCAGGATGGAAGCTCTCTCCTGCAGAGTCTTTCTTCTGAGAAACAAGTAAACTCTGCAGGCTTAGACATTTATGTACACAATATTTTATACACAATAAAACAGATGTATTGAAGCAGTCCTGACAGACACACCAGAGTTTGAGATAAGTATATTTTGGTTATCACAATTATACAATTAGATGTGTGTTGTGTTTTGTTGACTTCTTTTTTTTTTATTAGTGCTGATAGTTCATTTTTAGATTTCATTTTACACTTTAAGGATTCCTCCCATGTTTTCCCATTCTTACCTATACTAGACTAAAAGGCAAAAGTCTAGAATAAACTTTATTATGCAATGCTTTCCTCCAAGAAGTAAAAAGAGGCAAGGATCAGTTACAGAGTCCGAATTTATCTGTATTCCCTATTGACTTCTCTGTATGTTCACTCATTTTATACAAGGGCAGCAAAAAATCGGTTCACCTATGACAACAAGCACAAAGAAGTAGCACCTGCAAATGACTGAAAATGCTCTAGCAACATAAACAGTATATTACATTAGGGTACAAAAAAAAAAAAGTTCTATCTTAATATGAATTATTTTCCTATAATTTCAAAGTATTTAGTTTTTAGAGGAAATAGAAGAATACTCCTGCAGGGGATGTCCAAAGGCAGAACCATCTACTATTCTAATACCCTATAATAACCAAGATAAGTGAGATTTAACAACTCTGCAGGACTTAAGTTTATATCCTGCTTGGAAATTATAAAGTAGCGTTCCAGACAGCCCTCTCTTTTTCCTGTGGCTCCTGTGAAAGAGTTGTGAATTTTATTACATACTGAGCCTTTTTACCACAACACAATGCATTTCTGATATTGTTGATCATGCATTTTAAGAATTTAGGTGTACCGAAAACAGAAGGACATTTTTTGATAGTTTTAAATCAGAAACTACACACTAGGAAGCAAGAAGAAATAATTAAGGATGTTTTGCACATGTAGATTAATTAAACGTGTCTTTAGGTAGCAAATATTTCAATTAAAATGGAAACTGGAAATTTTTGAGTATTTCTTGGCAAAATCTCTGCTCTTCACAACTGACCTATTAATTTATATAAGTAGAAAAAAAAATCTCCCATGAAGACACCCTAATTTTTTTTTTTTAAACAAATTACAGTATCTTAGTGTGTCACAAAGGAAGCTAAGGTAATCTAATGTATTTTAGACCTGCCTGAGAATAATTTTTCTGTCCACTTATTCAGCTGCAATCATAGCCAGTGCAGAAAGCAGGTGTGGCTTTGTCCTTGCTCCGTCAGACTACTCGTATTCCATTATACAGCTGTGGACCCTGTTCATTTAGTATAAGCCATCCTCTTTATCTTTTTTACTGGATCAGTATCTCAGCTTCCTCCCAGGCATTTTGCACATGAAGAGACAACAAATGGAAAAAGAAAGGTGACAACGCAGCTGACAGGCTGGTGCAGCACTCTGGCCACAAAAAAAGCTGGCAGTGGCAGAAGGGAGGGGGAATTCAGACATAGGTGAGGCAGACATAAAGACTGATGGTAGGCTGAGTAGTTGAGCTGGGTAAGGGCAGAAGTCAGGCGGAGGTGGAGCAGACTAGGCTGATTTGGAATTTGGGGATAGGAATAAATAACTAGGCAGATAAATAACTATGCTAGGCAAAGCACTGGAGGCTAAGGAAGAGGAGAGAGCTTTTGTTACAAAGCAAAATTGACAGTTCTAAATGCATTTAGATGAGTCAGCAGCACTGATTGTCACATATGCACATGTGCACACAGAGATGGACACATCTATACTGCAATGACATTTTTCAAAGACATAAGTTTCTTGGTCAATCTCCCATTGGATTTTGGAACACTGCAGCTGACAGCACTAAAGCTGCTCCTCTACCAAGGAAGAGCTCTATCTGGAGCATTTTATCTGAAAATCCATAACTGTGTATAGTGTATACTAGGACGAAAGTGGCTTTCATTTTAAAACACTTCTTAATACTGATAAAGCTAAATATTGGGAGAAAAGACTACTTTTATAAATCTGTAGTTTTATATTTTTTTTTTAATAAGGGGATAAAAGAAAAAAAAATCCCCTGAGACTCAATCAATTCCAACTGAATTCTTAAAGAATATATGAATTGAGCATAACTATTTTGGTAATTCTTTTCCTTTAGTCTATTTGCAAATATCTGAAACTAAAGAAAATAATTTAAGTATATTTAAGCAAAAATACTTCAAAATATATGAAAAAACCAGCATTACAGAAAAGCTTCACCTCTCCTAATAATGGCAGCAACGCAAGGAGCTATAAAGAAACTGTGTTCTGAGACAGTATAAACCAGTGCTGTTCACAAGCAGCTGAGTCTCTGGGACGAAATCAGTGGGAGTTACACTGTTTACTTTAATGGAGCTATGATTTTACTCATTTTTCATAGCAGTTGTTTTCTAAATTGCTACTTGTATTCACTTATCAATTTTCTTTAAGTAGCACAGTATTTACAACAGCAGCATGTAGTAGCATGAACTGGGTTAGCCACACTCTTTTGCTCTGGACTGCACTTGCAGTTAATACACCAGTGTCACATAATCATACTGTGGTAGAGACAACAATTTTCCAACATGGTTTCCCTCTGAAAAGGAGTCCTCTAATGTCCTATAGACGTATGGCTCTTCTGCTGGCCCAGAATCATTGGTGGAAGGAAATGATGAATTTCTACCTCAGCTGCATCAAAATCTAGTGAGAAGTAAGAGAATTTGAACAGGAATTAATTAAAGAGTGCCCTAGAAAGACACATTATTAGCAGACCTTGGCTCATAGGTTGGTTTGATTTTAAGTAGAAGGGAATATAGGCACTAAGTCTTAAGAGTTCTAATCCTTAACCAGAATATATGTTATTGCTATTTGTAAAAATTGTTTACTTGAAGCCTGGGCAGTTGTCTGGAAGCAACTGAGTATATTTAAAATATTTCCCTTTTCCATCAGACCTGTTAATTACATTTTCAGTTTATGTCTTACATTTTACTGAAAATGTCTCTGGATAGCCAGTTTCTTCTGTATTGAAAAAAAAAAAAAAGATAGAAGTAGTGTGTACTATGATAATACGTATGATGAGCAATTCATAGATTCATTTAGGTTGGAAAAGACCTCTAAGGTCACCAAATCCAAACATTAACCCAGCACTGCCAAGCTCATAACTAAACCATGTTCCTAAGCAGCCCATATACACACCTTTTCCATACCTCTAGGGAGGGTGACTCCACCACTTCCCTGGACAGCCCGTTCCAATGCCTGAAAACTGTTTTGATGAAAAAACTTTTTCTAGTACCCAACCTAAACTTTTCATGGGACAACTTGAGGCCATGTTTTATCCAATCTGTTGTTGCTTTGGAGAAGAGACCAACTCTCACCTCACTACAACCTTCATCCGCACTCAGCCTCTTCTCCAAGCTAAACGATCCCAGCTCCCTCAGCCACTCCTCATCACACTTGTGCTTTATATCATTCAGGAATTTTGTTGCTCTTTGGAAATGCTCCAACATACCTGAATCAGGAACTGATTGTGATCAATTTACAAGCATCTATATTTATACGGATTACTAAGTTTTTCTTTGGAGTGTAAATTAATTGATCAAAATTAAAAAAAACCTGTAACACATTGCAGTCTTAGGCAAAAATGTGAAGCATAAAGAAGAATGTAAACCAGGGAATGTATTTTGTAGAACTTTGGATGTTATCTAGATGAGAAATTACGAACTACTAGCATCTCTGCAAAGTTTGGTAGTGGCAGAGATTTGCAGTGGTGCTGACAATGCCTTATAAAACTAATTTGCTACTGCTCTCAGGAACGATTTGTTGCAAATGACCTTTACTGCTGAAGACGAAGACAAAGAAAGGACATGAGATAAAAACGTGGAAATCAAAACCAAGGTCAAACAAAACCTGCTGAGCATCACACTTTCAAGTCAGTGATAGGCAACGATAGGCTGTGTAGAGATCAGTCCATAACCTTATGAATCTATAGGATTAGATGGGCCTAGTAATTGTTCTAACATGTAGCCTGCAAATTTCTTAAAGCAGATGCTCAAGTAGATTTACAAGCAATTAAAGTTTTATGTAAAAATTTAATCATTTCCCTACAGTCTTTCTATTGAAACTTAATATATGTGAGATTACAAGAGGTATAGATATTGTGCCTTTTACCTACATGGTTTGTGCATGCAAATTGTAAACAAATGTAAGAACACTGGCACTCATTCCTAAACAATCTTTCAGTCCATTGCAGCAAAAGCAACATAATATAGATTAAGTGCTTATTTTTCAGATTATACCTAATAACCTATAAAGTAATTTTCAGTCACACTTCACTGGAGTTAATTTTAAAGCATAATATTAAAGTCAAGGTGTCTTCACAATTAACTAGCCGTTACATACAAACATGGTCTGACATATGAGTTAAATATATGCAAGTAAACCCTTGCAGGCAAATGAGAACAGACTTAATCAAAATTAAAAATGAACTCTGTGTAGGTGCACACAGAGCGATGTGCATTATGACATCTCAGTTGCTATAGGAGAGCAAGAACATTTGCACCAACTTTATTTCACTGTGAAGAATATTCAGTTAGAAGTTATTTTTTGGAACTGACAACATTTAAGGAATTTTTACAAATTAGTTATCTCCGGGCATAATTTCCAGTAATTTGTGGTATAGTAATTTATCTTCAGAAAGATGCAGGAAAACAATTTCAGGTAATAGTTTGATATTTTCTGGAAAAAAAAAGAACACTGAATACAAAGTCATCCTTTGAGCTCTTATTTTTTTGATATCCTTTCATCACTAGTAGCTTTACTCATCAAGAATAAGACGAAGCAGCTTAATTGCTCCCTGTGGCTAAAGTAACTTAAACCTCAAGTCCACTATATATGTATTTAACTTTGTAAGAAATAAGTTTCCCATTGTATTTTTCTTTTCTATTACCCTTACTGAGCAGAAGTGCGAACAGAATCTAGAATCATTAAAAAAGGGGAGAAGCCTGCAGAAAAGAGTTCTTTTTACATCAGACTTATTATCCACATATTTTGCATAAGTTTTAACATAACTGTATTTTAAAAGAAATTAAACTGAATTTATAAAATTTTAGAAGGTAGGGAATTTTACTTTGATTATGAGCTCAGTTATTGCTTTACTACTCTCATATTTTAGTGATTCAATAAAATAGTGTTAATAACACGAAACAGAAGCTCCCTCATCTGTTAATCCTAGTTGTCTATTTCCTGCCTCTCAGCAAAAAAAGAAGTATTTCAGTGATCATGAAATTTCATCCATTTTTTTTTTATCCTTTCACATCTAGCTTAGAGGGCAATACAGAAAATGGTAGAAGTTATTTCAACGTGTTAACTGTATATAAATGTATATATTTCTTAAGAGATGTTCAGTTTGTCCTCAGCATATTTATTTCAGTAAGAAAACTATTTGAACTATTATAAATACAAAGCTAACTGGAAAGAAGTTTGTGGGATTTTTGTCTCTACAAATAATTTGTTATAAAGTCAGTAATGTTTTTTGAAATGCTTTACTTTTCTTTTGATAGTTCTGAAAACAGACTTTGCTTGGCTAGTGAACTTCTGAGTCTAATTTAATCACATTGTGAATTGGTGTGAAAGTTTGCTAGGGTATAAATGAAACTGTTGTTTAAAGCAGTCTCAACAGGGGAAGCATGAAAAGATGACATACATCATAAATGAGTTTCCTGTGAGGTTTGCAAAGCTGACTGCAAGAAGGGTTTTCTATGCTATTTTCTTTCTACTACAAAAATCTCATACGTGCCTCTACTTAACACATGAAAGAAGAAAAAAATATGAACTTAGGCTGGAGGACTCAAAGCAAAACAATACTGTACTGCCAACCACTTGCTTTGTACCCTAGTCTGAGGCAGAGGCTGCTTGAAGACTAATAACTGCTGCAAGCTTGAAACCTCTGGGTAGTTTTACATTTTCCAGTGTTTCCACGGGGTAGAATCCACTCCACAGCACTTCTAAATGAGGGCTATGCTTCAATACACAACTATGCATTGAGAAAGGACTGGTAGAGTAACATCTCATGCATTGGACACCTCTGAAGTATCTGTTTCAGCTGAATCCTAATAGTTCCAGATGCAAATGCATCACTTGAAACAAAAAACAGTGAGCAAGTATGAATACTGCAAACCTGAGGAAGCTGGTGGTGTTTTCTAGGTTACATTTGTAGTCACTGAATTTTTTTCACAGGTTGAAAATTCTGGTAGATCTTTTTATTTCCAAATCACAATACTAGATAAGTTAAACATACATGTAAAAAAAAGCCTTTCCGATAATGGAAGCGAACTGTAATATCAATCGGAATTTTACTGTATCCATAGCTCAGGATACCTTATCTCATCAAGGCAAAAGTAACAGTTTCATAATGACCTGGGGCTTGTATTAGTAGTATTGTAATTATTTATTAATGAAGGAATTTGATTAGTACTGTTGTAACAGTTTAATAATGGGGGAACTTGATGCCAAATGAAATATTTGTTCTCACAGCCTCTCCTGGTGAGAAAACTAACTGAAAAAATAGGGAAGAATCATAGCCATTCCCAGATCAATGGATTACTTTCACCATCACCTCTATGGAAAATGTTTAGCTAAACGAACAATTCTTAAAATTTCAAATTAGAAAAATTGGCAGAGTGGTTAAACGCAGGAAGCATCCTAGTTTTGATTCACAATTATCACAGATAAGAGTACTCTATCTCACTTTTCAAGATTACTAACTTTAGACACTGCATTGAGAAATTTAAATGTCATATCGATATTGGTGAAAATAGTAGGAATAATCTGTCTACTCTGAATCAAATAGTAAACCAGAAAATTATTTACTGTTTCTGAAAAATGTAACACTGCAAAACCATAACAGAGTCACACACAAATCACTGCCTAAGTGAAAAGTCATATAAAGGTGAAATAAAACAGGACTTCCAAATCTCTGTTTTCATTCAAAGTGGAAATTTAATCTTCATTTCTTAAAGTTGCAAGAACTTTAAAAATATAAATGGATTCCAATTCACAATAATAAATTGCTCTACCTTTAAATACTTAGGGATATTTAACTGTAATGCTCCATATAATGCTCTGTTTTCCTATAACTGACTTCTGGCTGACATAAAAATATGAGAGTGAACTGATCACTTTTAATAGAAACAGATTAATATGATTGATGGATGTACAATAAAAGAGGTCCAGAAGTTCATTCAACTCAATTAAGATATTTAAAGGCTAGTGTGGAAAATAGAGAAGATTTTAGAATTTTGCCCCCAAACCCCAGAAATCACCGCTAGTAAATTCTGCTTTGACCCAAGTACATGATCTTCGAAGCACACAAACCGAGAAGAAAATCTACACTTCTCATTCAATAAAGTCAGAAGTATAATTGTACTTTCTTCCACTCAGGTTCTACATCAAAATGTCCCCTAATGTACAATTATCACCATATGAAACCACTACAACATTGGTTAAAGAAATGGCAAAGGCATAAAATAAGTATTGTTATGCATTTCAAAAATACAAGATTACATATAAATTAAAAGGATTAAGGTTTCAGATCTGAAAAACTATATTAGGATGAACTATATAAAAAGTAGAGATCTGGTGTGAAAGATTATAGAAATAGGCCTTACTAGAGGAAAAAAAAAAAAAAGCAATTTTAATCCAGTTGTTGTTGAAATACAACCAAGCTTACTTTAATGTATCAGCCCTTCTTCTACCATTATAAATGTTATTGAGATTATATTACTGTATTTTCTTTTTTTTTTTTTTTTCAGAGAAGGGTCTACTGCCAATTGTGAATGTTTTTTGGAAGAAATATAATTTGATTTGCTAGAATGCAAGCTCATCCTAAATTGATGTCTTGCATTATATATCTAGCAGTTTTCAGGGGGAACATTATGTAGCCATTTATTAACAATAACAAAGTCGTTTTTAATTCTTTAAAAAAATATGACTATTTAGACAAATGCCAAAAAGGAATATAAACATTTCTATATAAGATAGACATGTGCTATCCTGTGAAAGATAGTTTGAGTAGTCAGCAAATCCCTACTGGCACAAATGTGAGGAGACACTGGCCAGAAAAATCTGTCTGATTTTCAGAATGTGTAACACTTCTTTTAGAGAAATAAAAGGGTCTCTCACTAAAATCTAAGCTGTCACATTAGCATTAAATCAGTGCCTGCCAGCAAACATGGTAAAAGGTTGTTAAAGGTTTTCACTGTAAACACTATTTTTCTGAGAGCTTAAACAATACTACAGTAAAGGGCTCTCGGCTAAAGTGTGGAATATTGCATATTGCTCAGAAAGTGTGTCTTTAGGCACTTTTTTAAAAATTCCTTTACTGAGATAGGTCATAATCTTGAAAAGTAAAGCTTAAGTGAAAGCAATAGGACACATTCCCTAAGAATGCTCAAGCACCAGGCACACAACATGCAACTTACAATCTGATCCTCCTTGCTGGGATCCCTGTCAGAACTTGGTTCCTTAAAATTCCTCTAAATTAAATTGATTCAAGACTACCACAGTTTAAATATATTTTATTTGGATTAATATCTGAATTCATATATTTCCATGAGAAAACTCCTCGTGAGCATTCACACATAGGCATTTCTCCATCTTTCTGTTTAAAAGAAGAACCAGATGTACCACTGAGAGACCAATCTACACTGAATTAATCCCACTTCCCCCAAGGACAGCTCCAGAACAGCCACCACAATGGTACTTAGAAAGGGAAACATCAGTATCCGTCATGAAAAGAAAAACTGTGAATACGAACAAAGACTTTAAAAGGTCACAAAAGTTGAAAGAAAAATGCACCAATTGAACAAATGCTAGAGTGACATCAAATCTGAAAATGTATGGAAACAACATGAGAAAATACCATGTATCTCTTAAAAATAAAAGAGATAGCATTATTGCCTGAAAAAATACATTTTAACACATTGGATTAAAAAGAAAAGCCTTCTCATTATGTATCTAAGCTAGTCCATACCAGAAACATAGGAAAGAGCCTAGATTGCACTTCAGTTTGTGCCACCAAATAAGCATTGCTACAAACCACACAGACTATGCCCCTAAAGTATGTGTGAAATACAACAAACTAAATTGTTCCTAAAGATATGCATTTTTTCAACAAGAAATTCAAATGCATTTAATTTTGGCATTGAAACTTTCAAATATTTTTGCCGCCTCTGACAGAAGCAGAATTCATCCCTCACAAGAAAAGACAAAAGAGTGTTTTAAATATTGTACCATCTATTTAGCAAAAGCAGAACAAAAGGTTTAAACATTATAGAAAACATTGACCATCTCTATGTGTTAGTAATGGTATATCTATAACAATTTTGAGTCAACACCTCCCTTTCATTTCAACCATAGCTGTTGGAGTTCAGTATGTCTGCAAATAGGGTCATAAGGCCCTAACAGTAGCTAGAGCTAAATACTTTGGTTGTTTAAAATTTAAAAAAAAAAAAAAAAAAAGATTTGTAATGGCATGTTATGGAATAATGATAAAGTAGACAAGACTGCTTTTAACTAATTATCACTAGCCTATAAGAAAGAATTAGTAGCCCTCCACAGAGCCTAATATCGTATCTAAACAAAAAAGTGCTTGATGACGCTGAAACCTGAAAGCTATACTACAATTGCAAAATCAGCACCGAGAACAGGCTTATCTGGTTTACTTGAGTAAACCAAGCCTTCAACATGTTAACTTAAACATTATGTATCTGAGAATGATTAGACCTGATTTGAACTATTTAAAATTTAATGCTGCAGTCTCCTTTACACAGAAGCAGGAAGCTAGCTACTGGATGAATGGATTTCTCCTGAGAAAGGGAGAAGGATACTTCAACACTGGAAAGACAGACAAGATTGCAATACAAAAAGAGGACAAAAATTCCTTAACACTTCACAAGTGGCAGCTGCTGAGTTCAACAAGGGGCAGTGCTTGCAGTGACTGTGCTGGTCTACTTTAACTAAAGAGATTGAATTCCTTATTAATGCATCAATTGAAAAAAACATAGTGTTCAGAACCATTTGTTTTAATATTTTATTTTTCTGAAGTAGTAACAGAACTTTTTAAAAATCTAGGGTGGTTCCAAATAGTTTCTGATTCTTTCTCACAGAGGCAACTATTTCATAACTATTAACACTTGTTTTATTGATGCACTACTGTATTCCAAAATTTAATTCATTTTAGTGTGAAATAATAAATAAGAATACATGTAATCTGCATACATGTAATCTGCAAAATTCAACAAGAAGGGGAATAATAAAGAAGTGCATAGTTTAAGCCCAAGGTCAAAAATATCAGCAGAAGTGGAGTCAGAAGCTCATAGAGTAGCTGAATTCTTATTAATTAGCATTACCTTGACATATTTTGTAAAACTACAGGTAAAGGTTGTTGCTGTGTAATAATGTATCCTAATAACTCTCAGTGGGAAGATCCACTTGAACAAGAAAGGAAGTGATGAGAAAGTGAATAGTAACAAATTATTAGAAAGATAGTATTCACTAAACAGTTACAAGAGATTTGCAAATTATACATCTTATTGACCAGTGAGGGTGCATTTATCTCTCACCTAACATTGGGAAGGTACTGAGAACTAGCAGAGGTAAACTTCAGTGAAAATAAATTTTAATGGAAAGTTAAATAACAGATATAAAGAAAATTGTCTTTTGTCAGACTTAAATATACTGAAGTCCATATTGGGCAAGTTAGTATAAACTATAATACAAAACCCAAGATTGGACATTTGATAAATATGCTATATTTTGGACAAGTGAAGATGGCTTTTGTAAGGGAAATTATTACTTTGTCGACCTTTTTGTGAAGCACTTTTTATCATTCAATAGACACCTGAATGAGAGTGATTTTGTTGCCTGGAGTTGCTTGGTAGGTGCTCGGTAGGAGTCTACCTTGGATTTGCAGAAGGTTTTTCCTAGAGTTTGTCAACAAAGGCTCTTATAAAAAGCAAGCAGATAAGAAGGCAGGCATGTATAACCGGGACTTTAAAAGCCAAGTAGCAGAGAGTTAGAACTAAAGATCCAGTTCCTGAAACTGAGAGACATTGCTGCTGGACTTTTTCAAAGAGTTTTTCTAGGGCCTGTGCTGTTCAACACTCATAAACAATCTGGGAAGAGGGATGAGAGTTGTTGAGAAATGTTCCCAATCAGAGTTATTTAGGTTAGACAGGACAAGGACAGAAAGTGTAGAATTCCAGAAATTCTGTACTCACAAGCCTGAGTGACAAGGCAAAACAACGGCAGAATAAATTCCCTGCACAAGAGAGGGTGAGGGAAGGTGGGAAATTTGACATAGTGAGCCTGGAGTTGACAGTCACCAGGGAGAAATGAGCCCATAGTTGCATAACCATTTAATATTGGTATTCAGTAAGAAACTAAGTAGGAAAAGCTGAGGGAATAATTTTGAAATAGTGGAAACCTAAGAACTTCTCACACTCCAAAAGCCACAAGTAGCATGCAAAATCCAAAACAGGGCAACAAAGATGAACAGCTTCTATACAGAAATCCGACGCTTCTCTTGAAAAGAAGTTCTCCGAAGAATGATTTAGATGAGGCTCACAAATCACTGGTGGCATAAAGGGAATGGACTGTTTAAAACTCAATCAAATCTAATGCAATGTAGTTTCAAATTAAGATAGCAGAAATCACATTCAAAACAACAACAAAGAAAGTTCTTTATACACAAAATGAACAGGGTAGTAGACCCATGCAACTCATAACTGTTCTAAGACTTAAATAGATTTGTGAGAATAGATTCACAGAACAAAAATCCAACAAAATCTTAATCTTTAGAAACCACATACATCTGATGAAATTTCATCAGCTAAAACTGCTGGAGGCTGGGGAATCTAGTTCTTGTCTTACTCTTCCCTGGGAATATATTTATAATCACTTCCCAGAGACAGGATGCTGTCCAGGCAATTCTTGTCCTAATCCAGTATGGGCATTCTTCTTTTGCTATGTTCCCCCATGTCATTACTTTTAGGCACTCCCTGAAGTGGGCATGGATGCCTTTGAGGCACCTCATCCTGTTGATGTCTGATACATTTAAAATACTTGCTTAGTTTTGGATTACTCTTGGAGGGTGGAAGGGAAGAACAATCATAAAATGTAAGTGCTACAGGACTTTACTTATAAACACAGGCATCTTTTATTGGATAATGTCTGAAATGTCAGAAATTTTCCATGCTTTTAGGATAGTTCAATGAGTTTTTTGCATTATCATGTCCATGAAGTACATTTCTTCAAACGCTGGTATCCCATAAATGAATCAGTAGACAAGTGCAAACATGGAATCTCTCTGAAAAGTTAACAAGTCTCCCAATGAGAATTGCCCTTTGCCATTGAAGAATATCTCCTGGCAACAATTGGAATACCAATGAGATTAAACATAACTTCCTCTAAAGCTTTTCAAGTGAAACAACATGGCTTTATCACAGAATTAAGTAGTAACACTTCATTTAATATGTGCATTAATTATTGCTGAATTATAATGGAGTGTCTAAAAAGTTGTGTAATATTCACATTAATACTAAATGAATTCATTATGATGAGTGTAATTACAATGAATACTAACTACATTAATGGCAGCTAGACATGCTAGAAAAAGTGTTACCCATTTACTTGACAAGTTCCAAACGGAATATATTTTGTTAATGTATTTGGAAGAGTAGTGTGAATAGCTTGAACAGTAGTGTGAAGCAGAGTGTTTAGCAGAGGTTTTTTTAGTGTCATTGAACAACTAATTATTTTACTGTATGTTGGGCTTCTATGCACATATATAGATATATAAAATACAATCTGAATGCATTATCTGAATCAAATAAAAATAGTGAATCTTCAAATCACTCTTATGCTTCTCAATGTATTTAGTTTCTCTTACACACATATAAGAATAAAATCCTAGACGCACGGTCAGAAAAATAGGAAGTCAGGAAACAGACTGTATATGTTACTATACCCCAGTTTTGCACTCCACTATTCATGCTGGTGTGCAATCTACAGATCAACCATGTGCTAGGCAAAGCCTGATGTCAGGTGGTATGTTTAGCATGCTTCTGCATTTATATTTCTTGACCTGTTGGCCTAAGCCTTACATAAACTATTCTTGCCGATGGCAAAAGAAATCTGGCTTGGGAATTGTATCTGTAGCCACATGCCAGATGTCTCATGAGCTCTCACAGTATATTAATTGTTCATCAGTTTTCAAGGAAGAACACAGTTTTATCCATAAGATAAAATTTTAGTGGATTGAGAAGAATAAAATGTGATGCCTTATTCAACAAGAGAAACAAAGAGTTACTTACAACGCTCTTTTCAATCAATGGAATGCAACTTTGCTGCCATCTGTGAAAATAAACAAAGCAAAAGAAATATAATTTCACATACACCACAGAATTATATAAATTTTGTGTACAAGTAAAGAGAGTATAATTAGATGTTACAGTACTAATAGGCAACTAAAATATTATCATACTTATTCTTTCTCTACTTTGATTCAATATCTTGATTCAAAGGCAACATCATCAACTGGATTTCTTCTTTTGCACTAACATATCTAATACAGCATAAACTGTAAAAAACATTCATTTCTTTGTCCAAAGAAAAGAAAAAGCAGTGGATTAGTAGGGCAAACAAGGATTGAAAATGCTGCCAAACACTTGACAAAACATCAAAACACAGCTTGATTCTTTGTTCACACAACAGAAGATACAAAGAAAAAAGTATCATCCTTTAACTTTTTTTGTATTGTATTTCAGAAGAAGATGAACTGTAGCCTTCCGGCAATCGCTAATGCAGTGTTTGTATTCTGCGTTGAGATTATCCACTTGGGTGCTGCACTGGAGCTCCCTGGGCTATTTTGACACTGCATCCAGATGCTCCAATTTTGCTTCAGTGACTCAAGAGCAGAGCCAAAATGCCTTAAAGCAATGTTCAAAGGGTTAGGTCTTGATGAACAATTAAAGTACTCAGAAGAAGTGTTTCTGAACATCTCTGACTGGTGCTGAAGTGACTTAAGTGGCCTTAGTGTGACATCCAGGCAGGGAATACGTAATAGAAAGATTCAGTTCTACACTCAAGGGAAACATGGATTTTGCCCCACTTTTATAGGAAAAATAAAACAAAGTGCAAGTACAAAAGAAAAATACTCCATGATTTTAACTGCAGTATATCAGTTCTAGAATGGGTGAATATTTGTCTGCTTTATATAAACCACTTAAAAAGGTCTAGTTAGAAGTATTTTATTAAAGTTGCATTTGTCATATATTCCCACTTTCTTGTTTGAGACCTAAATAATTTACTGTTTGAGCACTTTTAAAAGTGAATGTATATCCTGTAGAACCTAAGCATAATTTCACAGGAAATAAGGATCTATATACTTCAACGTACTTCAGTTCTCCATAAAGGAAAAGTTATCTAACTCAAGCACTGAGTGTTATTATTCCAACTGTTAAATATTTATGGGATTGGAAACTTATTTTGGAAAGCCTCATTCATTTAATTGGAGAATAACTTTATCTATTAAATGCTACAAAACCAGAGAAATATATAAGGCTGCATCACACCCACAACACAGGCCCTGAAGTTCCTGAGTATCAATTCTAGTGTTCTGATATGAGATGAAGTAAGAAAACAATTTCAGGGGGTAAGTGTCATTGAAGAAGGTTTTACCCGAACAATGACAGTGCATGATTCAGGTTGGAAGAGATGGGTTTGATACAGAATACAAACTGTGTACCAGGTGGAAGTTAACTCTGGGAAATCTTGAGAGACACATGCTGAGAAAACTTAGAGATATCCTGAAAGAAATTTTGGGGGGGAAAAAAAGAAGAAAAAAAAATCACTGCAAAAATTCACTTTATAACCCCTCCATCACCTTCTCCTCCTCTGTTTCTGTTAACTTTGCATCTGGTTGCTACTGCCAGTTAGCTCACCTACTGTGCTGAAAATCATTCACTTAATTAAGACTCAGGAACTCTGGGTTTCACAACTGGTACCAGCAAACTTTCTGTGTGACTCTGTACAGATTTGCAATATTTGACAACTTATTCTGATCTGTACACTACTAGTGAGACATTTTCCTGCAAGAGATCAACAGGTGACCTTTGCAGGTAAGAGTTTGCTAGCTTGTTTTTCTCCTCATCAAAAAAAAAAAATCTATACTTTGTTCTGGCTTTTCCTCACATCCGTTGGCAATATCAAAGGTAGAGAAAAATGACTCAGATTTCATACATGGGCAGTGTTTCTTCTGTATTGATCTTTGTGTCTGAATTGACATAAGCACTCGTGGCCAGCACGTTCTACTACTCCTTCTTAATATAAGCATGCTAGTTCAGCTCAGTACAGCTTCTTGAATTATGAAGTTTTAGGAAACACAGACGTACATGCAGGAGGGCTTTAAGTATTATGCCAATAATTTTCAGTCAGCTGCTTTAAAAAAAAGGTATTGGAAAAAAAATCAGTCATCTTCTCCTTCCTCTAAAATATCTGCAATTCAACTAAAATGATGCATTTAGTGACAAAGAAAAACATACTTTGATTTTATTTGGAACTGACAGAAATATTCAGGAAATATTTAGAAACAAAAAACATGGAGAAGAATTATCCTCTACATTCCCAAAAGTAACATTTTTTCTCCAGTCATTAATCTGTATACTTGCCAGAGACATAGGCAACTCTGCAGAAGCTATTTAAACACAAAACTAAAGAACTGGAAGTGAAAGATTAGGCTTACATGCTCTTTGTAAATCATTCATGGAAGTAAAGAGAATCCCCCCTCTCTTCACTTATTCAATAGCTCTGTGGTTAGGGCCTCATCTGATATACAATGTGGGACAATCGGGTTCAAGACCTCATCTGCACATTCTTGAACCCACATTTTCACTTTCCCAAAAGAGTTCTTAAACCAGTGAGAAATCTATAATTGGCTTCTCTCGATCCCCATGGAAAAAGCTGTTCTGCATGGATTATTTAAATACTTAGTCAAAGAGAGAGAATGACTCTTTGGTCTGGCGGTTAAAGAATTCACTGGAGAGGCACACAGCTCGGTCAAAGTAGCAGTTCAAATAGCTCAGGTGAGAGCATACCACTGCAGAATATCCAGTGGTTAGGTGATTCCCCTGGAAGTTAGAAAATAAGGGTTTAAATCTCAGTCAGGGGGAAGGAGTTGAAACCTAGTCTCCTATATGCAGGAGTTATTGCATTAAAAAACATATGGTGAGACCTTCAACTTGGTGGGGGTGCAGAGATGAGTGGGTGGAGAGGGAAGATGAACAAGGGAAACAGTTGTTATCTCTTCACTACTAGTTTTGTGAATCTATTCCTGTTCCAAAACAACAAAAAAATAAAGCCATTACAAATTCAGCCGGAATTTTGACAGCTTTTAAAATTGATAGTGATCAATTTATTCACTAGAATTTTATTCAGATAGTTAATGCAAAAAAACCTGTCTTCCTTGCAGGCACAGATTAGACTCACAATTAAAGACTGGATTAAATTTATTTGCACGTATGAAGCTGCCCTGTACATACAGTGCGCATATACAGAGTAACCATAGAGGAGTTAGGATAACCTGCTATTTAAGAACAATTCTATGAATTAGATTCTAAAATTCTGTGGGATGAGATAGAGATATTGTAGTAGAAGCTCACTTAACATTTCAAATTGTGCAGGGTATATTCAACAGACATTTTATGAGAAAGGAATGATCATGCTTTTTTCTTTTTTTTTGGAGATCATATCTGGACACAAAAGAATTCAATATAGTTCATCTGGAACCAGTATCTTCCAATTTCTTATATCATGGTTGTAAGCCTCCTATTTTAATGCAGTATTTTATATTTCATTTATTATATAGTGAGTCCAACACTAGGCACACATTTGAGTCTGTTTTATAAGAAACGTAATCGTTTTATTGAATAACAGAAAAGTAAACCTGAATTCCTGAGTGCTTGCCATCAACACAGATCTGAGAATTCATTTACTTACCTGAACACTGGATAAAGATCTCTGTTGTTGTTCATATTTGAACAGAGCATAGTTCATTTACAGTATTTAAATCTTATTTTTCTTGCATTTGTCAATATTTCTCTCCTAAAACCTTCATGTTTTTCTGACAGCATTCAGAAGTTGCGGGGATAGCAATGACAAGTTAACTGTACATAAATCTTTCAAACACAAAGTGGGTTTCAACAGCAAAAGGCTGGTGAAATGTTAAACTAGAACTAGAGCACAGCTTTGGATAAAGAAGCATTTTCAGCTTAATACAATTACTCCAATAATTTGATTTACCTAATATATAAATGTTACATATTCAGAAATATTCATTCTTAGGCTGCTCCTACACAGCATTATTGCCTGCTGGTCTCTAAAACACATACAGTCACTATTTAGTTCTTAACAAGAATGTAAGAATATGCTGCTGCTTTCCACACAGCAATTTTTTCACAATATGAGTGCCTGCGAAAATAATAAAATATTTTCAAAGTTGCCTGCTAACAAGAAGAGTAAATTATATATATTTTAATCTAGCTTTTTGCCAATGAACATGCTCACTTGCATAAATTTTGCTTCTCGTGGGAAGTCTAACTTTTTATGATTCCCATGTCACGTTCTCCCCCCAGCATTTCCAAAAAAGTGAAACATCTTTTCCAGTTAAGAAGTTCATACATTTTTAAATTAAATATCTTGGGGGAGGGGGAATAAAGTTTTAGTGTTGGAAATTCCTAATTTTCAACTGACTCAAATAAAATAAAATAATCTTAATCTAAATCTGCTTTTTGAGAGTACTTTAGACCTGTAATGTAAAATGAAGAATTATTGATAAGTGATGGATGCTAATAACATTAATATTGTTTTTATCTCACATACATTCATAGGATAATGATTCAATGAAAAAAAATAGGTATTATGGAGAAGTTCATCCTCTTACGGCTGAAAGTTGGAGCAGGTGTTAGCGTTGGTAATAGTGGGAATTGTTATTTGGATTTTACTGGCTATTGTACCAGGCTGCTGATAAATATACAGTGGTCTGAGGTACTTTCACATAAAGGATAACCTGACAGTTCTGTGGAATTCTGTTTTTCAACTACATAACAAGTATTTTACAAAAGAAATCTATTACTGAGTGGGCTTCAAACATTTTTTAATATATTATGGATCAAATAGTAGAAAAAACCCCAAACAAACCAAAACAAAAAATATTTCTCATCATGTTATTCAGAAATACTCATAGAGTGAAAATATTTTAATGCATTCAATATGAAAGCAAACCAGAAAAAGATTCAGGTTTTGCTAATTACTTTTGTAAAAAACCTGTATTAGTTAAATTTACAGATTTAATTTTCCAAAATCACTGAATGATTTGCCTACCTGCTCACTACTGAATAGTAATTCACCTAAACTTGCTTCAACTTCAGCATCACTGAGAAAAAGAGCATTAATGGAAAAGTCAATGCAAGGAAATGCACCTTCCATCACAGAAAAGAAAGTTTATGGCTGAATCCTCCATGATTGGGATTGGGCACCCGATTTTATCAGAAATAAAAGCCCCACACACCAACAAAGATCACATCAATGCAGACTATTTTTAGCACAGATTGTATTGCAATTGTTGTTTTTTTAACTCTGGAATAGAAAAGGACAAAGTAAAAATGTACATCTCACTATAAAAATATGTAGACTTTTTGGTTAGAAATTAGTTAAGTGATCCTTTGTGACTAAAAAAAAAATTAGATTAAAAAAGCTAATTAAGAAATGAAAGGTAATATAATAAGAGAGTTTGGTTCTACATTGCACCATACTCTTATCCAAAATTTTTCACTAATTTATACGTATAAAAAAAAAGAAACTCAATTGTTCCTGGGTTATTGGTCTCTTAATCTTGCATATTAATTTAGGCAGTGTAACAGTACAGCTAACTTCCATTCCAGTATTCTTAATTATCTACCATTAAACTCAAATTTTGTTACATTTGTAGCTGAAAAAAAAGAGAAAGAAGGCACTGTATTTGTACTGTCATCTCATTTCCAGTTCTCCTAAGGGTCTTTTTGCAAACCAAACTGAGAATCTTTCACTATCTTAAATATCAGGTTTTATTTCTTTAATTGGGTGTTTCTATCAGGACCTTTTCAGTGAACTCTTCACATTTTAATATACTTCTGCTTCACTACTCTAGCTGATTGTTTCAGAGGTTGTGCAGAACACATTCCTGATCTTCATGAAAGCTGCTTTCAAGGTCTTTCGTATTCTGTCATAATCCCCTAGTAATTACAAAGGCTCTCTTTGCAACAATAAGCAAGTCTGAGAGGAGTTCTATAACCCTACATCACACAATAAACTGTACTTGGACATTTCATTTAAATGTGCTTCCCTTGAGCCCCTAACGTGCATACAAAATCTGTGAGATGCCAAAACACAAGAACTGAAAGGTTATGATGATGGTAACCATCTCCATAAAAGCATTGATTAAATGAAATACAAAACACAGCTTGGATAAAGTCTTTAGTTGGGGAGCATTTAAGACCTCATTAGAAAAGCAAAGTTGACAGAGCTTAAAAACACTTATTTTATGCCTGATAATCATTAATCATCTTTACAGATATTTTTCTCCTTTAGGACTTTAAAAGTGCTTTTGAATGCTCCTCTGCAAGTACTCCTACTTTTGCTTTATTTATTTTATTTTTTAGGGAAAAATGTCTCTTCCTGTCAAAAGAAATACCTTGCCTGATTTTTGACTCAGTTGCAACCATTGCTTTCACGTATGTGACCCATGAGCTAACAGAAATGATCCTTCCAATTACTGTACATATAGAAAGGAAAAATGTACAACACATATCTTCAAAAATACTAAATCCACTTTGTCCTCTACTCTTTTTTCATCTTTGATTTTTCTCTATCTATTGCTTGTTGATCAAGAGCATAATCATGTGGGTTTTTAGATCTTCAAAGGGCTACAACAAGTTCCATCAATAACTCAACCCCAAAATTATAAGGGTTCCAAACAAAGTAAACCACTACCATATACCTGATCCTACCTTGGTCTAAAAAGCTATAGAAAAAAAGAAACTGCTTTATGCAGTTTTCTGCCAATACAACTGGCCTAAACTATGTTAAATAACATGGGAAAAGAATACTGTAGCATAAAAATGACCTGACAACAGTCCCTACTTTTGAAAGGTCATCCCTAATGTTAAGATCAATTCTGTTTAAAAGCTTGTGATGCTAATTTCTGATGCTGTGGCAGTATATAAGATGCCTTCTGTGATCGGTTCCTTTAAATTTTCCAACTTAATATATGCTGTGTTTTTCACTCAGTAGAGGAATATTCTCTACAAAGAACTGGGGAAGCCAATACCTATCAGCAAAAACGAGACTAAGGAACTGTGTAAATGATTTTCCAAATTCTTCATCTGTGAGTGACATCTGAAAGAAAATCAAATGAACTTTTTTTTATTCTCGTTTCTTTTGTTGACATGGTAAACTTTAACACTGATACTGAACACAGAAAACAAGGAAAAAAACTATTCCAGTAAAGTGTTCCTCACTTTTTGCTAAATAACAGGGTCTTTGAACAATCAGCCATTATATGGAAATCTTACCTTTGCAGTTCAGCTTTACCTGAAGGCTAATTAATTCTGGGAACTCTCTTATCCATATTACCATAGGCTGTTTGTTGGTAAGTATGTTTCTGTCTCTTCAGATGAAACCTTTTATTACTTTTAATAAATATTCAAATACTCAATGAGCCAGAGACAGTAAAAACTATTATATTCCCTGTTTGTTGAAGCAATTTACATGGGAAACCCAAGTTCTAATTATTATTCTAATGAATATTTATATATTGCATAGAAAGTGGAAATACACCAACAAAGGCAATGTCTGAAGGTGTTATAATTAAGGTACTTGCAGGAAAGAAGAGGACATGCAGGTTCAAGTGAGATTTGCCTTCCCCTTCAACATGAGCTGATTATTTTTTAATAGCTTTTTCATTGAATGAAATGGGCCTGATTCACATCTTTAATTCAGTTCATAAATTAATTCTGGATTTAACTATTTTGTTACTTTCATCTAACTTTGTTGCTTTTAAATTAACTGTAGGCACATATTTATGGTTAATTCATTTAAGTAGACACATGGCTGCAAGTGCAAATAATACACTTTGGAAGAATTTCACTGTGTTTCTGGAAGCAATTGTAAGTAAAAGCTATTAAGAGACATGCACATTTTAATTTGATAACCTTATATCAGCAGGTGCAAACTTCAGGTGCTGTCTCCACCCATAGTCACTTTATATTCATTTTAAACCAAGAAATATTTGTTACCAGGAGCAACCTCCTACTCCCTAAAAGCACGGAAACCAGGGCTAAAGAGCAATGGTACAAGGCACTTTCTTAAGTGTTACTTAATAAATAAAACAAAGGCAGTATGGGAATATACAGCTGTTTCACTATAGGAGCCTCTTCAGAATGCATAATACTTTAGTAAGAGTAGGACATGATCAACCAGGGATGACAATAATTAGTCTTGTATCAGAAAAAGGCAACTTCCCCTTCCTCATAAAGCATGAATGGAAAACAATAAGAGTTAGGAAGTACTCCAAATGTATAGAAACAACGAATGAATATGAGTTTCATATGAATAATTAAGTGATTGCCCACGGGCTGTATACATCTAATAGTGAAGGTGCACGTCTTTGCTTCCTTCAGTAAAGCACATTATGTAACGGTCTTTTTTTTTAGCCTTCTTATAACCCATCTGCTGATGCAGTACCATTTAACACCTCGATAAAATTCCTAGTAATGACTGCAAACCTTAATTTTATGCACATTCATTTTATGTCTAAATATTTTGATAGTATATTCCTCTGGATTCTTCTTCATTATTCCCACTCAGAATTTGAAGATATTCATCATAAGATTAAAACAAATAAATAATAACCCACCTCCAAGACATGAAGACCTGAGTGGGATCAAAACAGAGAAACAGTGTTCAGAGACTTTGCCAGTACCTAAGCATTTTTTTCCTTAACTTAGAATGAAAAAAGGGAGTGGAAAACAGCCTCACAAACTACAATATAAATGGTAAAACTAAATTAGCACAGAAAAAAGTCACTAAACTAAACTAAAAGGAACTAGAAGCCTAGGATTTGTGAACTAGTTCCCAGAAATATAAATGATGGTGCTTGTTAGCTACACATACACTGCTTAACTGACAAAAGCTGGTACCAGACCCAGCGTTGAAGGTTGTTTTTTTTACTTTTTTTTTTTTGGTTGTTTGTTTTTTGGTGTTGGTGGTTTGGTTTTTTTTTGGTTTTTTTTTTTAATTCAAATTTCTCTGGTAGGGTACCTGCAACAGTTTCACATCTCTTTAAATGCATGCCATGAATTTGGGTCTTCAGCAATAACCTGTAGCAACATCAACAACTTACAGAACAAACACACCTTTTCCCACTGCTTATCCTACTTGTGAAGATTTAATCAATTATAATCTTTGAGGGGGGAAATAAAAGATTAGATTATGATGTATTAGGGTTTTATTTACTTCTTATTTGTAAATGAGTCTTACACAGTGTACTGCAGAGGCATACAGAAAGATTACTGTACAGTTTAGGGAATATTTGTCTTAATGAAATGTTACAGGCTTGGGAAGGAGTGTCTGGAAGGAGGCCTGGTGGAAAAGGATCTGGGAGTGCTGGTAGGCAGACAGCTGAACAGGAACCAGCAGTGTGCCCAGGTGGCCAAAAAGGCATCCTGCCTCATACTGGAAATAGTCCTGCCTGAAGGACCAGGGCAGTGATTTTCCCTCTGTATTCCACACCGGTGAGGACATAACTCAAGTGCTGTGTCCAGCCCTGGGGCCCTCAGTACGAGAAGGACATTAAGGGGCAGGAGCGTCTCCAGAAAAGGGTAATGAAGCTGGTGAAGGGTCTGCAACATAAAGAACAGTGGTTGTTTAGCCTGAAGAAAAGAAGGGTCAGGGGAGATCTTATTGGTCTCTTCAACTCCCTGAAATCAGATTATAGTGAGTTGGGGATCAGCCTCTTCTAGTGGTAACCAGTGAAAGGACAAGGGGGAACAGCCTCTTAGTGGCACCAGGCAAGGTTCAGGTTGTGTCTAAGAAACAAATTCTTCACAGAAAGGATGTTCAAGCATTGGAATGCACTCCCCAGGGAAGTGATCAAAAAAGACTGGATGTGGCACTTTACGATATGGTTTAGGTGGCATGGTGATCTTGGAGGTCTTCTCCAAGCTGTTCTATGATTCTATGTGTACTGGATTCACACAGTTAAATTGTTAGTTAGTAGAGGTTAGGCAATATTTCATATTTTGATGATTTTAATTTTTAGGTTTGAGAACATGATAATCGCACAGTTTTACGAAGCATTCAAAGAGAGATTAACAAAAGGAGAAAGCCAAGAGGAGACTCCCTACACAAACTTCTCTTTTTAGCAATGGAACTAAGCCCTTTTTTAAACTTCAGTTGCATGGAAATCGCACTATTAGGATGGAGAAAGTATTAAATATTTTCCCTAAATGTCTCTTTTTGTGTACCTCACTGGAGCACAGCGTATACTGACTGAAATAAATTGCACGAAGGAATTACTACAGGAACATTGTCTATACTTAATAAGCTTATTCAATTTCAAATTGTAGGCCTATTAATCATAATTAATTACAGTAGCTAACTTTTTCAGCTTAACACCTATTTACAGCTAAAATACTGGTATAATACCTTGGAATGGTATTTTGTACACATACTTTATATTTCCTATGGATTTAAACAGGTATAACTTTCAAAGAATGTCTTAGCTAAAAAAAAAAAAAAAAAGGGAATTATGGGACCAAAAGGCAAGAAAAAATAGTGTGTATAACACTGTAGCAACTGTTCACCCGCACCATACATATAAAATTCTTCCCCACAGACACCCACAGATTTCAGACTGGGTATGAAGCTAGATGGAATCATTAGATATTCCTTGGACATCCATGTTATATTTTACATAAGTAAATCCTCTACCCATTAAAAATAAATTGAAGCTTTCAGTAACTCAAGTTTTATCAGGATTTCAGACATAACTTATTAGTAAGAACAGAAATTAATCATTCTATTTAAAATATTTAAGTAAAGAATTACATGCTTTTCTACAGTGCATATAATCAGCTTTGTATCTCAGTGAAATGTCAAGAAATGTAGGTGATGCTGCATGGAATATGGGAACCTTACATAGGGTGCCTACAGTTTAATTTACACTGATACTAGAATATGGTGGTTTGGTTTTTTTCTGTTGTTCTAAACTGATAAAACAGTTGTATGGTCCCTACAGCTTGTTTTTTTTATGTTCACATATCTCAGAAAGCTATTAACTGTCTGCCACAGTAAAAAGATAAAATCAATGACAATCTCATCATTTTTACTGATTACTGTCCTATTAAAATTCAGAAATTTATCTTTCACAAAATGATTAATGAATCTTAGTCTTCCAACTCAAACATCTAAAATTGGAAAAAACCCCTGAACCAGCCTCCTAAAATTTAAAGATATTAATTTCAACTTCAACTAGTGTACTAAGTGGTGTCTCTTGTGGTCTAGTTATTGGTAAGAGAGAAAAAGGTCAGGTTCTTACAATTGAAACAGTCATGTATAAAATGAAATAAATGTGTTTATACACACAACAGATAAACATAATCCCTATTGAAGTTATATTTACATTATACCTATACACAGACACTCCTGCATTTATATGTAAAGATCTGTCTGGAAGAGTTTACAAATTGCTACTTTATTTATTCCTATCACAGTGTCTGTGATGTTATTTCTAATTTTCTTTGCTCCTATGAAGCAGCATACTGAACTCTTAAGGGAACAGAAAACATACAAATGCTATTACAGTACACATTTCTAAGCAGCAGGAAGTCTGTAGTAAGTGTCAGAGATTGATCACGATTTTATTGCACATATAAACAGCCACTACCAGTTGTTCTGTGCCAAAGGGTTGTGGTATGCATCATCCATGCTGTATGTTTAACCACCTCAGATTTTCAGAAAGGTAAAAGCAAGCTTAAGTTACTGAAAACAAACTGAAATCAATGAAATCTTTTTTTGATACATGTTAATCTCCAAAACCAGAATAAAAATTTAAATCATACTTCTTTCCCAAGGGAATGAAGAGGCCAGCTAAATATATGGAAACATATTTGAACATTGAACACTATGTGCATTTAAAAAAATGTTTAAGACAGACACATGTGCACCCCTAACTAGGTTCATAAGGGAAATGCATGTATGCCATACATTTCAGGCATGCACCATGGAGTTCAAGGGCATGTTTTTAACCATTAAAATGTATGAGCTGTTTACTATCAAGCAGTCTGTAAAAATATTTCATTCACAGTGTGTGAAAATTGCATGAAAACTGGAAAATTTCAGAATTTAGACTGCAATGATTGTATATATTTTGACTTCTTTTTTTTATTCAGTAAAGAGATTATTTTATTAATAACCACTTTAAGAATGAAAGCATTGAATTCATACAAATGAGGTACACTTCTAAGTTATTATAATAAATTCCTTACTCTGGAGTATCACCATTTCTGAGATCAGCCAGGATTCTTGAACTAAAAAAAGGCCACTGCACGGTGCCAAGCTTTTATAAAGTAATTTCTTTGAAAAAAGAGTTTTACCGCAGAAAATAAGGAATTTAGAGTAATTATAGAATCCTATTAAGATACTGTGAATTGAAAGCATGTGGATATCACAATTCTATTACATTTTCAACAAAACAAAGTCCTTTGAGTCACAGTTTTCTTACCTCTCAACTCACCTAAACATCTAAGTGCATTTGAAAGCAGTATCACATATGCATTGGCTGTTACAAACACATACTTCTGAGACTGTCTCACAAATCATGTGAGAATTTGTCTTTCTGATAGAGGGGTTGTCACAGACAATTACCTTGCTTCCTATCCAATATTCAGAATACCACTAAAAAAAATACTTTAATTATGAAAATGCTATATAGTTATCTTTTCTCAAACAATGTCAAGGCTCTAAAGTATTTCTAAAAATATTCACTAGTGAATTCAGAGATAAGGATATTCATAAAAGAGTTAAACTCAAAAGAAATATTACCTTCCAAAAAATAATTTCCCCTCCTGTAGTAAAAAGACAACATAAATTTAACTAAACCAAAGATTCAATAGACAGGTTTTAAAAATTATAGTCTTCTCTGCTTGAAGCATGCTCATAACCCCATTAATATGAATGAAAGTTAACCATGCACAGGAGAAAAAGAACACACTTACTGTATGTATACTTGCTCTTTGGAATTTTTGAATATTTCATTTTAATAAATATGTTTTAGAAAGATGTCTAGTTTATCAGAACAAAGGCTTTGGTTTCTGTTTTAAAATTACTGAGGCGCAATATAAGACTAGAAAAGTTCACCCGGCCATGTATATTTTACTGCAAACATGTCATTTTAGACATCTTTCAAAGATGTATCTGGATCTGAAAAGCAATCCTACTGAGGCTTTTTTTTTTTTTGCCAGTGCTCATTGACATATTCATGTAATGTAAAATCAATCAAAGCCAAAAAGCTCTTAAATATAAACCCAAAACTGAACTAAAAAAAAAAAAAGCTACCTACTTTATATGAAAATATGAGGTTGCTTTATTTTGTTTTCCTGTACCTTCTCCGTTAAGAAAGTTCAGCAACCAAATTTATGCAAAAAATATTAACTACAGTATCAATGCATAGATTTAACTCATTCATTTGGGAACTCTTCTATTTGGATAGAGGAGCAAGCGAAGCCATTAATAATGAGTAGCTGTTGGTAGGAGCAAGGATGCAGTGCCAACTTGAGCATTTAAGCTCAGCTTCCTGAAGTGTGACATGGAAGAGATTTACTCTTTCACAAAAGGAGTGACTTTCAAGTCTCTAAATATCTTTCAAAATCTAAGCATTACAGAAGCCTCCAAGTATTTTCAAAATTATTCTCTTATTTCATAACTTTAAAAATATTATATACATAACATAAACAACTGTTTTATCAAAATGGAAATGAGAGAGTGATGTAATACTGCAGGTTGGAAGGAAGAATGCAAGTCTGGAGGTCATCAAGCTGAACCTACACAGAGCAGAGACATTTTAGGTCTGGTTGCTTAAGACACCTTGTGAATAAACACTAAACTGGGTTCTGAGTATCTCCAAAGATAAAAATTATTAGCGTCTCTGAACAGCCTACTGCAATTTTTAACTGTTCTCACTGTGAAATGTTTTCTCCTAATTTTTAGGACAAATATGCCTTGTTAAAATCTGCAGTCATTGCCTCTCATCCTTTTATGATTCAGAAGATACTCTGAGGACAATGTGGGTCCATCCAGTCTATAAGAGTTTATCAGATGGAGCCAGCAGTATGAATCTCCATTTAGCATGATCATGCTTTGTAAATGAAAATTGTGAGTAAAGACAAATTTATCATTTTATTATACATGACAATTTGTAGTATAAAACAAGCAGTCAGATATTTTTACATCCAAATCTTCACTCTAATAGTGATCTATTTTGAACACAAAGTCTCCCACATCAGCATTCAAAATTACATGCAGATTTTGTAAAACACGACTCAGTTGTAATTTTTATGTAAGACAAGGAGGATGATATTTAAAGAAAATGTTACAATTAGGAAAAAAAATGCATATGAAAATGCCAATCAAAGAAGTAAATAACTTGGAACATTGGCAGTGGGGGAGCACCTGAAACTTTGTAGCTATCATATCAAAGTTGTACATAAATTTTTATGCTGTTACTTTCTTTTTAAACATTGCTAGGAGATAAAATTCAACAATATTTTGGCAGCCTAAAATTACACTCTTCTGACCTTGACATTAGTATTCAACAGCACTGATGAGAGAATGACAGCTTCTCCATCCTACTGGGTGATCTTGCAAGCTTTTACCTTCATGACTATGGAGTTTCTGTCAAATATGCTTACAGCTGAATGATCACATTCTTTTGAATTATGAAGTGGCTGAAAACTGTGCTAATTGGGTCCATATTGATGTCACTCAAAGATTAAGTAGCCTTAACACTTTTCAAAGTTAGATAAATACTTGTAATTTTACTGCACATTAGCTGTAACATATATTTGCCTTGAATGAATCATTTACAATACCGAGAGAACACACAGATAGTATTACTGGAAATGCTTAGAAGTTCTAATATATTAAAATTAGAAGAATAACATTTCTAAAGGTAAGGAAAAAACCCAATTAAGTACAAATAAAAAAAATGCAGTGGTAAATAACATCTGTAAGTTCTTATGTGTAGTCCAATGGAATTTAGTTGAATTAGAAATCAGAAAGACAGAAATAATGAACTGCAAAGCAGTGTTTGCTTTTAGGGAATCTGGGCTCTGGACAAGAATTATACTGTTCTTGAGCACAGTGAAGAATTATCCTATGATACTCTCATTTAGGCCATCTCTTCTACCTTTATTGAGGTGCATTCCCAGCTTTTAGAATCAAGATCAATGAAGTTCCATAGAAGAGCATCCAGTCGCGCCATGAATATCGTTAGTCTTTCAAGGCTCAGCCATCTGCTTCAACTACTCAGAACCTGAATTATAAGTATTGCCAAATCCATAGGAACAGTTATATAATCAATTTTTCTGTTACAACCCGGAGTAACATAACCTTAGATAATGAGATAAAATTTCAAAAGTAGAAAAATGAGCAAATGCATTTCTTAGCTTTAAGAAGTAGCAGCCCAGCCATTCTTTAGCTTGCCCCTGTAATTTAGCCAACTTTTGACCTAGCCTGCAGAATTTTTAAAGACACAACTTTCCTGCTTCAGTTGCCTAAATGATGTTAGCTTTTAGACCAAATATTTTCAACATCTTATTCCTTTTATACCTTAAATGGATTTCCCTATTTTCCCTTCCCTTTCTTTTTGAAAAGTCCTGGGCTAGAAACTGGCATTTCCCATGGTAAATGATATCTGTGTCATTTCCTTCTCCCTTTACCTTTAAAGCCACATATGAATTCTATTACATACCTTAACACAGCTCTGACTACAGATGTCTACATTATTTTTAAAACGACATGACACACATATCCGGGGATATAAAGAAGTATGACACATACATGATTTATTTTTCCATACTGTATCTGAAACCGATTTAATTTCTGCTGTTGATAGAGACTGAAAGACCTACCGTACTCATTAAAGTGCATGAATTTGTAGAGCGAATACACAGGTTTAGTCAGTTCTGCTTAGTCAAATCAATATATCTTGCTCCAAAACAGTCAAGTTAAAACTGCCTTTATGTTGTACTTTGGTATTTTTTTTATTCCTCTATGACTTTTGCTATATAAAGTACATCAATTTCTAATTTTTTGACCAATTTGATTTGCATACAGAGAGTTATTTGGACCCACACTAATCCTATGCATACTAGTGGGTAAATATTCAAAAGTAGTAGTGGGTAGTAGTGGGTAAATATTTGTAAATAAATTACAAGTATCTGATGTTGCATCACGTCTCTTGCATTGTATAAAAAATAGGTAAGTTTTTAACTTTTTTTTGTTTCAATTTTTTGCATAACTTGTTAGATTACTTTACATACCTTTGCAATTTATACCCTAGAAGGTGAAGAAAAAGTGCATTTTTTTAATATAAAAATAGGCAGCCTTTTTCATCCTGGCTCAAAATAGTAGCACTTTCTCAGTTAATTTATTAGTAGCATAAAGAGCCTGCTGGCAAAAAAAAATTAGGACTTTACATATTTCTGAAAAAGTGAGCAAACTAGTTAGAAAAATCAAATATCAAAATTTCCTGTTTCTTGCAGGGAGATTCTCCTGCATCTAATCAGTTATCAGCATCTCAACAGCATCTCAACAGCGTCTCACATAAAAAATGAGACTGAAAGTTTTGTAGATGGCTTTAAAAGATATGAAAAATAATGTGTGAGAGAAGGCAGAAATGAATGAAATAAAGTCAGCTTGACTCTTCTGGGTTATTTCTGGCATAGTAAATACAATGATGATTCCATTTGTTCTTTTTCCTGAAAAAACTTATCTCTATTCAATAACTATATTGGGAAACAGATCCAGCAGTAAAATTAGGGATGTAATCCAAAACTTAGAAAGATATTTCTGTTCACTTGCAAGTGGGAAAGGTGAACACTTTTGAACAGAATACAAGAGAACAGCATGCAGAGCAACGACGGGAAAAACAACTTGAAGAGCCATTGATAATAGCCCAGAGGATCGTTTTAGGGACAGAGACCATCTGTGACTCCTTCATCTTAACAGCATTATTCAGGATTTTAGGGAGACATATTTAACCACTTGGGAACTAACCTCTCCAATGCTAGCATACCTCTACTCTCCTCTTTTAAAGAACTGAACAGGCCTTATTATCCTAATTTACAATGTGGGTACTTTCGGTTGAGGTGCTGACCTTTAGAGCAGCAGCTGGAACATTACTCAAAGTGGAAGAGAAAAATCTTTGCTGTAACTAAAAGGCTTGAATCCAGATTCTATCTTCTTGGAGAGCACCATATCCAGGTTTTCAGATGGTTAGGGACTGATTTATGGATAACTGAGAAACAAGATGAAAATACCTACCGAAATCTCAGTCAAAATTGGTTGACACTCCTCCCCCAAGACAACCAGCATTCCCAAGTCCTTCAAGAGTCATTATACCAGCACGAATGAAAACCCCTAAGACATCTCATGATCCATTGGCCATACAACATCCCAGCATGGAGTCTGAACACTGTTTATTGTAAGACAGGTAAGTAGCCCGCAGCTCAGAATCTACAACTCCACAGAGAATACTTGATTGTAAAAAATAATCACAGAATCACGGAATGGGTAAGGCTGGAAGGGACCATGGTGGCCATGTGGTCCAACCTCCCTACTCAAGCAGGGTCATTCCAGAGCACATGGCACAGGATTGTGTCCAGGCAGTTCTAGAATATCTCCAGTGACGGAGACTCCACAGATTCTCTGGACAATCTATTCCAGTGCTCGGCCACTGCACAGTAAAGAAATTCTTCCACATGTTCAGATGGAACTTCCTGTGCATCAGTTCCTATAATAGTAATTGAGTGTCAGGCAATAGCAATCCAGGGGTTTACAACACGTTAATGCTGGGTTTAGATTCCTGTAGTCTACCTGAACTCTTGTTTAGGCAACAAAATAGGATCTTTGTTTCTTGCTTTTAAAATTTATTATTGAATTAAGTATTTGACTCCCAGCATCGCTAAAGCTCTAAAGGTTAAGTCTGTATAGCTCACTTTAATTAATAACATGTTCTTCCTATCACAGACACATCTCTTTTTCTGTACAATCAGCAGCTTTCAGTTTTCTCTGTATCATCTCTATAAGACAGCTTGATAACTTGATAATTTGTTAATGACATAATTGCTTCTTATAAAATCTATCAACTCTACTAACCTCTAATTGTTACTCTCTGCAGCTGATTTTTGAAATTGAACTCAAGAGATTATATTGATTATTGGAAAAGAGCCAGATGTTCCCATTGAAACTGAAAGTAGAAAAATTCACTGATGAAAACCTAACTTGTCTAAGAAAACATTGTTAGATTATTTCATAGAGGTTTTTTTCAACAGGAAGTCAAAAAACAAATTTCCACCAAAATGTAAACAACTAAAGATTCTAAAATACTAGCAGATGCGTGATAACCCTGAAGTTAATTAGTTTTGTGGGTTTATTGTGATTTTTTTTTTTAAGCTAAACACATAATTAGGAAGAAAAGAGCAAAAATACCCACTAACATTTTATAAACCACTTGAAATTGGCTTAACATGTCAAAATAGATTCAATGTTAGGTTGCCTTTGCTTATGTTTGTATTTCTCATTTTGTGAATAGGCTACAGTGTATCTGTGTGCCTCACTCCTGTTCACATAACACACACTTCTGTGCTGCACCTAGGCGAAGTCCAGACACAGTAGGACTTGACATTATCAAAAACAGCCAAGGATGAGCTCCCTTACAATCCTTTCTCCTTTTCAGTGGTCTAAATTATTAGTTCAAAATTATATTACCGGTAGCATTTAGAACAAAATCACAGGAAAATTAGTGCTGCATTCAATGGTTTACTATTAAAAAAAAAAAAAAAAAAAACCAAAAAAAACCCAAAAAAAAAAAAAACCCAAACCACCCCCCCACCAAAAAAAAAACCCCAAAAAAAAAAAAAAAAAAAAAAAGCCAAAAGAAACCCAAAAGCAAAGCAAACCAAACCACACCCCCATCCAAAAAAAAAACCCCAAACAAACAAAAAAACCAAAAACCAAACAGAAAACCTCTCCACAACAAAAAGAACAAGAGAGATAAACCACCACACTGGCAGATACTTATGAGTAGCAGCAACTTAATTTTGAAGTAAAATAACAGATGCTGACAAAGTTTCATAGTACAAAGTTGTGTGATGATATGCCCTCAATAATTCTGTAGCAAGAGCCTTCTAGAGTGGATCCACCAGACTCTGTGTAACCAGAAATAAATGGTATGTTTAATTTTAAAACATTTGAACTCAAATTACTATAGTTCAAATCAGTTGTATTTCTAAAATAAAGGGAGACTATAAATCTTGCTTCACAATGTAGTTTTGTCTCCTTATAAGGAATCTAAAACTTTGTTCTCAAACATTTAAAGGAGTTTGATTCTGAACAGTATCTTGGCAAAGAAAAGAATAGTTTTTAAGTGCTTTCAGGTGCACTGACCTAAGTTTTTCAGGCAAACATAAGTTTGCTATTCACACCAAGTCACTTTAAAGGCACCACTGAGGAACAAAACCTAATACGATCCAGAAGGAACTTAATACATCCTAATTCTCACTAGTATCTTGTTAGGAAGAAAATTTAACTTTAAATATTTTTGTCGCTTACTGGAATGTATAGTTGCAAGGCTATGTTAGGTCTTGACTGTGAACATTGTCTGGACAACAAAAAAGCGGCAAAATGGAGGAGAGGAATATGAACCTAGGATCCATTCATGCCAAAAGTAACTGAACCTGTGATACAGTGTCCAAGTCAAAGCATTTCCTACTCACTAGCTCTTAAAGGCTTTTTACTTAAGCTGGAGATGTTTCATCCTCTTAACTTCTAATTCCTTATAGAACAAATCCAGATTCGTTATCCTGCCCTTGGATAGTACCAAGTGTATAACGTCAGCTTTTGCAGGACCTGTTTAAACATTCATGGGATGTGTCATTAAGTGCTTTAAAAAACTCCAGTATCCTTTATGCCTGCATATTGCAAAGCTTTTTAAAAAGTTTAAATTAAAAAATCATCCAGAATTTGAAAATTATTAAATTTATCAAAAGGTAAAAAAACCCCCGATGTTAGTTTATTCTTCTAAAAAGCTTTATTATAAGGATCTCATCAGACTTCAAGCACAAACTATGAAATTTACTCTGTGCTTCCTGCACTAATACCATGCCTTCTAGGAAAATCAAAAGGAGAGTATTGGTACCAGGACTCCGTGTTGGTTTCACCATATTTCTTGATAAGGTGCTTGAGTAGATCTATCTTTCCAACAATGTTATATTTCTTTACATGACTGGTTAAATTTACATATTTTGTCCATGTAGCCAAATGTTTTATTACCCCCTGAACCAAAAGCATTACATCAAAAACTGATCTTTAGAACATTAGTTCTTGCTGACACTGGGTTTTTCCTATGCAATGACTTCAACAATATTGTTCTCCCATCCTATGTGTATCTTTTTACTTCCATTACACCTCATTCTTAGTAACAGCCATCTTTTTCTCAAATTTTCATAAAGACAACAATACAGTGAAATTTTGCTGCTCTAATGAGCTCTGAACTGTGACTTAGGCTTGTCAAGCAGCAGCTGCTGCTGTCCTTAATATCTCAGCATTTGACATCTCAAAAATTCTTTACAGTTACAGAGAACATGAGCCAAATACTTCTAGCACAAAATTTCTTACAGCTCAATGGCATTTGGAGCTGGTTCTACTGGATGTTATAAACCTGCAACAAAAGCCACCATCCATTTACACTCAAAGATTAACAGAATAAATTGAATTTTATGTCTTCACAAAAGACAGAATGGCATTTCTGGATGAGTTGAACAACAACAAGAAAATGATAAACATTAATCTTTATTTCAATCAAGTAAATAAATACATAACTCACAAATCCTGTCCTGTCATCTCCTTGACTCTACGGTAGGAATCTTGGGCATTTATTTGTGCTCTCATAACAATATATCTTGAGCATAACTGAAATATGTGGCTTTATCTCTTACCAGATTATGAGAATCCCAGGGGGGAAAAGAAGCTAAAAATAAACTCAGCTTGGGGTTTTTTGGGGGGTTTTTTTGGTTAGTTGGTTTTTGGGTTTGTTGGGTTTTTTCTGTTTGGTTGGTTTGGTTTGTTTTTGTTTGTTTGGTTTGGTCTGTTCTTTGCTATTCATAAAATCAGAAAGAAGTATATTTAACTTGTACTACAGAATGAATGAAACTGAGGGAAGACCTCATAAGTACACAAGTACAGTGTCCTAATCACAGAATAGCATAAAATTTAATGTTTTAGAGGAGGAAGAGTTTCTTCTATTAGCAAGCAATCCTTCATCAGGGCTTTCAGACCGTGGTATTCCAATATGCCTGTTAACAATAGAAAGAATGGGGGCTTCCCTGCAGGAGCACAAAGAAACAAGGTTCGTTATTTCTCCTGCACTCAAGATGATCTTCATTTCAGTCATTTCTTCCTGACTCCAGCTACCTCCAGAGTCTGCTGGATTTTTCTTAGGCTAACAAGCATTGTAGGTCCAGCTGTTCATTGCAAAGTATCTACTTTTTCACTTCAACCCAGCAAAAGGGCTAGAAAAATCAACCATGCTTTTCCCCAACTATTAGTTTGCATTCTGGTTTTGTTTAAATGCTTTCAATCACTTGGTTCCACCCCAAATTTAATTAGTGGCCCAATGTGTTCATAAGCAAAAGTTTTCATTGATATAAAATGAGGTGAGTAGCGGTCTGTTAGTTCAGCAACACTTCAAAATGACTAAACATGAATGAAATAGTAAATTGCAATTACATTCCTAAGAGAGTACATATGAAATCCATATTAATACCACATTAGTTCATCATGACTAACATTATTATAGCTAATACTAAATGATAAAATAATGACTACCTACTTATAGAATTAGCATTTCTAATCTTCCTGCTAAAAGGAGTATAGTTATGCTTCTCTAGAAAGAATGCAAAGATTTGCCTTCCTAAGTGATTATTTAGGCACAAAACATGAGTTTCAGCTGACTCAGCATGCATAGCCTCATGTAGGGTTTCCTGAGGTGAACAGCACAGTTAAACGTGCAGGAGTTTAACTTGTTGAAATTTTGAGGGAAAAATTGTGGTTTAGGTGTTTAGTTTAGAAAGAGGCACTTGCATTCCATTCTAACACTTAGGAAACAATATTGAATATAAGAAAATAATCTGAATAGATATGCTTTAAGAGATTTCGTGTTTTTCATGGTCTTAATTTCTCCTATGTACAATAGGGTGTAGGACAATAACTTTGTCCTATTTCAGTGTCTAACAACTTCAGTAAACCCTGAAGAAAGTGAAAAAGTGTTAAGACAGAAATTAAATGGACACATGAACAACAGAGGCTAACAGACAATCTGGGGACACTGGCCTTCCACATCTTTAAAATTTTAGTTTGGTTTCAAAATTACTTTTGCGAAAGGATGAAAGTGAACAGAGTATTTTTTGAGTCCTAAGGCCAGTGTTTCATCATTAAATTTGCTTTCTATAATGTTTACATGTTTTGTATCACAGAATTGAATCTTATGTGAGTGATCGCTTTAGCAAGAAATTTTTGTAGTGACTAAATGAATAAAGTATGACTAAATGAATTAGTATGACTAAAATGAAGCTCTGCAAAAGAAAAAGAGGAACATAAAAAAGCTATATGACTTTCCTTTAAGTGGAATGCTGCAGTAAAGCTCTGAGCACATTTGAAAAGGCCGACTCAGAGGTGGTTTTCATAGAAGCATCTGTGAGACTATAATTTTGTGTAATTTACGAGCGACTTAGCAGAGTGACTAAGATGAGAGAAAACATGAAAGTAAAAGGTAAATTTAAAGCCACAACTTTTGTCTGAGAAAATTGTTAATCTTCAAATTAAAAATGACAAAGGTGTAACGACCAATCCATCAGTATGACAACCAGCAGTTTTATCTTGTTTCTTTTCCGTACTAAAGTAGAAATGCCTTTAAATTGTTAAAAGCAAAAATTATTTGAGCCTTTATATAACACAAGTTAATGATTGTGATTTGCTATGTCTTTATATGATATATTTGTTTTCATGACATATTTGGGTCAGAAACATTGAGGAACATAGGCTGCTGTTTGGTAAACAATTTAAACTAATGCAGACTTTAAAGTTCTACAGGATTTACAATATTTGAGAGAGCAATTAACAGCGTGTTGAACCATTCTTGAACAATCATACCTTTTCAAGTCAACTGTCAATGCACAAGCAGGTTAGATACGGATCTCGCGTGAGCATAGGGCTCACAGGAGATCCATAGCAAGAGCCCCTAGGACTCTTTCTGTGCAGTGTCAGGAACAAAGCTGGGGGTGGCAGGCAAATTGGGCGCTCTGAACCTGAAGTCAAGGAAGCTTCAGGCTGCCAAGACAAGAGGCTTGTGTTTCTTACAAGGCCCTCACACTTGAGGACTTGTAGAACTATTTATTTATTTATTTATTTTGAACACCGTTAAACAAAGGAGTGTTAAAAGCTTTCTACTAAACCTGTCAGGAAGAGGCCAACTGTACAAGACAAAACCACAGCTAATTTAATTCAAATTAACATAGATTTTATATATATATATATGTGTGCGTGTGTGTGTGTGTCTAAATACGCACTTTAAAATACGGTCGGGTATGATCAGTTCCTGTTGAAACAGTACAGGAAATCAACTGAATATTAAAACGTATAAGTAAGTATTTTAATAAATAGTTTTGTACTTGCAAAAATGTAATACAGTGGAAAAAGCTGGACTAACAATGAGAGAACATTTATACATGTGCAAAGAGATGCTCTCAAGGTAATGTGCAATTTAAAGCTTTTGACACATTTTCACTCTTGTGAACAGTGACAGTCTCACTTGGAGAAAACATGGGAAATTTTTCCTCAGGTTGCCTTGACTATGGTAGTTTACTTAAATCACCATCTGAATGAAATACTTCAGCAAGTTTTTTGCAGTGCATAAACAATAACAACTGCTGTCAAGAATTCCAGGAGATATACCAGGAACAGGAATTAACCTTCCCACCCATATAAGCATAAAAAATTCACACTCACTTGTTAATTAGAAGCTGCAAACAGAAAGGTTTGCTCTGCTTCCTCCAGAAGAATTAATACCAGCTCACTAGGAGGCGAGGATGTTGAAAGGGTAATCTGCTCCTCTGCCACACTGCCAGGCTTCTGCTGGGGACTCAAACCCCTGTGTCAGCCTTACTGAGGTATGATGAGTTAACCTTTAGTGTATTCTGGCTTTCAGAAGCTGTAGTGTTAATACTACTGATTTTATCCAGGCTTTTTTAAGAAAATCAAATGGCCTTGATAACTGTTGCACTCTCAGATCAGGGAGAGTCCCAGCATGTACTTTATAGTGAATCTCTGCTATATTAACTATTTCATTAGTACTTGCATGTTATTTTAATAACTATAAAACCCCAAGACCTAAATTACATAATGAAAATGACTACGATGTTTAATTATTTGAAATATAGGTGCTAAAATTATTTTAGAAAACAAAAGGATAGACCCCAATCTTTATATTGATAATTGTATTTTCTATTCCATCTGCTTTCACAATTAAGCACTTGTGAATCAAAAAGAATTTCAGACCACAGTTTAAAATATAGAAAGTTTCTGCACTCTTTTTCCTTTGGCTATTTTCTTCCATCTTAAGAATAAATTAATGATCCTTTAGCCTTTCCCCACCTGCAGTTAAGCCAGAAGTTTTACCAATTCTGAGTAGGCTGCTCGCTAAATGTAAAAGTTAAAGGCTCAGTAAGAGCTATTGACTTTGTACCACAGATATCTGAAATTTTAGAATGAGGGTCTCAAGTTCTTGCTGGGTTGTGCTCAAAGCATGTATACACATACAGCCTTTGTGAATTCAGTTGCCAAGTAAACTCTGCATATACTTTAACTGGGAATGATAGTAAAGGCACATGCCCAACAGAACTGGAAAAAAGATGAAAGAAAGTACAAATACACAAAGCTAAAATGGTCAAAAGCAAATGGGAAATCAGTTGATGCAGAGCATGGGATAATAAATGAAAGAAACCAATTTTTGAGCTGTTAAAACGTTGAAAGGAGCCTGTAATGAAGCAATTTAACAGCACCAGTGGGAAAACTGTAATTCTACCTTTGTACAGTACTGTGGAATTAGAAGACAGAATAAGCAGTACTAAAGAGATGAATTCTGATGAAATTAATTTACTCACAGACAGTCCATATTGCTCTCTCATTCATAAAAAGTGCACAAGTACAGACTCATTAAGGATTAGCAAAAATAATTGTGAAAAAAAAATTAAATAGAAGAGACCCTCAAACTTACATTCAACTTATTCAAAGTATGTATATAAAATATTTCCCTCCCACTACCAAGACAAAAGGAATTACAGAGCTTTGGAATAACAAACATTAGCCAGATGTTTTAATGGGACTCTTAACAAGAAAGGACAAGTGATAGGTATTTTCAAATGCCATGGACAAACCAGGTAGCATTATACATATAATGGATATTTGTAGTATATTCACAATGGATTACAATGATATAAAAGTATAATTTTTTTCTCCATTCCTTGTATTTATTGATTAGTAGATAAACATTTAGTCAATTCTGTTTGTCAGTTACTCAGTGTAAATATATTGAAAACAAAGAAAGCAAAAGAAATGAGTATTTCAGTTTAGTTAACAGCGGAAGGGATTTTTCCATGCAAAACAAGAATACTTATTAAACGTACCCGTACAAAGATCCAGTGAATACACAGACAATTTGGTAATAAAGGTAAAAAAAACTGCATATGGAATGCAGCTATTTATGCCAGTGAAAGTGTTCCAACTGTAGACAGAAATATATCAAATAATTGTATTCTTTCTAGTTAGCTGGATCAAGTATCTATAAAATGGACCATCACTGAACTTGGACTCAGATCCTCAAACATATGTGAGTGGGAGTTGGGTGACTAAATACCTTGCAGGAGCAGGCAGCCTCCATGTGCAATATCTAAATAAAAGTAGAAGGGTAAGGTTGATTTGTTTTTCACAGATCTGTCATCACTTTACTCCCAACCGTCTGCATAACGAAATATATGAGACTTCCTTATTCACAGACCCTTCAAGTTTATTCAAATAGGATGATTACTGCTCTATCAGCTGTCAGAAAGTAAAATATCTAGGAAAGACCTGTTTGCTATTTAAAAATAGTTTTCTTTCCAGAAGAATTGTACAAATTGTGTCTTACATCCCTGAGATTAGAAGCAATGAACAAAAAAAAGAGACCATACAGTATTTTAAATGCATTACTGCTGTTACTATCTTGGCCAAGAGCAATACCTGCAGTAGAAGTAAGGCCATTTGTGCTTTTGGTATAATTTGTGTGGATCATTTAAGTTGAAATAAAGAAAAAGGCACAAGTTAAAAAGGAATTAAAAAGCCCCCACCGTGCAACAAAACAGCTAAAGAAAGAAATAACAGTGGAAGGAAGAAACAAACTTTCCTTACAGATTTGCTTCTTGCCATTTTGATGGTTAGGAACAGAACAACAACAGCAACAAAGCTTGCAGTGTTAATTATTGACTCTTCTTCAGAGGTAGTCACAGCGAACTTTAAATTATAAATGGTCTGTATAATTTGAAGGAGGAGATGAATAAGGGGTTTGCAGAGGATGTTAGAAAAAAGATGCAGCACTTTGGCAAGCAAAACAGCTAAGGATGCTCTATTCGATCAAAGTGAGAAAACCACTTATGCCAAACTGTCTGCTTTGTTTATAGTCATTGCCATTCTCTCACATCATCTGCCTTCTTGCATTATCGTACTGTCTACATTTTTTATTTACTGTTGAATGATCAGTGAATCAGCACCCAGTGTATTTTTCTATTACTGATTTATTTATATCTATTGAATTCACGACCATTTTGCTTAGGGCAACTCCTGTAACATATTTATGAATACTAGTTCCTTTATTCACAACCAGAAGTGGACAGCATATAAAGAATAACCAAATTATGAGACATGAAAAAGATTATGAGAATTTCATGTCAAAATGAACACAACCTCCTGGTATTATGCTGTTAAAAAAATAATGGTATTTCTGTCTTTTGGGCAAGGAGAAATAACTTTTCCACCACATAATAAATTCATTAGCCTTCCTGACCTCATCATTCCCACCTTAAGTTAGATATAGCATCAAAGAGAAGAACATCTGTTTGACAGCCACATTTTCAAATTCAGCATGTTACTGGTCATAGTTATTACCTTATCAGTTTAAAATTTATTGCTTGAGCACCACCTCGTGGAAATTGTTATAATTGCGAAATATTTCTCAAATTTATCCATATGCATATATATAAGACCAAAAAAGGCAACAGTGATATGTAAGCAGATAGAAAATTGTTACATTAATTTAAAATAACTTTAGTATAATCAATATGAATGTAAATGTTTATTTATAGACAGCACTGTTCCTCTGAATCTATTTTGAAACACAATTATACATTGTAAGTAATTTCATGAAAAATTTTGTGCTCTAAAGGACCATATTACTTACTCATTTTTCCAGATAATATGAATTACTATAGCTAAATAGGTTTTGCTGATTTAGTCAATGTTGCCATTTTGACTGCACACATCAATGTGCCTTATATTTTTACTACAGATAATAAGTCAATCTTCTCTAGTTATTTTAACAATAGCCCCTGAACATTTAGATAAGGACACTGGACAAATTATAAAATATGCCAAGGGATTTTTTTTTAGCTTTTTTTTTATTTCATTAACAAATTGTTTAAATTATTTGGACCTCAAAAAATCCAGAATTTACTACTGAAATAACTGGGTCAGCCATTCATGGCATACTAAGACAACTGCACATCTGAGATAAAGCACTTTTTAAAGCTCAGGATAAAAAAAATGGAGCCAAAAATAAAACACTTGGAAGAAGAGTACTATACTGATATAGAGTGTGATCTCTTTCAGAATGTTTTTAAAAAAAGAAAAGAACAAATTCTGATTTGAATAAATTTTAAAAAAATTCAAAGAAAGCAAATTTTAAACAAAGAATTAAGAGAAAGAGATCCATGCCTTATTTTACTGGGTTTGAAATACACCATATGTTTTTCTTATAAGCTAGTCAGTTGTTACACACTTCAGGAAACCCTCGAAACTATTTTCTGTCTTAAGAACAAAGGTAGCTGAAAATTTCTTTTGTAAGATTTTTGCATTTACCTTCAAACAGTGTTTATCATGTAAACCCAAAATCTGATTGCAGTCAGTCCTTCCAAATGGACTGGTCCTAGGCAGAACAAACAGCTGAACTTCTGGAATGGTTTTTTTGGTTACAGGCCTTAAGACAGCTTTTGCTATATACCTATACTCATTTTGGCTAAGACAGAGTTTAATGTCTTCACAGCAGCTGGCATGGAGCTGTGTTTTGGATTTGTGCTGGAAACAGTTTTGATAACCCAGGGGTGTTTCTGAGCAGCACTTGCACAGAGTCAAGGCCTTTCCTGCCTCACACTTCGCTCTACCAGTGAGGTGGCTGGGAGGGCACTAGGAGCTGGGAGGAGAAACAGCCGGGAGAGCTGATACCACTGACCATTCCACTTCACTCCATTCCCATCCCATCCTATATGGCATCATGCTCAGCATACAAAACTGGAGGGAAGGTTAGAGGGGCAGACAGTGATGAGTGGGGACTGGCTGGCATCGCTCAGTTGTTGGTGACCAACAGTTTTTGTCTACATCACTTGTTTTCTTGGGGTTTATTTACTCTTTTTTTTTTTTCTGTTTTCCTTAAAATTTTAAATTATTTTTACTATTATTTCTTTTTAATTAATTTAATTTAATTACTGTCTCTTTCTCAACCCACCAGTTTTCTCACTTTTACCCTTCTAATTCTCTTCCCCACCCAACTGGGCAAGCAATGAGCAAGCAGCTGTGGGGGACTTGGTTGCCTGCTGGGGTTAAACCACAACAATATTTCTAAGATGCTCCCCGTATGTGAAATAAAGTAACCAGTAAAATAATAGTCATGTTAAATGTGGAATATATATTGCTCAAGAACATGTACAGAGAATGAAGTGTTTGCAATGTAACAGATTTTCTTTGCTAGTTGTCAATAATAAACTCCTACATGTCAGTTCAGCTAGGTTTGAAGAAAAAACACCTTGTTTTGTCCCAGGATATACTACTAAAAATGCTCAAGAAATACAATAGTCTTTCTATCAATACAAATCAATATAAATATCAATCATTTAGTACAAATCCATGAAAATTTTCCATCTTACTAAATTATACAGATGTATACTAGCCCATCAAAATAATTTTTAAATGGTTATATTACTTTCTACAAAAGAAAAACAAGAAAAGTAGCCCTACTAAATATTCAAGACAGAAAATCAAATAGACAATACCACAATTGTTAGGTTTTTTAACTTCTGCTGCCTGTTATTCCTCCATACTCTAGTTGTCTTTCTATGAAAAATACATCTAGGTGGAACTAGGTGTACGTAGTTCCCTTATCTTTACTAAAAATAATCCCAGCTCCCCTTGAAATCAACTCAGTACCCAATTTAGAAAAAACCTGGAAAAGACTACTTCAAAACACTTTGGTAATCACAGGTCCTGTCAATCCAGATACAACTGTTTAATGTTTCTCTCAAATAAGTGTTTGATTCTCCATAGTTAATATTTCTCCTACCATCATTCCAACACTAAGTGTATCAGTATATAAAAAGTAGAAGAAATATATATCAATATACATCGGTAACTTCAAATACTCAATTTGCAAATATGCGTTACTCTGTAAAATCAGCACTGTCACTGTTTAGATTTAGGAGTTGAGAGTCCACAAAAAGCTGCACAGGTAACTATTTTATTACCAAGTTTGTATTTAAAAATACACACAAAAGTGTTTGTTAAAAGCAATAGATTACAGTGCACTCCAAATATAAAAATTCCAAATATACTCCCTGGTCTAGATGTGTATAGGTTTCTGTGTCTGATGGCAAAACAGGCAAAGTCATCAGTAAAGTAATTTGGAATTAATTTATGAAAGAAGGAATCAAAAGGACTGATAAATATAATTTTGCCGCACTGTCAATGAAGTCATTACTCAAGGAAAGATGGCAACACTGTTACTGGCTTCACAGCTATTCTACATACTGATCAAAGTTGCACGTCAGAGAAATTCTAACCACCAGATCAAAGACTTATTAACAGAGATTTTTGAATAAAGCACTTTTAAAAATCTTCCAACTTCCAAAAAATGTAGTTATAGGTAATAAACAATACATTGGCGCTCTTGAATCAGCTCTGTAAGCAGCTCTGTAACAGCTTAAGTGCGAAGTCATGAGAATGCATTTCACATTTTAGGTTTATGCCACCTAATTTTCAAGGCTTTATTCCATGTGGATGGATTACATCTTCTGTAAAACATTTCCTTAAGCCATTTAGGCTTTAAAACAAATCAAGTCATAAAACTGCTGGTCAGCAAGTTCCTTTCAAAGCGAGTTTCAAATACTTTTAAAGCATAAACTGTGCTTGGGGAAATGAGGAAAAACTATTAGAAACCGGTTTGTCTCTGCCCACAACTGCACAGTGTTGTCATATTTAAAGCAAATTCAAAATCTTCTTCTGATTTAGCTTCTTTCTCAACAAAGGCCAAAACTACTGACTCTCCTTACAGGTTAGGCAGTACCCATTAAACGGTACTGGGGGAAGTGCAAAGTGACCTAGAAACACTGGTATCACTGACCTTTCTTGAACATGGAGTGAATGGTTCTTTTCCTTTGTTCTGAAAGGACAAACACACTTACAGTCACTTTCAGCAGATTTTCAGTTCTTCTGGGTGAGTGGACATGTCTTTTGATTCCACATCGCACCTCGTGTGAGCAGATTGCCCCCGCACGATAACAGGTAGGCTCAGAGTCACGTTAAGGATTTTGAGATTTAATTTCATAGCTTTTTCCTGAACTTGCACAGATGGTGTCTGCCTTTTGATCCACCTGCAAATGGCCATTTGAGTTGAGTATTCAAAGCTGGCTTCGTGTGACACCTGTCATAGCACTTCGTTTGATAACACTGGCTAGGGAAATTGTTTCTGATCAACCTAACTGCTCTATGACTTTGCAGGTCATATTTACTCAGGACAAGGTTATAGTAGAATTTTGTGAACTTTTGAAGCACAGTTGCCACTTCATGTTTAAGTCTTATTTATTTGTATTTAAGGATGAGAGAAAAGGATGTTTTTTGGGTCTTGTCACTTGCAACAAGAAATGTAGAAATGTATTCTTGCATGCAGGAGCACACTGCATGCCTGCTACGTTATTTGCTACAAACTGCGTAGGCATCACACAGCTTTACAGAAAAAAATATTTTACCCATCACCATCTAATAAGCATCCTCCAGTGCTGCAATAAACTTGCTAGGCACTGCATCTATCAGAACACACACACTGTTCTAACTATTAAATATAGATAATTAATTTAATTACCATAATATTTAAGTTATCTCTCATAGTCTGTTTTCTGCTGGAGAAGAAAGAGTTTTCTAGATTAGTACAAACTATTGCCTTGTGATGAGGTATAGTTAGTTACAAATAATAAAATCAGGGCTAATACATTTTTCATTTTACTCTCCTCCTTCACTTTACATGTAGATTTGGAGGCACGTCCCTAAGCAAGTGCTCGTTCTGGGTGTCTACCTAATGACAGCAATCTTTAATTCTGCTTTTGTAGCAAATATTTGAAACTGAATGATGCTTACTGTTATTAAAGACAATCTTTACACATGAAGTAAGGATTGGTTATAGCTGATATACCACTGGCTCCTGCTGGATTAAACAATCATAAAACGTTTCGTCATCCATGACGCTTTGAATTCATCAAGAGTGAAGAATGTGGATCCAGATCACTGCTACAGAGGATGATTATCAAACCAATAATTAAATGCAGCTTCTGTTGGTAACTCAGATTTACTAGGTGCTAAATGGGCATGTAAATTTCATTATTTCTAATCAAATAGTATTGGGATTGCACAAGAAAGTTATAAAGTACTAATATTAGGTCATCTATTTGACTTTTAAAGGTTCTGTTTTCCAGTTTTACAAACAATTAATTCACTCAAACAGTTATGTACAATAAGATCATATTGGTTTTATGTCTTCAAACCTTAGCTGAGAAAGGCGTGTGGCACCAGTGCAAAAAGAAATTTACAAATTCCAAACAGCTAAAATAAAAGAAAAGGCTGCTGATTCTTCTTTCAATGCTTGATGAATTAAAAATAAAAAAGAAGAAAAAGGAACTTTGATTGCATTAGGGTTTCAATATATTATTCTCTTTAAGTTTTCAGTTTCAAACCAAACCGTTATGTAAAATGCCTTTACATGCTTACTGTTGCAGCTATTTCAATAGGCTTGCTCTCCTTTTTTTTTGGTCCAGTACAAATTTTCCCAAAGTAACAATTAGACGTATATTCCCATCATGCTAAAAAATCATTTTGCCCACTGTGTTAGACATTGAGGAAGTTTTATTGCTATAATGTCTTTGTGAAGCTCATATCCTCCTGCTCACATTTGAATGAGCTTGCAAATTTAACCATCTGGGAATGTCACTCCAAGTAAATTATGTTATTAAAGACAATCTTAGACCTTTTTCAGTCTTTGATTATACTTATGTATTTGAGAAACAGACCAGTATTCTCATCTTCTACAAAAAGAAGGTGAACGGCTGGCTACAGGTATTTGTATCCAATTCCCCTTTCTTTACACTTTGCTCAGGACTGTCTGACTGGACTTTGCAGGCATATAGATTCCTCATCTTGATGAGAACAAATTGCTAAACAGTAGTATTTTCACTCCAATCTCCATGTCATGTATAACAGGAATTCTTTGCTAGAAGTAGTAAAGAAACCATATTATTCTTACAAGTCTTATGATCAGAAAACAGCGCTTCAAAATTGTGACATAAGAACATGCTATATGCTATTTTGACAAGGATAATAAAGGGCTAGAGAACAAAATCAGGGGAATTCAACCACACTTATAGTGACACTATTTTTTATTTTTCTTTCCTTAGCATGATACATGAACTACTCTGTATCTTTCAAAAGGAACACTATGTCTTAAAGGTTCCTTTACACATTTCACTTTCCTTAGGAGGATGAAGCCTTTTTACGTCCAAGTACTAATTCAGTGAGCTAAAACTTAAGGTGATCCTTTTTCAGTACAGCTGCTATCCATTCTAACTGTGCAGAAACATCTTATTATAAATAAGTATATTCCAACCGCAAATGCATTATGATTCATCAAAAATCATGTTGAGCTGATACAAACTGACATCTTCAGTCTATCAAGGAATGCCCTAATGTCAGGATTTAGATAGATGAGCAAAAAAGACCAATAGCGAGGTTCTGAGGTGTGGTGGTCTACATTTCACTGTACAAGAATTCATATATTTTGCAACCTTACAATGCCAATAAGAAATTAAGGCACTGGGACAACATTAAGACAAGCAAAACTTCTTCCCAGACTAGCTAAAAATGAATAAAAGAAGCTAGGATACAAGCGATAACATGAACCAAAATCAGGTTTTATTGTGTGTGCAAACAGCTTACACTCATAGGAATCTTTTCAAAATCTACCACAGATTTAAAGAGGAGATACTTTTTCCAGTCAGTTAATTACCAGAGTTAAATTAAACTGTCCCAATGTGAGCATCAGAATGAACTCCATGTACATTCACAATATGGTGCTGGAGGTAAACTGATCAGAATCACATATTTTATAAAATCATGAACCTGGGTTTTGTTAATGAGATACATATATATACACCACCAAGCAGCAGCTTTGCAATTAAAATTCAGTCCTTCCTATTAAAAAAAAAAGTGTGGCCTTTTTAAGATAACCCATCTTAATATGAATAATAATTGAATTTCATTGTTCTTGGCTAGAAGCTACCTACATTTAAAGTTTGCAACTGCCAGACACTTCTGCTAGAGGAGTACACACTCCACATGACAGTCAAGTATGCAAAGTATTTAGATACAATAGGATGAAAAAAGTGACAAAATACAATTCCTAGAGCATGTTTCAAGAGTGCTCCATCTATACATAAGAAATTAATTAGTAGTGTACCGGCAAATAGTGCTTATGTGTATGTATATATTCCATATTTATTGTAGTAATATTGTGTATCACCGAGGGAAATTACACAGTGCTGAACACCTGTTTTACACAGGGAGCCACTAAGATCTGCATTTATATGTCTCAAGTTTCTTCTCAAGAAAAAAGAATACCTGAAAAGACAATACCTTAACCCCTCATAGTAAACGTAACCCTTTATAGTTCCCTTTATAGAACCCCTTATAGTTCTCACGTAAAAGAACTTATTTAAACATTTTTAGCAGAATCACAGAAGCTCCCTGAAAGTTACAGCCATAGAAGCAAGGAAAAGAAGAGAACCAGAGAATCTTAATGGTACTCAGGTTTTTTGACCAGCAGTAAGTACAGTTTGGAAGCAAACTTTAAGATAAGGGTGTGGGGTTTCCTTCTTAAAGTCAAGTTTTTCCCTTTGTGAAAAAGCCTTCTGAAATAAAGGCCTAGCAAAGCCTTAAAGCTTGACAAAATTAATTTATTTTCATTTATTAGGAAAAATTAGTGCAAGATAAGCATTTTTCAGTTAAAAATGACAATTTTTTTCCTTAATTCTACTTCTATTTTTCAGAAATATTGGCAGAGAAGATTAGAATAATTTTAAATATGATAACTTTAGAACTTGGTCCACATCACTGTCACCTCCGGGCTAACGGTTTATAATACAATTAGAATATCTAAAAACTAAAATGATAGCAAAATAATAATAGATAATGACCAATGATCTTTTATTTCAGAAGCTTAATTTTTAATAACTTTTAATGCAAAAGATATATTTTTGAGATTTTATATATTTTCAATCCAGCTACAAATGAAGGATAGCTTTCAGAAAAATTCAGATGGGAAACAGAAAAATAGAAAACACTTTTTACACAAATAAATCAAAGACAATTCATAACAAGCTAAAGGCAAACTGTCCCCTTTCTTGGTTACAATATATATTTAATTACTCATAAAGTGTCCAAAAGTACACATTTCCCCTCTCTTCACATTCTACTCCTAGCTAGACAGCAGGTTTTATTAGAAATCAGCCCATCAAGCAATCTAAAAGCACGTGTTGAATTTATCCTCTATAAACTAATAACAAATAAAATTTTCTTTGTCTAGCTGCTCTGACAAACTATATTCCTTTTCTAGGTACTGAAGTTAATAGTACAGGAAAATACACTTTACCTTTAAATTGTGGGGTGGGGTTGCTTTGTTTTTTTTGCTGGTTTACAAAATTGCAACAAAGAACTACAGTGTTTTCTGCAAAATGTCGAAGTGCGAAAATTGCATTATATCTTGCAATGTTATTTGTACTTTTAAATAAATACTTAGATATAGTCTAGGTTTTACATCTTATATAGATTTAGAAGCTTCAGTGTTGCCAGAAATTAATCAACTAAGAAAACATCTATGTGTATATTGTCAGCAGATTGTTAGTTCTTTCACTGTGTACACTACAAAAAGGAGGGTAAGAAATCCTGTCCAACATGTGGACATCTTTGAAGAAGCTTGGGCTTAACACAAAGTGATGTGCTAAGATGAAGGAGCCAGAGCACTTCAGCTGAGATGAAATCAGCACAGCATCCACCACCTACCCTGGTCAGGCCAATGGGCACTATAAATACAGCTTTGCCCTCAGCTCCTTTAACGACTAAAAATGGTAGTGACAGTGTCATTTATTAAAACCATTATACATTTGGTGTTGTTTCTTCACATTGCAACCCCCCAGTCACACAAAACCCATTAAAAGGAGAGGCATGCTTCTAGACTGACAATCAAATAAAATGTCCATGGCAGAAGTGCCAGGAAATGTCCATATGTTAGTATCATTCTGCCTCTGGTAGCCAACCAAATCTGAAATTCATGGGGAAAACAAAATCATCCTGTCACATTTCAAAGTTGGTGCATGACGACCTTATAAAAATGTAATCATATTTAAAAATTATCTAGCTGATTAATATGAGTGTAGGGCTTTCTTTTGTAACAAAAATGTAGGAATCCAACTAAAGGTTTTTCAATCATTTTAAATAGACAGATACTCACCCATGACTCTTTTTGCAGTGCTTACAGAATAATCATGATAATAATAAGAGTATATTACTAATTATTATGTTACCAAAATATGAAGTCAGAGAAGACTTATAGGAAGGATGAAAAGTGGTGATAAGGACTGCCTAGCACTATGGAAATTAAAGACACAAGTAAAAAAACCGAGGAGTTGCACTCATTTGTAACAGATAAAGTTTTAGAAAAATATCCACAGTCTCTTGCTAGGACAACTAAAGTGTAAAAATTTACTAACATATTCTTTTTGTTTGCAGTAGTGTCCTCTTAAGGTGTCTATGTCAAATTAACAAAATAATTTCGAAGCTTGATTAAACGTTAATTCTATCTTTTTGTAAATGCAGTAAGGGGAGATACAATTCCAGTTTTGTAGTCTTCCTTTAAGTTTTGATATTTTCAGATGCAGATATTAAAATTCTAATAGAAGGGTTGACAGTATTATCCAAAAGGTTAAAGAAAAAAACCAAAACTTTGATATCCACAGCTTCTGGTTGCTATCTATAGTTTACAAGCTGTTCAGTCAAACTAATTGTTCCTAAAAACTGGGTTGATCAGTAGGAATATGCAACCAATTTATAAAATAATGACCAGGACTGTACAAGAATCTGATGCAGTTACATAAAACTTAAGTAAACAGCAATGCTTTATTTTAATTTAGGAAAAGTGTTATGATGAAAACAGAGAACACTACTGTGTTCTTGTTATCTCAGTGAGCTTGTACTCCTGAAACAAAAATAACTATTTCCATAGAGTATCACAAAACTTTAGTCTCTGGATAAGTAGACTAGTATTAACGCCCTCTTTCCCTAACACTTTAGATAACAAGAAGTCCCTAACTTTTAATATTTCACAAAGACGGTATGTTAATTTGAATCCGGGGTTTTTTAATGGGTTTTTGTTTTCTTGTTTGTTTTATAACACACAACATTTTACCCATCTCTCTGTTGTCTAAGCCCTGAAAGATGCTTCTGTTTTCTTTCTTGGTTGAAGCAGTCCATAACTGCATCTTCTAAGCAAGAGGGATCTCTGTAGGAACAGCAGCTGGGGTTAAGGCAGTTTCTCAATAGCGGTAATGCCTCCTACATATTGAAACAGTAATACCAAATATTAATCACTGTTAACATATAAGGTAGCAGGCTCATAATTTTCCCAGCAATACCCCATGCTGTTAGCAGGTGCTTATCCTGCTGCGAAGAGGTTAAGTGGATACTGCTGATTCACTGAGGCAGGTGGATTGCTACCTCTGTTGCATGAAAGGGAGTAGGAGTGGCTCCCCAGGGAAAGACAGGATTTTAAGATTAGAACAACCATTCCTACCAGAGAAGTGCAGGTACAGTGTGGCCTGAGGAAAGTCTTCAGATGCATTTTGTTGATAATCTGTTAATAATGACTAATCACCAGGAGGAGAATTTACACTACAAGCTCTGTTCGTTTTGCTTTTCAGTCTGCCCACATAGTCTATTGGGCGACAATAGCAACTGGTAAAAAAAATACATCTCACTAAAAACATTTGAAAAAAATAACTTTATAGGACGCAAAATTAACACCTAGATCTTTCAGCTTCACAGTTTAATGTATTTTCAGCTGTTACATGCTTGAAAAATAACTAGAACCATGAATGCTATGACTGATGTAATTACTTAAAGTACTTGAGCTCTAACGATGTGTTATGGCATGGATAAGCACAGATGGAAAGATCAGAACAGAAATCAGGGAAAATGCCTCAAGCAACCTCTCTATGAGACAGAGCAGGTATGACTCCAGGTAGGTAGGCATAAAAATCAGCCTCTTTCTGGTTAGCTTCATAGCAAAGACTGGAAAAAAGCAGCAGCATGGGACACTGCATACTGTCCTAGCAAGGAGGCTCGTATTGAAACACAGATGGACCTCGTAGCACCCTGTGCTGTATCCTATGTTGCATGCATTAACTGCCACAAGGATAGCTTGGTTATGCCTACTCATGCTACAACAGCACAGAAAACGTACGCAGATAGGTGCTCAGTTGGAAGCCTTGTCAGAAAAAGCATGAGAGAACGGGTAAGCAGCAAGTCTCATAACGCCCACTGCAACTCTGACAAAACAAATATAATACATGCATCATGCTTCCACTATTGTAAACATATCTTTGGCACACTTAAATATCACATGAATTATGCAAAAATGAAAAGAGCCTTCTTAAAATGGTGTACGGTCGCAGATAGCAACGCTCCAAATTAAACTACTATAACCCTTATGTTTATATAGAGCTGTTGATTCAGAAAGGCCAGTGTACACTTCAGAAAAAGACAACCAGATTATGAATGGGCAAACTCAAAAGGGCAAAAAATGACATGCTTTATAAAATATACTTACATTGAGTAATCATTTGTCCTACATTTAATTACTTCAGTGGTATAGTGACCATGTGTAGGCAAAGACTGGAAAACTAATTACGAGAGAACTATTTTTTCTTATTGCTATTCCAGCCATCATCTCTGCTAACTTTCTTTTAAACTTTGCATAGGTGCTACTTTTTTTTTTTTCACCATTCACCTGTTTTCCATAAACAGTATACAAGAAAGCACTGTACAATAAATGCTCAATAGCTCCTGGCCTTGAACAGCTTATTTACTTAATTGTGTATCCCTTGTGGATTTTTCATAATAATTTACAGATCTAATTTCTATACCTGAGCAGATTCATGAAATACAATTTGAGCAAAATTTATTCAGCTTACTTAAAAAACTTCTAATAAATTTTCTCAATATGTATTTCTATCTTCAGCATCTTGATTTGAATTAAATGTCATTGAACAAGGTGTTCATATTGAATAAAAACTATAATTAGAGCAACTGTAACCTTTAGCATGGTAACAGGTTCATTCCCTTTTCTTTTGAAGCTTTATTTCCTATCTGTGTAAAGACCTTCATCTGCAAATCTGCCCTAAATGTGAGAATTAAGATTTATCAGTCCCAACTATACAGAGGCTGGACCTATTACATCTTTCCTTGAAACACTAAATATAGCCTCCCACTACTGTGCCACAAGTCAGCGGCACAAAGTTGGCTAATCTACCACAAGCAGTTAAATATTTGCAAATACTGTGTTGGAACCTGGGTTTTCAGGGCCATCCCAGATGCACTCTGGCAGTCACACTCACAGCACTCGACCGAGGTCCCTTCATCACAGCTGCACCCTGACACTTGAGGTTTCCATACCAGCTCAACCCCAGGTTTCCCATAGCAGAGCCTCAGACATCCAGATCCTTGAAACTATTTCATCTTGGTGCAATAACTAAATAACAAAATGACAAATCGAGCTGGTGCCTCTGAGATGGAGGCCCAAACAAAGGAACCTCTGGTATTTTATAGCTGGCACAACACAGGTCCCCGGGCCCTTGCTGAGCAAAGGGCCAGCAGTTCAGAGCCTCCTGCTGGGGCTCTCACCCCCAGGGCTGAACCCACAGCTCGCACTGCAGCTGTACCCTGAGCTACTTGCAACAACAGGTTCCTCAGCAGTCACCATGACAGAGCCATTTTTCAGAGCCCGCACACAACAAAACTTGTCTAGCAAGCCTCTGAAGCTAGAAACTGCAGGTCTTGTGTACCACACTGCTGAAAAAGCTAATCCCACTAAAAACTGAGGTCCTGTGCTGAATCTCAAGGAAACCTGATGTAAATGTTTCAAATTGAGAGTGGGAATGTGGGCTCTATGATATGGATAAGAGTAATCTAGATCCAGTAAACAGGTTTTTTTGGTTTTTTCTTGGCGTTGACAAAGATTAAAAACAAAAACTATGTGCAACTCAGTACAAGCCTGGATTACAACCCAAGTGAGTATCTGCCTTTGGGTTGTTGAGAAGCTGAGGTGCCATGCTTAGCACTCTCTTTCATGCATTTGAAAGGACTTATTGCAAAACACAAGATTTCTTTTCCTTATTTCTTTCTTTAGTGGGAATGAAAGGAGAGAAGCGGGTTTCAAATCCCAGAAATATTCCCTGCTCAAGTCTGTCTCAGGAACAGTACAAAAATACATATTCTTTGTACAAAAGTCTGCAAGTTTAGCTGAAAGCATGCAGTGCTCTTCTGAACAGTCATGTCAGGAAAGAAGAATAAAATAAAAGAGCATTCATAAATTATTGCAATTATAACTTTTTTAATAATCCTTCTGGTTAATCCTCTTATTTACCAGGTTGGAATAAACTTCTATTTGTAACTTCTTTTATGATGAATCAGAAGCATTAGGAAGAATAATCATATGAATAATATAATAATTGCATTTTCTTTCTGTACCTTCAAACATAAATTCACAGACAGAATTATAGCAATAGATCTGTGTGACCCTTTTTTGTCATAGAAATACCATTATATTGTGTTGATACCATAATGCTCTGCATTCATTTTTCCTGTCTATGTCTAACTGTACAAATTTAACCTTTACAGAAACAGAGATTCCTCATAAAGGAAATGAATTAACAACTTTTAATCTGTTGAAGAAACGAGAAATTATTCTATCAGTGGTCTGTATAATTATGTCCCTCAGGTGAAAATTATTAATGAATAATAATCTTTTAAAAATTATCCTGATTCTTCCTTTGTATTTGACAACTGACCATTTTTCATTTACTCTTTTCTGCACCATGAGCTGTGCATATTTTAAACACTGTAATAGAGATATACTATGGAAAATATTAAGCACTGTTACTCATAACTGAGTCTTAGGAATAGAAGCTGCAACATGCTGTTTTAAATTAACACACTTTGCTCGTAAGGTCAAAAGAATTATAAACTTTACATTCAACTGTGACTTTGCAACCTTACACACAGTGAAATTCTTCTCAAAGCAGAGCTCCATGGAGGACACTACTTTGAATGAAAATAAAATGATTTGTGTTCTTAAACATCTACCACCCTTTGAATAAGCCCAAGCAAAAGCTTAGAATCAGGCACTAGAGTTCACAAACGTTCATTTACTTCAGCTATTTCCCACTAATAACTAAGTCTGAAAATGAGTCAAACAGAAATGGAAAGCTGAACAATTAAGATTCTCCCCATAAGCCCATCTCTATCATTTTATTAAAGGCAACTGGGAAAACCCATACTGAATAACTAATTCAAAATTATATTTGTAGAAAACAAATTAATGTAATAATTTTCTTTCTGAAATTAATTTAAATCTCTGTGGATGTTCCTGCAAATTTACTCTTTACTATGCATACAAAAAGTTATGAAAAGCCTTACTATGCTGCTTTAGGCACAGATTCATTGCCTCATTGTTGACTGTAATGGCTATTCCCATCCAGCAGGCTTGCTTTAAAGCAAATACATTTTTGCTCCTATATTTATATCAGAAATTCTGGATATTGCTCAGCTGTCTCACTGGACTACAAAATGAGATAATTTCTAAGCCTCATTAAAAAGGATGAGTAAATCATATATGAAGTTCCAGTTTTTCTGTATTTTACAATCTTATTTCAATTTCCTCCAATCAAATGGCTCGCTCCTTTTTTACTTTATTCTATGTTTTTCAGAAATAACGTTTTTCAGCTATTTCTAAGATGCAGAAGAAGAGATACTAGCTTTAGTAATAAATAAACCAAGCTGGGAAACATATTACCTAAATCACAACCTAAATATACAATATATTCCATAGAATAAATATTTAAGCACAAAGTGGTCCTTGGCTCAGTTTTATATTTACTTCTGCTATACCTGAAAGCAGTATCAGGATACTGTTTTCTGCTTATGAACATTTCCTTACTACCAATAGGGTTTTTGATTGGTTTAGTTGTTTTTGTTTGTTGTTTTTTTTAACTAACTTCTGATTTAGCATTTGCTGGCACATGAATGTTCTACAAACTTGCAGGCAAGGAGTTATTTCTTATTTCTGTTTTTCCCAAATATCTTATTGAAAGGTCTCTGTGTTATTATGTAAATTGAATCAAAAGAACTTAAACCCTTTTCTATTAGGAAAAAATATATTTACTAAGACTTTTGTAGATAATGGAATTTACTTGCTTTATGCAATTCTACCTCTAAAGCAAAATATAGACCTTAAAAGAATTTTCTTACCACACCCAATAAAGGAGAGGAAATGCATTTTTTTCCCTAGTTACTGTGAGTTCAGCAAGGCTGATAAAAATGGAACCTGAAAGTACTTTCTGCTTTACAGGAATTATCCCGCAGACACTATTCTATACGCAGCCATACATCACTAATATATATTCAAGTTATTTAATCAAGGCAACATTGACAGCAGTTTGACCTCTAACTTGGTGTTTACCTTAAAACGTTTGTAACCTAGTGTGTCTTAAACATGTTGTCGTGGGTTGACCCTGAGTCTGATGGATGGATCTCTCGGCCAGTCACGCTTCTCGAAATTTCCATATTTAAGCCAGTGGAGACACAGGCTTTTTCTTCTGCTTGAACTTCCCCGCGGGGAGTGTCGGGGGGGAATTTGGCCAGGGCTCTTCGGAGCGGCCCTGGGCCTCCCCTCCCCCGGCCCCGGCGGG